>CM067519.1:5406361-5801864 GCA_034509495.1 Acestrorhynchus altus | reverse complement strand
TATATATATATATATATATATATATATATATATAAAATTTTTTTACAATTTTTTAAATTTTTTTTATTATTAAAAAAAATATAATATTTGATATGAGATTCAGATTCAGAACAATAAACTGAATAATGGGAAGGGCTGGAATTATATTATGTACATGCATGAACACAGTAATGCAGTTTTTATGTAAATGTGTTTTGTATTTATTCTAATATCATTATTTTACTGAATAATTAAAAACTCGCTGCCCAGATAAGGAGCCTTCTCAATTTTATTTTCACAGAATAAAATATAAAGACCTGCGTAACAGGACATTGATTGGTTGGTAAAGATTATATAAATGATATAGAAACTATGGCACAACTGAGGTTCCATTACTGTAACATCTTAACTGCAGATACTGGCATAATATATTTTTAGAGCCACATATATGCATCCTCTCCCTTTTATTATAAGCTACTTTTAGTATTGAAGCTGTGTAGAAGTGAAACCAGTGTGTTAAGCACAGATGTTTTCAGTGCAGATCATGAGATTTGGTCTTTGCTGTTCCCTTTTTGCTTCAGTAAAATACTGAGTCAGTTTGTGGTTAGCAAAAATTTGTCAAAATCACCACACACAGCAGGAAAACATCTGTCTTAAAATAAACAAAAATGACCGCAACAGAGTCTCTTAATTTGCTGAGTAAAAAAATCAGTGATACATTATTAGCCTCTGTAAAATGAGTGAACTGGAGCATTTGCATTTAAAAAGTTAACTCGTTAAAGTTTTAAGATTAATCAGGAGTTAACTTAATGGTGACAGCACTAATACATACACACACACACACACACACACACACACACACACACACACAGCTCCCCAGACCAGGGCCGATTCACTTAGCTGGCCTAGACAGAGTCCTTATGAACAGTAGGAAAGTCTTATTCAGCCTGAAAGCTCACAGAGCTGTGTAGTGGTCACTCCAGCATCCATTGTGGGAGGACAATGACAACCCAGGAATTTTCCCACTCACAATATTCAGCCGCTCCAGTTGTATAGCTGGTCACTGGATAAGCAGGTTGACAAGCTTAGCTTTTGACCAGCATTGGGTATTTTTTTGGGTGAGTCTGAGTAATTCGATTGACCACCATGAACAAATTTTCTTTACCAGCTTAACCAGCCTGTTGACCAGCCTGACCAAGTTGATCAACCAGCATGACCAGATTAATGCAACATACACTGTTGGTCAAGGGCTGGTTAACCACCTTTTCCACCTCCTTGACCATAAAAGGCCAGCTTAGGCCTGAAACTGTACTGAAAATCCAGTGGTGGGGCAGGAACTTGTTAACTTGTTATATAAACCTCATCACACATATATGCTACCATTTACTGGACTTATAGAAACCATCATCAGTTGTAAAAAGCACTGCACAAATAAATATTATGATACAGTCAAACACTTTGAGATTTCTGGGGTTTATATTGATTCTAAAGGTCTCATTTACATAATATACTATTTGTTGACGTTATGAAGGCAAATATCATCACAATGTTTCATTTCCTCCAGAACACAATGGATCAAAGTGGGAGGTAAATGTAAAGAGACTAAGTAGATTCTGCTTCTCGCAGATTTCCATGAATATGAAGTTGCTCATAAAAAAAATAGAATTTCTAATAGAAACTGTATTTAAATGCATGGAACTAAGGAACCAGGAGACATTCCTACCCTGATCTACACATTCACATCTTCATAGCCCAGAACATAGTTGGAACAAAGAGTACCATGATTATGAGGGGATAATTCGGGGGTGGATGGTGGGTGCTAATCCACAACTGTGCGTCTGCCGACCTGGGGATCGGCTGGTCTGTGTTAAAGCCCTCTGTCATCAAATGGGCACTGTATGGTTGCCAGCTCTTTTGGCCACCCTGGCATTCCCCTCGGTTTCTGTGCCCAGAAGCTTGCTGGACGGTCTGGCTCTGTGCTCCTCCATCATAATTGGTCCAAAAATAAACACTATCCACAGCAGAGGACAGAAGGAAGAGAAGCAGATTGAGCACTCCAGCATTGGTGAGGCCAGCAGATGACAGGTACCTGTGGGACCATGGCTCTGGACAGTTGGATCCCATCTCCCGATCTATCTGTGAGTCATTCTTCTTTTTGGTTTGGTTGGGGTTTTTTTTTGTTGTTGTTGGTGTTGTTTTTTTTTAACTGCCCTGTGTCAAATTTGATGGGTTCTTTCGGGGCTCCCGGGTGTTGATGTTTTACTTCACCAACACACCAGAATGTTCTGACCTCCATGCAGTCAGTGTAGAGCACCTCAGGGCCCCAAGAGCACACAAAGGTAGGTGCCGTGTCTTATTTCTGAGGTTTACCTGTTTGATATTTAGCTTATAATTCAGTTATTTGTCTTACAGCTTAGTTGAATACATGGTTGTAAATGTTTTGGTAGCTGTAATGAAACTATTGTGTAAGTTACGTAGGTATGAGAGTATCTAGCTCAAGAGTGAACCTCCGCACAAACTCTTAATGCTGTTAAACACCAAACATGATGGAAATAAAGAAATAAAGCATGAAAATTTAAAATAACGGGAACAAGAATACATACAACACACACTAATGTTCTTCACAAAAAGGCAGGGCCCAAAAAGTTGCTGGGATGCAGCTCATAAGTCATGTTGTTTGTTGCCATGCCAACATCAGAGATTGGTTGAGTGGGTTCATGTTGCCCGCAAAAGCCCAAATAATTCAATGCCAGTTATTGATTAATTACTTGTGTTTGAATTCATTCCTATACGGAACACAGTCACATAAATAACTTGTGTTCAGTGTACAAAGGCTTTGTGCTGGCTGTACATTAACTACTCAACAGTTGCATGAAGCAGTAATAAATTACAGTCATATTCATGTTGACAAATTCTCTAAATTTGTCAGTGACATCATCTTAAACATTGAATAAGTTTATTATCTGGCATAACAAACAGCTACAATTTTTCATATGGTCACTGAACAACCCAGATAGCAAGCATATATCAGGCACCGCACTGACTGTTTGCCACTGCTGGTTCGCCCTCCAACCACCCAGATAAATGTGATCTGTAAAAGATCTAATTACCTCTCAAACCTCTTTTTTAAAAGCGCAGATACTTTTATTTTAGTTAAAAACAAAATATTACAAACAACTGAGAGAAAAAAATAATAATGGTCTGATATGTTTTTGTTGAAACTACTCACGTACTTTATAAAGTAAAAAAATGAAGGACAAACAAGTAAATTGGACTGTTGATGAGAAACAAAGAAACAATGAAAAGTGAAATTTTGTTGGTCATCCAACTTTACAGTCAGGGTCAATAGTGGTCCACTGTCCTTATCCTTTGTTATCTGGTAAACTCTGTATCGCTATTTTTGCCATTTTTAATTCTAACAATGTAAAAACACCGGCTTGTTGAACAAGTTCCTGAGAGACAGGCCTACAGCAGTGGCTAAATGATCCCATTAGGCCCATGTTCAAGAGTTCGTTTTTTATCCCTTTGTTTTAGAACTGTGGATAGAGTATATAGAGTGATACCAAACATATAGGCTGAGCAGTGTAATATACTGTACTTAGAAGAGCAGTGTAATGTTAAGAAGAGCAGCCTCAAGACGACAGCCTCAGTCGACCACCACATTCCATGGTGAAGCGACCCCAGTGCTTCCTAACCAAGTCATTTCATTCAGTGCAGGGGAAACCAACCCCAGAACATCCTTATCCAAAGAAATCACTTGGTTCTGAAGCTCCGGTGAAATGGACGCAACAGGTGATGGTGTTGGTTTCCCCTCCACAGAACAGTAAGAGCAGAGGAGCAGATGTTCTTGCTCTAGCTGCTTCAGCCACAGATGCAGGTCCAGCTCTTTGTCCATCCATCACTGTGTGGCACTTTATTCATGTTTCTGACGAGCTGATTTATTAAACCCTGATTCAAAACGTTGAGAAGGTTGTAATTGGTGTGGCAGCGTGTAAGTGATGTTTAGTCTCAACTAAACCTGAGTAAATGTTTGAACATGAGAATCAACCTTTAGGGTTTACGAGCAATAAATTAGAGCGTTGATTACTTTTAAGGCTTCTATAGGATTTAGACAGAATGTAATTCTGCTTGCCGTTCCATCCATTTGCTCTTCATTTCATATTCACACATGCTATCGATTTGTTTGCATGTAAAGCACAGAGTCTATATATATAGGGTCCAAAACGGGTTCTGGGACATTACAGGTGCTGGATGAAAGCCATGAGCTATTACAGGGGGGGGCAAAGGCTTCGGGGCACCCTTCACCCAGCTATCCATCATTACTAAACATTTTGCTCCATCATTGCAGGCGATGAATTTGGCCCGGATTCATGACAAACACAAGCTAAGGAAGTTCTGGGAGCAGAAGATAGAGAGGCACAGTCAGATGATGGGGAATGAAGAATTCAGAATGAAGAGGAGCGCTCTATCAAAGTGCGTATGTCTGCCAGATCGAGCGGCAGCTCGGCCTAAATGACTTTTCTGTCGGGAGCAGTGCCTCTTTATCAAAACGAATTCTTTGTTTCTGTCACGGGGGCTTTTTTTCTCTGGATATTATTGTCTGGTGGAGGTAATTACCAAGGAAAACCTCTGTCTAATAAACAGAAATTGGAAATTATTGTGAAAAATGACTTGAGGGGTCAGACTGCCGTATTGGCAGCACACTGGAATACGGGAGTTGAGATCGCAGGTGAGGCCAGGAAAGGGATAATTGGATTTCGGTGCAGTCCAGCCCCGTGTACAGTTTAATGTTTTTTGATGAAAAGCAGACCAGTTCCCGTCCTCCATTTGTGTCTATTACCAGTTATGTTATGCGGCAATCGGTTCCACCGCCATAACAATGTGCTGCACACTTTCAGGCCTAAAATATGGGCCTAACTGAATTTTAATCCGAGGCCTCTGGATCTGCAGGTCTGTGAAGAGCAGAGGAAGCAGACTTGATTGTGAGAGAGAATGTTTTCCCGTCAATACAGAATGCAAATCTAATTCAAAATGAAAAATAAGAGTCCAGAAGATTGTGGCACAAATGAACGTGGGGTAAATGGTAACCTGGACTTTACTTTGTGTGGTTATCTCCTCAAATTTCAGTAGTACAGTCATTTGTGAATTTTGACAGCAATCTGGGACTCTTAGCCATGGATGGCTGTGGCAGCGATCTCCAAACAATAATGCCAGCACTTAGACAGCTGCACCACTTAGAAGCCCCCGCCCCCACTTATTTAATCATTTTTCCTAGTTAAATTAACTGTATTCAGCTATAAAATTGAACCCAAACTGTAAAAATGACAGCTCATTATTGACATGGTAGATACCTCTGCTACCATAAACAATCAAAGTGAGTATAAATATGCCGTTTGATTAAATACTCACTGCAGTGCAATAAAGCACATTGAGATTAAGTATAAAGCTGCTTTGGTTATAGAAGTGGAAGCTTTTCTCAGTGGAGTGCAGAGGAATGGTCTTACTGGTGCTGTGTTCCATTTGAACTGCAAAGTTGGAGCTCCAAATAAGACATTTAAACTGAAATACCATCCCATCTCAGATTTTCCACTCTGAAAGTCCACAGAGCCTCACCAACCCCAAGTTTAAAATCCAGGACGACTGCCCTCATTTCAACAATGGTAAATCAGTTGTACCATCAGTACTGTCCCACTTTTAAAGCTCTATCAGACTCTGGCTGCTGATGGCAAGCAGTATGGGGATTTGAACCTGCGATCCTTGGATCACAGTGCTGGCACATTAGACCGCCGAACCTCTCCTGTCCGGTCCTATGTGTGGATATGTTTCCATGGTGTTTAGATGAGCAAAATGCCTGGTCTGGATAACAATGCTGACAATGATAACTTTATGTAAATGTTTAACTCGCGACATCATTCCCAGCTCTGATGCAGCATTAGACATGACTAATATTTGCTTTTCCTCAGTATAGGGTTTTTAGAGCTGGACCCGTCTGGAGGTCAGTGCATCCAGAGTAGGTTGGAGTTCCATAGTAAAATGTTGATGTGAAATCACTCGTTGCCACAATCCCATTAAAGTGAATGTAATTTTTTTTTTTATCTTAAATGATTGGCACTGGAAACCAGGTTTACACTTTTTATTTAAAGCACAGACGTTCTTATAAGGATTAATGGTGTGTAGTTAATGCTGGTCTGGAATTTCCACACCATTCCCAACGGTTAGGTTCTGTGCCAGAGAAAGAAGAGAGAACGAAAGTCTGTTAGTAACAGGGTAAGATAAATACACGGCCTGATAAGATTCTCTTTACAGCTCAGTAATGAAAGCCTGCTGCTGATAAAGCCACAGAAGCACCTACAATGCTTCTAGGATCAGATTTTCCACACCATTCTCCAATTAATGTACTTACGCAGACATGGAGAGCCAATCCTTACGTCTTCACGATTGGCTCTCGGAGCTGCTATGTGTCAGATGTGCTTTCATTAGTTGTTTTTGTCAGTTCTCTCCTGCACTGAGGTCAGTATGGATTAACACATACAGTGTTACAAATACACACTAATCCCTCCTGCTTTGGCCCTCTCACTAATCAATGAGAACCTGTTGTTTTTAGGAACAGCTGTGGAGACAAAAGCCTGCTCTCTCCATGTCTCTAACGAATATACGGATCGTTTGTGCAGGCCTGACACAACAGGCTTCAGGGCGAATCCATGGGTTTAATAATACAGGGAACCAAAGTTAGCTCTAAATCCTTAAAGTTGCAATGCAGGCAGCTGAGGGCGCCGCAGCTTTAGGTAATTATGGGTCAGAGCGTTTTCTCTGCAGCTGTATATAATTTCATCACCGTAGGGCCGTTATGAAAGTCAATACAACTGAATGAGTATGATCCAAGAGGATTCTGTCATTACAGCTGATCTGTATGTCCAATAATGTTTGGTTATGAACTCAGAATGCCACTGCTGCTTATTAAAATTGCATAACTGGCTGTCGATGCATGAAGGAGATTACTGGCTGGATTTCTGGACACTGATTAAGCCTGGCCTTGATGTAAGAACATTGGCAATGGAGGGAGTTAAGCTTTTCTAGTAATCTAGTGATAGTTTAGAGGCATTTGGAAGGCTTGGAAAGCTGACTTTGGCTGCATTGGAATTGCACAACTCTGCCTTTTGCCCAAGATCCATTAATTTGAATAATTTAAATTATTGTAATTATTGTATTTTAATAAGCTGTTTCACTACTCCCAGTCTGGAAGCTTTGCTGCCTAGACCAATGGCTCAAACTGGACTACCTAGGCAGTTTAAAGTTGTGAACCCATGACCTTCTGGGCGCTCACTCACCACAGCCTTACACTGCCGGAGCTGCATGGGTGGAGAACCACAAACAATGACTTGACGTGCAAAGAAGATAAGTTGAGACATAAGCATTCATCAAGAAGTGGAGTTGAGAAGAGTGGAAGTTCAGATAAGGTCACGGCAGACTCACCAGAATGTAATCTTATTTGGTTTTTGGGAGAATAAAATAAGTGGGAAGCATTCCATTTAGATCTCTGGCCTAGAAATATCACCTTATTTCTTGACCCTTATTTGTAAGGGAATGTGTAAGGGAATTCTATCAGGGCAAAGCCGTTTTCACAATAATGACACGTCGGTCATGAAATGTGAGTGTATGGAACTCTTTATGGCTGAAACTTAAAAAAAAAAGGTGCACCGAATTGCATCTGTGATGGGACCTTCAAAGGTACATTGCAACATTATTGCTCCTGGGCTCTCCCTGTGGCTGGGAAGTCAAATTTGCACTTTCAGACATCACTAAAGGAGAGACTTTACACATGCATTTCTGGACAAGCTGAGAGATACAGAAAAGTGAAAGAAGCACATGGGCTGCGGTGGTAGAAATATATATCAGGATTTGCACTGATTAGATTAGATTAGATTAGGTGATTAGGTCATGCAGTTCTTGCAAGCACTGTCCTGTCCACTTCACCAGAGTTACAAGAGTGATGCTATTCTCTTTATTATAACCACATATAAATTGTGTATAATGTTGCTTTAAACCCCTTTAGTCAAGGAACATTGCAGCTGCCTCCAAGCATGAATTAATAACCTATGTAATATGTAAATGTGTCTCTTTCTACTATACCTTAAAGGTACTCCAGACCCACACTGCAAAAAGTCATTTCAGGCAGGTAGCACCAAGCAATTAAGAGAGTAGTTAGCTAGTTTGTATATAACATTAGCTATGCAACTGAAAGAATAATACATATTAACTAACATCAGCTTGTCATTTAAACCCCATGGCCAATAGAAAATTCACTTTTATAAATAGAGCAGTTTTGAGCCTACAGCAGGGGTAGTGCTCTATTCTCTGTGTTAAACACTCTGCCTCAGAGCTGCAGGACACTAAACTGAACTGATGCACAGTGAATGAGAGCAGCTGACTGTCCATCTCACCCACAGAGAACACTGTTTGGCCTTGCCTTCTGCTCAGTAGACCTATCAGGAATCTCTCTGTGTCGTTCTCTCTCTCTCTATACTTGTCCTTCACTGGCTCATTCCCAAAAAGTGCATGAGCAAGCCCAATACACAGAATTCCAATTTCTGGGATTTTGCATATAATTACCTGGCTTCAGGAGAATCCCATGAGTTATGGGAGAGGTGGGATGTCTAGTACACATGCATGCACATGTAGAGTGACCTTTTGTTGAAATAGTCCTACATGCTAAGATTGCCACTCTCTGCAGGTTACGTGAGGAATGGCTGCAGAGACTGCAGAACCGGAACCAGCATGTGAACGAGATCATGAGGGAGGAGAAGATTAAGAAAGCGCAGAGGGTTCAAGAGTTCTTAGCCCTTCAGAGAGGCAACTGAAATCTGCTGCATTAACAGACTTGGATTCTTGCTTAAACATTACTACTTATCCTCTTACATGGTTTTGGATGTGTGGTGTGGATGCACCAGGTGGTCATGGAGTGCGTGTGTGTGTGTGTGTGTGTGTGTGTGTGTGTGTGTGTGTGTGTGTGTGTGTGTGTGTGTGTATTTTAACTTTCATTTTCTTGGTTCTTGCAAGACATGCCATGAATGGTAGTGTTCATTTTGGCATAGATGAATAGTTGAATAGTTGAATAATGAGCGTTCAGGACAGAGCTGGACAACAAACCAATTTAAAAAACATGAAAACCGTTACTTTACATACATGCCACCAACAAGAGAAAGCTGGGATGCAGTCAAAAATGATTTTACTCTCCTTTCAGGCCGATAAAATGATAGGATTGTGTGTATCTGGTATTTTACATAATTGTTGAGTTATTCATGTGTCCACTCAGGTGTTCACCTAGAAGTGATATTACATTAACAGCCCAGTGAACTGAACACATTTACAAATACATGAAGTAAAATGGAATTTTGTTTATGCTGTAGAACAAATATTAAGTTAAATATTATGCTTTGCCATTTACAGATCTACAGCTGTCCACTGTAGTGACCATCATGTGTGAAAGGGTTAAAGTAAGTAAAACTAATCGCTACAGGATCAGATGTATTTGGATTATGTTTCATTCTTTTATCCGCAATAAAATGAAAGATATTTATTTGTTTGGTCAAAATTCAATTCCACTTTGTAGGGCTGCACGATATATCAGTTGAGCATCGGTCTTGCAGATTTCTCCCTTTACAACATCAAGAGAATTTGACCTTTTCTGTCTAGAGAGGGCACTCAGGTGCTTGTTCAGTTTCTTGTCGTTTCAGGACTAGACTACTGCAACTCCCTTCTAGCTGGCCTTCCTATGCAGACCATCAGACCCTTGCAACTCATCCAGCATGCAGCAGAATGACTCACCTTCAATGTTCAGTCCTGTAACTCCTCTGCTGCCTTCCCTTCATTGGCTTCCTGTAGCTGAACATCAGATTCAAAACCTTGATGCTGACCTACAAAACCAAAAATCCGTACTTGATGGCAATGGTCAAAACTTAGCTTGACCCACCATCACTTAAGTCGCAAAGGAAGAAAAGTATCCAGACTCTTTTCTGTTCTGGGAACAAAATTGTGGAACAAACTTCCCCTGGGGGTCCAAACAGCCCTCACTGAAGACAGTCCCTCACTGTCTTCAAACGCAGACTGAAGACTATCTCTTTCAAAAACACGTATCTCAGTAAAGGTTTATCATTATATCGAATTTTGTTGGTTTCCAAAATGACATCTAAGCGTGAGGAATCTCTGCATTCTAGCCTGTTCTAACTAAGGATGTCGTCCGAGTGATGAGCAAAGCACTTTAGTAAGTTGCTCTGGAGAAGGACGTCTGCTAAATGCCATGAATGTAAATGTAAATGTTAGGTATATTACAGAGGTAGACTTTATCTGCCCAATATCATTCCTTTAACTCCAACTCCTTTGGTCATAATATTATGGCTGATCCATGTATTTTGATAGAAAACTATTGCAATGTCACGTTTTTCTAATATAGTGCAGCCCTACCACAAAGGTCACTGTCATGCAAATTCTCTGTATCTCCAGAGCTTGAACTTTATGAGACAAAAAGACATTTTGGAACGTTTCTATTGGTCCATTCATCACAAACATGGGTTGAAATCACCATTAACCTCAAACAGGCATGGGCTGACCTACCTACCCCCCCCGGTCAAAAGGAGCTATTCTGTAAAAAATACTGTAAAAAAAAAAAGTATCTTAATTCAGCCCTGATTATATATTATTATATGATTATTCATTTAATTATAAAATATGACTCTATTAAGGTGAAGCAGAGACAAAGAAGGTTTTGACAATGACAGAATATATTGCATTTGTTGTTTTGAGCACCGTTGTGCTGGTCAATCAGCCGCAGATCTGCAGAATTTCCCAAGGGCAAAAAGATGATGAGGTCATGATAAAACATTATTCGCAGTGTTAGCTTTGTGAATAAATTGCAGAGTAAACACATGACTGAACAGATTCTCTCGAGGACCCTGGGATCAGAGGAATGACTTTGCTCAAATGCATGTGTTGTTTGAACTCCAACTGCGGGAACCAAAGAGGCTGTGGAATTACAGTACACACTTAGACCGGGCCTTGGAGCCCAGTTCGACAGAAAAAAATGAGGAATTAAGAGGCTCTGCTAAGCTTCCGTTCACAGATCAGTGTTGAACTGGTGGTGTGATCAAAAGCCACAGAGACCACAGAAAGTACTCCGAAGAGGAAGTTAATCAGAGGGCAGGAAACATCTAGAAATTCTTTCTCCCGTGACACATCCACAGCTGCAGGTCAAGCGAATTCAAGCAAATCAGACTGAAATGCTTATACTGTGAGTCAGGAAAAGTAACAAACACAAATCATTAATGTATTAAAGTTTATATGTTAAATGTGAGGTTTTGAGCTGCATTCTGGTGCCATCTAGTGACAAATAGAGGATATGAGTAGGACTTGAATGGCTTTGCAGCGTCTTCTAGTTTATACTAGTGCATCTAAACAAAAAATATAATATAATATAATTTAAAAAAATCATTTTAGCTCAGAATTTAATTCCCAAATATAAAGTGTTATATATTTATATTCATTGCATGCATTTTATAATGTTTATTTACAATTGTTCATTACAATATTTCAAGTCTGTGTTGTTTTTACTTTAGATCAGTATGATTTCTAACTCATGAAAAACAGAAAGGCAGGTAAAAGTGGCCCAAATACGAAACCAAATCTTTCTTGTCATATGTAACCCAGATGTGTCACTTGTGTGGCGGTCTGAACAGCAAACCACACAAAATCTGAACATTACAATTTGGTTTCCTCCACTTTCATGTGTGGTATTGAAATCTAATCCACATCAGATTCACAGCAGTGCAGCTCAGTCTGAGCAGCCGGATCAGAATTCATGCCACTTGCTGATCAGTGTGATTCAGCATTCCTCATAAATCCACATGTGGAGGAGAAGAGAAAATAGATGACAACAGTGAGAGAGGTTTTCAGGGGTGGTTACAGACTTCCGTTCAAACAACCTGTGGCTGAGTCTGTTTTTAGTGTTTCTAAGAAACCAAAAATGCAAGCCAAAGATGTGGTCAAATAATGTGCCCTTTGTTTCTGTCATAAGTCCAGCTGTCAGTCACTGCAGTGTCAGTTTGGGAGTGCAAACAGTTCCGATGTAGATCACATTATAAAGATAGTGTGAACAGCCTGAACAAAAGTTCAGATTTCGTACGAAAATTTGATTTGTGCCATATAATAAAGGATAATAAATATGCAGAGAAACAGTTGGACTACAGTTTGTAATTATAGAACTACAAAGTTCTCCTGTATGGTGAGTGGAGCTGATGAAACGGGCAGTGAGTGTAGAAGCAAGGAGGTGGTTATAAAATTATGGGTGTGTGTACTGTGTGTAACACATATATCAATAAACCCTTGTGTTGCTCAACTTTGTGTTTTAACTTTATTGCAGAAGTTTTTGTGTCAACATCACATATTGCCTAATTACAACAGCATCTTTTATCAACAACCAATGAGCTCAAAACTCTTTTCTGACAGATGCAAAATTAACCCCGCAATGTGTTAGTCTATCATGCGCTTACATGTATGCATACATAGATGTGTGTGACGTGATTCTGTCCTATAAAACCCAATCTTTCCTTCATTAAAGCTGGAGATTAGGGCGGGGCAGTAAATCATAAGCACTGATATATGGAGATATATTTTTTACAAGATATAAAAAATGTCCATATCATAATATCACATCTGTTACGCAGGTTATCATCTGTGTATGATTTAATAAAACAGAAATGTGAGTGGATTGTGGTTGGTTTGGTTTGGTGAAACATTAAAGTACGTAAAGTAGGGCTCGATAAATAAATGGTGGGATAAATGGTGATATACAATGAACTGTAATCAATGAATAATATTAAAGTATCTGTATTTTTCCATATTTTATTACCTCTGAAACACACATCACAGGAAGTTGTTACACTAATATGCAGCCCAGTGACTGAGATACTGTGTTATAGTCATTTATAAAACATCTTTTTGGCTTAAAATCTACGCAGAGTGATAAGATACACACAGGAGGTTGTAAGCTATGTAAAAAGTTCAAAAGGCACATATTTTAAAATGGATGTGAACAAGAACAATACATTTATCAAGCCGAGTGAGTGTGGTGTATATATATATAATTCAGGAGCAGACTACAATATTAAAATAACAAGCAAAACTACAACATTCAAATCAAAACTATGACTCAGAGGAGCAGCACGTTTGATCTAGAATCTGTACTTGTTTGCAGCGTCACTGTAAATAAATGAGAAATCTGATCGGAGTGGAGTGTAGTGGTCATACTGGCTGGGCAAACACACTCCACTCTTCAAATTCTTTAATTAGACAAGATGAGGCCTGTCCCAAATAGAGGTCTGACGCACAAACTCTGGATCAAACTGGACAATTTCACCCTTTTTGGTCAAAGTAAGAATGCCAATAGTAAACCGGTAACTTCCTCTGCAGTAATCCCCACTGATAACGTTATGACTCATAATTATATCATTACAATCCATTATAGTAACAATTCAGAAACAGAACCAAACAGGAATGCACTTCATTGTGAAACTATAATGGAAAAAAGACAAGATAAAATGTGTTGATAGGAATTATTCACTCATCGCCCAAAAAAAAAAAAAAAAAATAGCTGCACCCAGAAGGAATCAAACAATTGTATAAGTCTCCAAAACATTTGCACAGTAACAGAAATAGGCACTAGTTAACATTAAAGCTACTTTTGAAAACGTGTCTCCAATTAAGCTGAGGAGATACAAGTTTAAGACTTTGATCAGATCTGAGCCTCTGATGTTTTGGTGGCATTAGACTGGTGTCCTTTGGAGCTCATAGAAGAAGGTGAGCCATCTTCACTGAATGCCCTCTCGAAGACTTGTCTCAGAGAGAGCATAACTTTCTGTTTAAAATCATGCCCCATGAACACATACAGCACAGGGTTCATGCAGCTGTTGATGTATGCCAGAGAGATGGCCAGTGGGTCTATCATTTTGGCTAGCTCGGATACCTGTGGCTCGCCGTAGACATGCATCAAATCAAACACATGATACGGAAGCCAGGACAGAAAGAAGGCCACAACAACAGCCAGCATGATATGAAATGCTCTTCCGGAGCGGAATTGGCGGCGGCTGACATTCCGGGCGATTAGGGCATAGCATGCTATAATGGACAACAGTGGAATCAAGAAGCCCAACGTGAATCTGACGACAGTTAATGTTCTGTAGGCTTCTACCTTATTGTTGGTTTGGAATAAGTAATCTTCTGCATCACCACCAGAACTGAACATGCAAATGGTTATGTTGAAGTAATCATCAGTCAAAGTCTTTCGAAAAATCATGTTAGGCAAGCTTAGTAATAAGGCTAGGATCCAGGCCACACCACAGCAGGCCGAAGCCAGCCCTAAACTACGATTATTCTGAGACCAAACTGGCTTAACAACTTGAATCAGGCGATCCAGGCCAATAAAGGTCAACGTGAAGACACTGGCAAACATGTTGATAACAATAATGGCAGGTAGGACCTTGCACATGATGTTCCCATATGGCCAGTGGCCTTTCAGCAAGATTCCTGCCACAGAGAAAGGTATGGAGAGGCAGCAGAGGAGGTCAGCAATGGCCAGGTTAAGAAACCAGGTGGTGTTCACTGTCCTCTTTATCTTCGTAACTGTAAACCACAGCACAATGGCATTTCCAGGGACTCCAAGGACACAGGTCAGGCAGTAGAAGACCAGTGACACCACTATGATAGTGTTGTTTTCTATGGTATCAGCGAAAGTGAAATTTGTCAAATTATCAAACGTGTATTCGTCGTATGACTGGGTATCGTTCATTGTGTCTCCTTTGGGAAATCGAGCTGAAGTTGCTTAACTCGTCCTTGTGTAACTGTTAGGAAAGAAGGAGAAAAAGATGATATAATGATTGATGTTTCTGGAGATCATCTCAAGCAGCGTTGTTAATCATTCTTTACATGAGAGGACTGTAGGGGTGGGCAATGAGATGGCACTTTGTTGAAATTGTGATATATAATGTGCTTTTCGTGGAGATGGTCAGTGCCTAAAGAACACATTTCATTACAAAGAGTATAAACAGATGTCTGTGATGTCTAGCATCGCTCTGGTTGTGATGTGGGGAGTGAGCGCCATCTACCCACCCAGAGAGACCGTGACAAATATCATGCTGCTAGACCAACTAAACCATCAACTTCAAATTCCAACCTGCTCAAGAGCTAAGCTTGTCTACCAGCTTAATCAGCTAAACCAGCATCAAGCATTTGGCTATTACTGTTCCATGTGGGCTGAGCTGGTTTACATGGTTGATGACCGTCTGTTTCAGTAGGGGTCAGTAATATCATGCTTAAGTACACAATATTCCCAAACCTCCAACACACTAATTCATGGTTCACTGGTTGTTATGGGAGAAACTATTTGCATAGCAGGCATGTGGAGTTTGTGTGGAAGCTGCCTCCTTCTAGAACACCGCCTTTTCTAAATGTTAAATGTGAACATGTAAACTGTCAGTCATAGCATTATGACCACCTCTCTACACTGACTGTCCACTGTATCATCTCCACTGACCATACAGGAGCACTTTGTAGTTCTATTCTATTATAATTACAAACTGTGGACCCCACAGGACCCCACAGAGCAGGTATTAATACAGAATGATGTGGGTGGTGGGTCATTCTCAGCACTGCAGTGACATTGCATCAGACACAGCAGTGCTGCTGGAGTGTTTAAACTCCTCAGTGTCACTGCAGAGAATAGTCCAACAAACAGAAATGTCCCTCCAACAGCGTCCTGTGGATTCCGTCCGGTGAGCATCGAAGAAGGACTAGAAGATGAGCAACACAAACTGAGCAGAAACAGATGATCTTGTCCCTCTATATCTACAAGGTGAAGCAACTAGTTAGGAGTGTTTAATAGGGTGGACAGTGTTTAAACACTCCAGCAGCACTGCTGTGTCTGATCCAAACTTAACACAACAAACATGAACACACCACCACCATGTCAGTGTCAATGCAGTGCTGAGAATGACCCACCACCCACATAATAGCTGCTCTGAGGTGGTCCTGTGGGGTCCTGACCACTGAAGAACAGAGTGAAAGAATGTTATAAACTATGCAGAGAAACGACCGGACTGCGTTCTGTAATTCTGGAACTATAAAGTGCTCCTGTATGGTCAGTGGAGCTGATTAAATGGACAGTCCGTGTAGAGAGGTGGTCATAATGCTGAAAAGACATGGTTTCGTAATTCTGTAACTTATTTTTAAGCAGGTAAAGGTTGAAATATAAGTCGTATTATATATTTAGCAGCTGTTTTGGTGTGGAAAATGTGTCAGTACCCTAATAAAGGACTTTCTGTGCTTCATGCTAAAATGTGAAACCCACACAAACCAGCTGCTGGCATTTGAAAGTTCCTGTTCTTGTTGAAACATGTTAAAAAAATCCAAACACACCACAGAAGTTGAGCGTTAAACAAAAAAGCACTGAGGTTGTGGCAAATTATATTAAACTTCAAATGAATGGAGCGTGAACCACAAACCACCGACATTCTTTACATTTCATCTGCTGGAATATGAACAAACTCAGCAAAAGATTACAATGCAAAGAACGATCTGCTCCAGTGGTTCTTTATGATGGAAACCATAACATTCTTTGTGTGAAGCTTCTTTCAAGAAAACACCTTTTAAAGAATACTTCCATATAGCACCAAAACCAGGTTCCACTCTTTATCAGAGTGTACCAGACCAAAGAAGATCAGACTTACCCTGCTGAATCGTGATGGCACCACACAGCCCGGACCACAGGCTGGAGAGGAAATGCTGAGGAAAACAGCAGCAGTTCTTGTAATCAACCTCATCAAATCAGCTGCAAATAGACGGCTGCTATTTACATACGGATGTCAAGCAGTCCTCATTTAACTGTACCACAAAGAACCTTCAAGAGATAAGATTTAACCACTTTTATAGGAGTTGGTTACCCAACCTGTAACAAATTCCAAAAAATAGCAAACAAGGTTCTGCTCAGAACTCACTGATGAAGTTACTGAGCTACTGAGTCATCTGGTCAGCTCAAGGGTGTGCAAAAAGGAAACCATAGAGACGTGTGAAGGTTGAGCACATTCATTTACTTCCCATTTCAGGAAGCTGCAACGACAACAGAAATGAAGAAAGTGAAATGTTCATGATGGAGGCAAAACATCTGTGGCGAGCAATATGAGTATTTTTAAAGGCTCCATTTACCACACAGGAGCTCTTTGTAGTTCTATAATTCCAGACTGTAGTTCATCTGTTTCTCCTCCGTTCACCCCGATCTTCAATGATCAGGACCCCACAGGACCACCACAGAGCAGGCATTATGTGACACTGACATGGTTGTGGTGTTGAGGTGTGTTGCGCTGGTACGAGTAGATCAGGCACAGCAGTGCTGCTGGAGTGTTTAAACACTGTCCACTCTACTAGACACCCCAATCTATTTGCTCCACCTTGTAGATGTCAAGTCAAAGACACAAGCTAATCTGTTTCTGCAGAGTTTGTGTTGATCATCTTCTAGTTCTACATCAGTGTTCACAGGACGCTGTTGGCTGGATATTCCTGGTTCCTGTTCTCAGTCCAGCAGTGACGCTGAGGGGTTTAAACATTCCAGCAGCACTGCTGTGTCAGTGTGTGATACAGTCTTAACAGCAGGTTAGGACAGTTTGTATGGATTATTATTTAAGATTTCTAGACATAAAAGCTGCAATAGATGATCTGAAGGCAGTTTGTGACGAACTCAGCCTTTTTCAAATTGGAATTAAGGGAAACTCTTGAACCTGCGGGGGTTCTTAGCCTGATTGATAACCGCGGTTTTAAAGGGGGCCACAGAAGAACCATTTTTGGTTCTACGGGATGTCTGAAAACTAAGGAAATGTTTATATACAATGAAAACAGTTTGGCAAATGGTGATCCAGTTTAAAACACAAGCTGTTGCTAAAGGAGGAAACCTGATGGGATTGTCAACAACAGCAGTCTTGAATTCAACTTCACATTTTCAAAAAAAAATAAATAAAAGTTGGTATATGATGCATTAAACTGGTCAAGAATTTCACAATAACAGCAGAAGTGTGCTTCACATTAGTGTCAATTTATTTGTTTAAAAATGTTCTACTCATATGAAGTTATCCCAAGCAGAATGTGTGGCAATTCTAATTTTGCAGCAGCACCTTGTGCAGAATGTTCATCTTTAATCGAGAATTGCTAATGCTTGTACTGGTATTTAACCCGAGGGTTTGGATAAAGTTCCTCAGGAATGGGAGAACAGATATCCTTATCTCTCAAACATGGTGGACATCATATCGAACACATTCTGTAGACCTTATAGTAAATTATCTGGTTTCACATACTATCACTGTTGAACATGAGAACGAAATGTTATGTTAACATGAAATAGTTCTCTACCAGTCTGATGCGTCACACACGGATAAACGTCTAGTTCCCCTCGGGTCCTAGGCCAATGGATTTGAGTATAGTAGGAATTCCTTGGAATTTCTTCAAATGGATTGGTAAAGGAAGAGAGAAGAGTTGATCAAGATCCCAATATGGTTGAACTTTGGAACAGCTGATGATGGGGGACCAGACACTACCTTCCCATGTGAACACCTGCAAGATGGCCATTATGTAGATGACATGGTCTGAAACTGGAAAATACTTGCTGGGGTCTCACCAGGCAGTTTAAGTTTTTTCTCTGTAACAGAATCTCAAATGCATCAACACATTGTAACATAGCCTGCTGCCTTCCTGTCTCAGAAAACTGTACAAGCCTTGCTTATGTTTCAGACACAACCATGGTCTAACAGGCTTCCCTCTCCCCAAAAAAGACCAAATAATTACTTTTGGGAGACCATGTATATAGAAACATCACTTCATGTAAAGACTGTTTTTGTTTGTTTATCAATGTAAATAGTCCGCATTTTGCCACATTCATTTCATGGACCCAAAAGTGTTTCTTCAATTGCATGGCTCAAAGAATCCTTATCAGAACCTTTATTTTTAACAGTGTGGGACTCTATTACATTTTGAGGTATTCTATGGAGCATAATGACTTACACAGCCTTTCAAATGTCTTCTGATTTTGGCTCATGCAGTGAAGCAGGGCTGCATAATTTCCAGTTTCACGTTTAACCTCCCCTCTTACCAAGCCCAACAGTCTTTGAGTGAAAACACACTTACTAAGACATTGTGCCTGGTACTGTGTTGGAAATATGATGCAATGCTTTTCAGTTCACAATGTATATATGAGGAATGTTTGCAGTCTTTTATCAAATTTTCATTATTTTGCAACTTTTGTGCTATATATATATATATATATATATATATATATATATATATATATATATATATGTACACACACACAAATATATATACACAAATATATGCATACATATATACACACATTTTTTTAAATCTTTTTTTAATAAAACATGCACAACAACCAACTTTCACCAAAATGGTGTTTATTAAGTTGATTTGCAATTTGTAATTTGAAATGCGTGTCAAACATCAATCAGCCTACTTTATTGCATGAGGAAGAACAAAAAAAAAAATGTGGTCATTCACAACATTTTGGCAGAGTAGTAATATCTGATTATGTGCTTAACAGTAATTGTGAATAAAGGGTAAAATAAAATTAGCTTTAAAAAAAGAAAAAAGAAAAAGAAAAAAAAAAAAAGAAAGAAAAAAAGGTACCAACACCAAAAAACCTACAGCAATAATTTAAATTCGCAAATAACTTCAGTCCTTGAGACAACTTCAGACCAAAGTGTCATTTAGAAGACACTCACCTCAACTGGAAACATTATACACAAACGGCAGAGCAATGAATCTAGCTACTTTTTATAATCTATGTCCATTGTAAAGATCCTCTTTCAAAAGGTGAATTCCTTACTTTCAAAAGCACACACAAAAGTGTAAAATGTTACACTACAGCTATCAGTACATCATGTGTCCACAGAAATGTTCATCTTTACTTCAGGAAATACCAGACCACTGGATCAGATCATGCAAGGAGCAGAAGTCATAAAACATACAATATGCGGCAGTAAAAATGAGTCTGACTTGAATTAATACAGGTGTACAGTTTTGCTTAAAAATCAAATGCATTAGTACAGAAGTCCACCAACGCTACCGCCACATCCCAAATATTCCACTTTAAGTGATTATCTATGTCAAGTCTGCCAAGATACAAGATCTTGGCACGAGTTTAAATTAAATATATACATAAATCTGTACAGTACAAATTGACATACATTATCCTTTTAGATCCTCCATCTCACCCCTCACCAACAACCAAGTGTGCCTGCCACAATTCTACCAGCATAGATACACAGCTTTACATTGGCTTCAACTACAACAACGTCAACAATAGCTGTATTTTTCCACAGACAGACAAAATAAAACATGATCCAAGCCTGTTAAAGTGTTTTTTTTTTCTGTCCAGTAGCACAAGTAAAGGCCAACTGTCCATTAAGAGTTCCTTATTTAACTTCACACAGAAGTGACAATATAGGACCCACTCTCTGTTGTGTCTCCTTTAGAGTCTTTCTTTTTGACATTACTATTAACCGGAGTAGGGATCTGAGACGGCCTCGGTGTTAAGCCATCAGCACTGCTCTTTCTAGGACTCGGAGTATAATTGAAAGGACTGACCCTTGCAGCCACAGCACCACTAGGGGAGCTGTGTTTGCTGGAGTTGGTCGAGCTGAAAGGTGTACGCTCAGCAACTGCAATTTCGTGAACTTCGGTGGCGATGTTTGGATTGCTTAAAACAGGCTTGATGTCGGTCACCTTTTTATCAAGGCTCTCACTGCTTCTGATTAAGTTCAAATTAGTTTCTGAGCCAAGCCTCCGTTCATTCGGTGTCGGCTGCTTGTGGTGCACTTCGCTCAAGTCCCAATCACTGGGATGTACCTTTCCAGGCAAACTATCAATCACTGGAGGTGTATTTCCTGTTGGTGACTTACTAGACCTAGGGTTATTAATGGGGCAATCTTCAATCCTAACCCACACATCCTCACTCTTAGACCCTGCGGCACTCATCTGATGAGACAAATCTCCAGCTGGATCAGCCAAGTCGAGAGTCATTGAGGGACTCGATTCATTCTCTTTCATTTTCCTCCATGTCCCTTTCCGTTCCAATCCCCCCTCCTTGCTCTGCCCAGAACGTTGTGGAGGATTAGCTGACTGGCGTTCATCTTCACTTCTGCCCTTTTCACTGGACTCCGATGAGGCAGAGAGTATAGAGGAACTGCTTCCCGTTCTTTTCCAAGTGCCAACTCTTGGGAGCGAAGAGGAATGTTTGCTGTGTTCTCTTTTCCATGTCCCTGCTCTGTTAATTGGGAGTCTCGAGGGGCTCTCTGAATGGGAGCGGGAAATGTCTTGCCGCCTGAGTGACTTCCCATCTCCATTTTCAGAGGAATTCTGGCTTTGAGGGGACTTTCTCCAGCCACTTCCTTGGTAGGGCAGAGAAAGAGACATGTCTGGAAGTGATGGGCTTGATACAGGTGTTTGTGACTGGCTGGGAGAGGAAGGTGATAAGGATTCAAAAGAAGCTGACTCTTCCAATTTCCTTTTTAACGTTGGACTAGGGGCTTCTTTAATGAACGTGGACTGGCGAACAAGTCCAGGTTTCTCTGAACGGTCAGACTCGCTCCCACTTGACTTTGTGGATGACATTCGAGACAACTCTGCCTTTTTAGAAGAACCAGTAGCTCCACATTGATTTAAACTTTTTGAGGCAGATTCACTCCTGGGAATACCACTGGTACTCCTTGGCAAGCCACTCTGCTTTGGAGGCGTTTGCTGGCCCAACTGTCTTCCTGGTGAGGTATAAGATATTCGCCCAGAGCCAGACGGTTTAGAAGCAGCACTAGGAGAAACGGTACGAGGTATTTGAGATAACTTGTTAGATGGGGCCAGACCATTTCTACCTGGTGAGACAGAGGTGCGACCTGGAGATTGCATGGGTCTAGTGAGGGATTGCTGAGGTGGTCTAGATGGTGTGGAGTCCCTGGATCCTGATCGAGAAGAACCTTTACTTGATCCTCCTTGTGTAGCAGCTGGTTCTCTGGCAGGACTAGGATCTGATTTAGATGGCGCCTTAATGGTTCTGGGAGAGTTTACAGAATTTGGTCCTTGGGGTGGGGGTTTGCTGACTTGGCCACGTGTAGGAGGTTTTTTTGGAATAGGACTGGTACTGGGTGAACTGCTTCTCACTCCAGGTACATGTGTCATTGTTCGCCCTCTGGAGACCACAGGAACTTGAGCTTGTCTCTGTTGAGAGGCCATGCTGTCAAGACTGGGTCGTGGTTTCCCAGTGATGAGACTTTTATACACTTTCTTACCCCCTTTTAAGCTTTTAGCAGCTTCTTCCTCTTTCTTTTTTGTTTCTAAAGTGCTTTTTTCACCAGGTTTTAATATTCTTGGACCCTTGCTGGCAGATGTCTTACTATCATCTTGATTTGAAGGCAGGTGGAATGGAGATCCAATGGATATACCAGATTTGAGAGACAGGATAGAGTCTGAATCAGATGAGCCCTGTCTAGACAGACTGGCTGCAGCCTGGTGTAGACTGCTAACAATTGAATTGGCACCTTCTTGGATGGCTTTCCAATCGAATGACTCAGAATCTGGCGACAAGGCTTGCTCTGAAATAGGGCTATGTGTATCTGTGAGATCCAATATGAGGTCTGGTTCCTCTGCTAAAATGCCATCGGCCAAAATGCTTTTCTCCTCCTTTACTCCTTGGTCATCACTTTTGCTTCTGGGTGGCTGTTTCTTCTTCTTTGGCATTGCAGAACTGATGCACTCCTGCAGAAGGTCATCCTCAGAATCAATACTGAGAGAGCTAAGGGAACTATTTCGTGAGAAACATACAGGGGTGTCCTCAACATGAAAGGCTTTTGGGGCATAGCCAGAGGCTTGAGGCCTTGGCATTTCCACCTGAGTTGTATCTTCTTTGTGTGAGCAATCCTTGTTGTTGTTTTCTTGGTCAATGTCACTTAATGAACTGAGAGATGAGTTTCTGGAGAAACATACTGGAGTGTCTTCGATTGAAAATTTTTGCTTTTCGTCAGGCACTGTTCCTGTATTTTCTTTGGATGCTAGAGGAAACCCTGGCTTTTGAAGGGGCTTGGTTGGAGCGCTCGGAAATGCAGGCACTCTGCTGGTGTTTCCATTCTGCTCTCCATTGCTCTTCAAAGGTGAGACCTTTCTTTGTTCCTTATCCTTTCTGAGTTCAGCTTTTTCTTTAGAAAGGTCAAGATCATCATCTTCAAAGTCAAGTGAACTCAGTGAGTCATTGCGAGAAAAACAATAAGGAGTACCCTCTATTGGCGTGTAATGGTGCGGAGAATCAAAGGTAAAACCTGGACGTGTTCTTTCCTCAGTATTGACAGGCTTATCTGCAAACTCTCGAGGGCCTACTCTGGGCTCTAATTTTTTTGTTTCACTGTTTTTATCAGTATAGGACGCTCCTTCCGATAAGTTACTGGGAGCATCTGGCCGCTTGAGCATCCTTGCTCTGTACTCACTGCTTTGAGGCATTGGTTTTACAGGTGAAGTTGGCTTTTTCTTTTCAAAATCTTGCTGAACTAGACTGCCAGTTGCAGTAGGTGGGAGCTGAGGCTGATCAGACATCTTTTGCACTCTGAAAGGTTTGTGTGTTTTTCCTTTTGGCATCGCAGAGTTTATGCATTCAGCAAGAATGTCATCCCCTTCATTCTCAGCAGGAGCACCTAGTGAGTCAGATGACTCCTTTGTTTCTGCACTTTTGCCTTCTGGGACAGTGTCTCGTCTTTGGTTGGATGGCTCAGCGTGAGGAGCTGGATTTTCAATAGTTGCCAACTCATTTGGAGGTGAATCAATAGTAAGGTCACTAAGAGAAGTTGCCGTGGAGAAGTTTATGGGTGTTCCTTCTACACAATACACCCGAGGCATATCCTCTCCATGAGTTAGTGCCACGTGTTTCTGCTGTCCCCTGTTTTGTGAGGGAAGCAGTTTGTAAACAGGGAGTTGACTTGGTTTACGGGCCACGGGTGGGGGTATTCTGGAGGTGGATGGAGGAGTTTGTTTCTTGGGTTTTCTTGATGATTTTGTGGGCATAGCAGAATTTATACAAGCTTCGAGGATCTCTATGTCATCATCATCATCAGAGTCATCCAAAATGTCTTTCTCGGGTTCGGTAGCTGCTGGAGGCTTTTCTTGTCCTTTGGACTCTTTAACTTCATCCTTTTCAGGTTCTGAGTCATTACCATGGTCATCCTCATGAACTGGAGGCATGATCTTCAGCTCGACATCCTTCTGAATAAAGGGTTCGTCTAGACTTAGTGCGCTGAGGCTAGAAGCACATGAAAATCCATCTGGGGTACTCTCTGTGGCAAAGTGTAAAAGGGTGTCATTATCTGGAAGTACTTGTACTTTTTGCACAGCAGCATTAACAGCAGCATGCCTTGGAGCTAAATCCTGTTTTTCAGAGTGGGGTGGTACAGTAACTTTTTGTTTAATAGATGTTGAACGTGGTGGTGGGGGAGGTGGTGTCTTGCTGCGACTGGGAGGCATTGTCTGACCAGGGCTATCAGGCAGATCACTTGGGCTGATTATTCCACTCACCATTCCACTAAAAGGCTCACTTGGTACAGAGCTAGCAATAGAGTGGCTTTCAAAACTTTCAAGTGAGCTGACAGATGTGCATCTGCTGAACATGAGAGGCGTCTCTTGCACATAATGTTCAGGGGGACTTTTAGGGGTCTGAGCACCGCTTTTGGAGGGTGATTTAGCGCCTGATGAAAATTCCACTGCTTTGTGATGTCTGGAACCCTCTCCATGTCCAACATGTGAGCCTTGGTGTCGCGGGGGTTTCATTCTGACATAGTGTCCAGATGACTGACTTTCTGTTCTGCGCTGATCTGTAACACTGGATTCTTTTTCGGAAACAGGCAAAGTCGGGTAGTTACTAGCAGCATTGACATTCCGCTTGCAGCTCTCCATTTCGTCTTCAGAGGACAAAGATGATAGAGAGCTCCCCCTTGAAAAACAAATGGGCGTATCCTCCACACAGTACGTCTGCAATGTTTCTTGATTTATTGTAGGAGCTTTGCAGGTTGTTTTCTGAATAGCTCTACCAGGCCCAGACCGTGTT
Organism: Acestrorhynchus altus; assembly: GCA_034509495.1. Lineage (NCBI taxonomy): Eukaryota > Metazoa > Chordata > Actinopteri > Characiformes > Acestrorhynchidae > Acestrorhynchus > Acestrorhynchus altus. The sequence goes on along the minus strand of CM067519.1, from coordinate 5,776,708 downwards.
TGAGCGGTTGATGGGTGGAGTTGTTTTTGCCGAGTCTGATTCTTTATAGAGGACACCGACGATGAACTGTCCTGACTTAACTGGTCTTTGACAGAGCTCTGAGATGAAGATGGCTTTGAGTGACCGAATACTGCCTTCTTGGAACCCTCAGAAAACTTCAGACTGTAATCAATTGGTTGTTCTACGTGATGATCTTCACTGTATTTCATGCTGTAATTGGTTGGCTGCTCATCAAGTTGTTCCTCTTCTGAATAGCGCTCACTGTAGTTGGTTGGCTTGTCATCACCAAAATCATCCACCGTGCAAATTGTTTGGCTAATCTTTTTATTCATCCCATGACTAGAACCACTACCACTTTGCTCATTAGGTCCCCGTGATCTGAATCCCCCAGACATGTCTTGCTGAACAAATCTGGGCTGGAATTTCTTACGTTTGTCCTCACTTTCTGTACTTCCGTCTGGGTACATTGGATATCCTGGGCTTTGGGACCTGGGTGGTTTCTGGTCAGAGCGTTTCATTTCATCCTCTAAGGCCTTGGGCCTGGCCCACCTCTCATTCTGAGTTGGGCTTTGTCGACCTGAGTTTAGCTGCTCATCTGAATACTTCAAACTATAGTTAATTGGTGTGTCTAGATCTCCATCATCGTCTTCCATGTGATTTGCATTGTGTATCTTATGGGCAAGGTCAGCAGGATATTTTCTGTAAACACAGCATTTGCTTTCATCATCCTCAGAGTAGGAGTCTACAGACGGTTTCATCTGGCCCCTTTTGCCATAGCCGTCAGTGCTGTTGACACTATTTAGACTGTCATTAGATGCTCTATATTCTAGTTTGGGCATTGGACAAGGTCTGCCAGATGGGTCTGGTTTGCTGTAGTTGTAAAGGTTTTGGTGGCTGTGAACACTGGTCTGGCGTCTGATCATGTCATCCTGCACCATATGAGTGTCTGAGGTAGAACCTGCAGTTCTGTCATCCAGGCCTAAGTGCATGCTTTGAACTTCTTCCATTACCATTGCTATTTGCGCTGCAGTGGTAGGAATCTGCATTGGCATTCTTTTACCAGAGTCAGGATCAGGGTGGAAACCTCTTCGTTCTCTATCAAGGCTCTTGTCCCGTTCAGCACGAATGCTTTCTGCAGTCCCTCTATTCTCCCGTGAAGATGGACTGGACAGCACTGGGGTGTTCATGTAAGGGGATCGAACACCAACGCCACTAGTGTTATAACCATCTGACCTGCATACTCCATCATAATCACCATACACGTTGTGCTTGTGCCGAGGCTTTCCTCGGTGAGAAGCCTTGGGACTCAAATTGTCTATGTTATCAAATGTTTCCGAAAGATGCTGTGCATCCAGTTCCTCGATTAGTGCTTTCTGTTTTCGTACATGTAGTGAAGGTAGGCTAGATCCAGGAGACATTATGTTGGCATCCTTATATTTGGCAGGTCGGTTGGCCATAAGGTTCCTCAAAGCCGCAGCACTACCCATGGCAATCATTTTGTGCTTGGAGTGAATCAGATTTTTCAGCATGCTAACTGCTCCCATATCCCACAAAGCTTCCTGGTCCTTTGCATTACGAGCTGAGAGATTCCAGAGGGTGCCGCAAGCATTGCTCACTATGGTCAAGCTGTGAGACTTAAGGTGTTGCAGAAGAGTTTGGAGACAGCTGTTCTCTCTTAGGATTTGCCTAGAAACACATTGTAGAAGAGCGAAAGTAAGCAATACTGTAACCACAACCATGTTAATGAACTCTCTTCATGGTGTCATTTTCTAATGACACAAAAGAAATGGAACATAAACTCACCTGTGCTCCTCATTTGTGGCTATAAGACTCGATACATTCCTCAGGATGCCGCCACCACTTTCAATAATGGCAAGGGTGTTAGTTTGGCTTCTGTAGGTTAGAGTGCTGACTAGAAAGGCCAGTGCCCCAGCAACAGAGCAGATATCAGCTTTGTTTTCAGTACAGTGTGCAGATAAGTTCCAAAGGGCACTGAGGACACTTTTTAATGTGGATTCCTATCAAAAGACAACAAAATGACCAACGTGTAACATGGGTATGTTATACCACAGAACAATATATTTTTCTTGCAAATAATTTCAAAGGGACTCCTACCTTCTGAACCTCAAGAGCACACTCCATTAGTGCTCGAACACTGCCAACCTCACGCAATGTCTTCTTACTGTTCACATCTGCACGCCACGACAGATTTCTCAGAACACTGGCAATTACCTTAGAGGAAACCACATATTATTGATATTAAAAAAGACTTAATTAAAATGTTTTTGATTGTTGGGAGAGATCTAAAAGTCTCTACAAATCCATATAATGCCAAGAAGTGTACCTGCTGCAAATCTTCACTCTCAGATTTTAGCTGAGCTACCATAGCCCTCATACAGCCCTTCATGGAACAAAGTGTAGCCTGGGAGAAAAATCAACAACAATGGCATGATGCTGTTAACAACTGACAAAGTTAATTAGCTAAAATTGTTAACTTAACAAGAACACACAATGCCATACATGCAAAATCAACCTAGGTGCACCAGAACCTACCTCAACCAGAACCAAGCTCATTTTGTTATGTTACAGCTTTATTCCAAAATGGATTAAATTCATTTTCCCCCTAAAAATTCACACATTCTTTATCAGTACATACATGCAGGTCTTTTCTGTTTTTCACAGCATTGTGGCTGCTGGTTATTTACATCCCTCTCAGTTCTGAAAATAAAATCATATGATTTACTCGCTCCTGTAACAACTAAACAGAAAAAAAAACAAAGAAAAAAAAACAAAAAAACAAAACAGTGCTAGTTTATCAAACCAAAATCTAATCTGTAGCTGTAGTGAAATATAAGAAGGAAGAGGAAAGAAGAACAGGGAGAAGTAAGATGATGGCTGAAATACAAGGTGACTGAAATAATGATTATAAAAAAATAAAAAAAAAAAAACTCAAATCATGCCTTAAACCCAAGTTGTTTAAAATGAAAAAATCCAGGATCGTTTTGAGCTTCAGTGCTTAAACCTAATTTATGGTGTTCTACAGGTTTACTTATTCACTTAGAAATAGTGAAAAATACTGTAGCAAAAGCTAGAAACTGCTAAAAACTGACCAGTTAACCACACCAACTTTTAAAATAATACTGATCTCTCATCAGTGGTTCAGACCAGCACATGTACAGCAGCAGGCAGACATCACACTGATGCTATTTGCTAAACGATCACAAAGACTTTCTATAAAGCTTGTAGATGCTGCTGCTGAGTGCCTATACTGCACCTCGTATGAGCATCGTGTTAATTCCTGAAGACACAGGATACATGTTGCAGCCATATGCATAGTTAAAAGCTGCATGTTTCTAGCTGAATACATAAACTGTACTTAGAGTCTTCCTAAAACTAATTTTGCACACTACAGCAATTAACATCAACTTACCCAGCAGTACATATGTTTTAACTATACAACAATGAACAACAGCTCAAAAGTCTAAAAAATCCTAAAAACGTAATTTTGACACAAAGGAACCGTGTTAATGACCTACCTTGTTGGCCACATCTCCAAAGGTTAAGTTAGTAAGGGCCATGCCAGCATATCGTCTTAGTGTTACACTGTAGTGATCACTGGTAAGACCATAAATCTCACAGTCCACCTGCAACAGTTCACCTATAGCCTGCAGTCCACCTATACGGAGTAAAAAGAGCAAATTAGACTTTTCACGTAAACAGTTACCTGAATTTAGATGTTTGAAGGTCAGAGGAAAGGGTAGCGAAAGGGAAGCTTACCAAGTTCATTCATTGCATGTCTGTGCTCCTCATCAAAGGACAGCTTCATGAGAACACAAACTGCAGGGCAGATCTGATGTTCCACAGGAGAAGGCACTGCAATTGAAGTGAAAGGGCACTAATGAAAACAAATATCACCAAATACATAAATTAACATTCAAGCACTCAATTTCATCAGGTTTTTCTCATTTCACAGGACAGCACTCGTGCATGTGCAGTGCATTTCCAGAAATCTACAGCTATATTTCTTAGAAATCTATGAAGCCTACCATTTAAGGAATCCCACTAACCTAAAATTAAAGCCAGCTGAACATACCACAAGCTATTTCTGACAAGTTACATAAAGATCTGCAGTACCAGTTAGGGGATGGAGTGACAGATGAAGAATGGGCTTACTTGGGTTTTTATCTTGGTCCACTCCACGCTCATGGCTCTCTTGCCACTCCCAACAGGTCTCACAGTAAGCCCTGATCTGCTCCAGGAGATGGAGCACCCGTATCTCCCTCCGGCCACGCTTGTCATCTGGCTGTGAATGGATGATGTTATGCAGGGCAGCACTAGCCCTGGCCCGGGCCTCTTTGCTGCCTCGGGAATTGCCTAACAGTACAGAATCCTTGTCATTGCCATGCAAAAGCTGAATGAGCAGCGGCAGGCAGCCAGATTGACGCATGGCTATGCAACTGTCCTGAGAGCTGGACATTGCCAGGAGAGTGCGGGACATGTCGTCCTTGTCATGGGTCCCTAGCATGGACAGCAGAGAGTACACCATTTCCACCTGGTAACATAAGAGCAGAGCTGGGAATTAAGGGACTGTTTTCACTTAAATATGAAGCTGAAATTAGAAATTAACTTTAAAGATATAACAGAATTCTCTAATGAACTACAGCCTCACATTAAAGCAATAATGTAGAACATTCTGAATCACTGAAACAATAGCTCCCCCTCCATGCTCACAGTGACTTGGATCAGAATTTCTGGTGAAATCTATTCCATTTCTAAATTGTGATGTCACCAATCAGGCATTTTTGCAATGGATCAGTATTGGCTATCTCAATAGAGTTTCGAGCATGCTCAGAGCGCCATCTGGAGGCCTCAAGATGCCATAGTGGACATTTCCAGCCAGAAGTAGTGAGGAACCTCCCTGAAGTATTTATACTGACTATGCAGTATAAAGCAGTTTTGAAGCATAATATCTGAAACTTTCTTAAGTCATTGTGGAAACAGAGCAGCTTTACTGGCAGGAGATCATACTATAACACATATTAACTAGTATTTACCCAATTAATAACATACAATTTGACATATCAGATAATCAATGCTGTTCACTTTACATCAGTGGTTTTAACCACTGGCTGATATTTATATGTAGATGAACTCTGAAAATGTAAAAATGTAGCAATACAGATTAAAGCTTAAAAAAGCATAACATGCTATCTGGTTTACCTTGGTGCCCAGATGACTGGTTAGTCTTCGTGGGACAGAGTAGCTCCCACCACTGCTCATCTCACTGGCTGTGTCGTGATCCACACGAGAACCTGAGCCCTGGTAGACAAAGGGAGTTATGTCATTATTCCACAATCTTTCTATTTAATCCCATTTCAAAATATTATTACAATCATAGTCACCAGTGCCCCCTTAGCAGCAGGGGGGTATTCTATTTTATAAACAGCAATGAGAACTGGGAAAGATTATCTGTGGTTAAAAAATTAAATCGATATAGTACAACAAAACAGTACACTGAGAAAACCATCTAAAAAGTTGAGAAAGCAAAGAAATCGAGGTCCATGAGTCATACTTGATCCTACCACCTAATCCAATGATAGATCACTGGCACCATCTGTCTGCAACATGCTACATAAATCCTCGATGCAGCAATCCAGGGAAACAGTATGCAATTCAGAAAAATCCCAAGTCTGTGCTGAGAACCCCACTGGGTTCCTATGCCCAGAGAGACAAACATTTCTAGGCTATTAGCATTCATGACATTAGTATTCACAGCACACTGTGGCTGCTGGCGTGGACTGAAAAGGCTTTTAAAAAGATCACTTGTTTTTAAAAAAAGAAAACACCCCTTGTTCCTACTGCCAAAATGACACTCCAACAGAAACCAATTTTCTCAAGGCGGAGTGCGGTCATTGGTGGCCTTACCTGCGAGCAAGCACCAGTCGCAATGGCAGCTTCTGCTGATGCCTGGGCCCCTTCAGCTTGGGCTACAAGGTCATGCTTGGCAGATGGCTGTGGATGTAAGAGGACAAGTTAGAAGATCTCAGAGGAGATCAAGTGGACGAGCCAAGAAGACCCGATAGACAGGACCAGAACCATACCACCAACGAGAGCGAAATGAAAGAAAGGGGGAGGGAGGGAGAGAGGGAGAGACTAAACCACTTCATGCAAGAGAGGAAAAGCATAACATCAGGACTGACAAGTCCAGTAATGAGGGAGACATAGGACTGGATTTTACGAGAGTCCTCATTGAGGAATCAATCAGTGAGAACTTATCACAAACACAGGGGGAGGGAGAGCGGAAGCAAGCGAAAGAGAGAGATTCAGTAGTCACTAGGCTACAGCAGCTGCAGGAGCATCAGGCTCCCTTTTCCTGACCTACATAAACTGCTTGTTCAGCCTGCAGGATTAAAAGCAACAGAGGGGGAGGGAAATCCAAATGTGTCCAATAGGATTTCTTCTCAGGAATAGGGGACCGACACGTGGACCATCACTTGCAAAGCACATATATATGGTGCTGTGAAACGTGCACAGTCACTTTCACCAAAAATGGTGCCACAAATCATAGGTGGGTATTTCAGTTCCATCAAGTCAAAATCCAGCCCAAGATTTACCAGTGCTGCGCTGGTATGAGTGCATCAACACCTCAGTGTCACTGCTGGACTAAGAACAGTCCACCAACCAGAAATATCCAACCAACAGCGTCCTGTGAGCACTGATGAAGGACTACACACCAACAAATCAGGGGTTTTTCAGTAAAGTAAATGGTTCTATAGAGAACTGAACACTCAAAGAACAAAAGGTTCTTCAGATTGATGGAGAATGTGCATTATTGGGTTATATATAGATTTTTTTAAAGGGTTCTATATAGCACCAAAAAGGGTTCTTCTATTGTTACAAGTTTGACATTGTAACACACTACAGCACATTCTCCATCCATCTGAAGAACCCTCCGAAGATGCAAAGAACCCTTTATTCGTGCAAAGGATTCTTTGATTTTTCATAGTTCTATGTAGAAGAAACATTATGGAATGTATATGATTCCATAAAGAACAACTGCTGTAAAAGGGATGAGAGAACCTTATTAAGGTTAAATAAATCAATGTAATTTACCAATTTAAACAAAAATTTAACAAAAATGCTTCTTAATGGAAGCAAAAATGGATATTCTATGGCATCACTAAAAACCCTTTGAAGTACTTTTATTTTAACATGGGAAAAAAAAAAAAAAAAATCAACATCTGCGCTCATATGTATACAGATGATTTACCAGAACCCATAACTCAGTATAATCCCTCACATAATCCAGTACTTTATGCATACTGAATCGCCCATCCGCACATCAAATCTTACGGACTATGACCTGTACTTCTAAAAGCTAGGTCAGGCTTATTTCTGCTCATGCTCAGTCAGCCTACATTTAGCACATGCTCATTCAATTAAATATGTATGGCGACTGTTACTGCGAGCAGCTTCCCACCTCAATCCATTTCCTCCAACTATGAGAACAGGGATGAGGTTCATGAAACAGCAGAAATAATGCTGTGTACAGATTTTTAAAAGTGGAAGAAGTGGATTAAAAGTGAAATAGGAAACAAATCAGGGCTGAAATGGAGCTTAAACGAGTAAGGAGATTACAATCCTTGAGAGGACTAAATGCTTATAGGCAGTAAGTTGAAAATCTGCCCAGATCTGAAAAATCTTCCATTCTAAAGTCTGGTCTGTCGGTCTGGACTAAAGTACACACTCTAAACATTTACAATCACCATAAACAATCTTTGTTTATAGCTCACTACAGCTCACTCTTGGGAGCAACTCTAATAAGCACAAAGCACACAATCAAGAGCTTTGCATATTCTCTCCTCCATCAGTGGACTTCTGCATTATGGATGCTGATTGCTGGAGCTGTTGGGAACTGGAGAGGTTACCTCAGCTTCAGCAGGCTGCGACTGTAAGTGCTGGCGAATCCTCAGCATGTCCTTCTCTATCTGCTGGATTCTTGCGACCCGCACCTGAGAACATAATGAATGTTTTAGAGCTAGTAGAGCATTCATAAAACTGCAGCAATGTTTGAACATTAAGACTTGGCAGCTATTTAAATTAATAAGAAAGTGCAGATGAGAATGAAATATAAATAAGTTAATGTAAGAAGGTCATAGAAATAAATGATTATGATTATCGATGATACTAACATGATAAATACTATACATTTATGATAATTGCTTGTCAACAGCTTTTTCGGTCATTGTGGAATAATCTCCAGCTCATTGTTTAATCTTCATTATTTTCAATAATGTAAGGCTAATCAGAGCGGGCTTCAAACACTGTATTTCAAAAGGAAACCACAATCAAAAACATAAATATTCCAATTTTATGATTAATCAAAATTAAATCAACACTGCGCACCATTTTGACATAACTTCAGCTTAAAAAGCTTCAACATAAAGATTCAAAATGATTGTTCCTCTCACTGTAATACAGAAAAATAGCATCTCTTTCATTGCTACTCCTGGCTCAGCACACTTCTACCTGCATTACATAACTGGGGAAGCAGGCAGGACAAAGCTTGTAAGAATCGCATAATGCTAAGTATTTGTGTAAAATCCTGTAAAGCATTTTGCAACAGGCTTCTTTCACTCTCAGTGACGGCTCTCATCTCTCCGCTTGTCTAGAAATGCATGTGTAAAGCATGTCCTTGAAGGAACCAAGTAAGAATCTTCAATGTCATTTCTGCTAATTTCTTCCAAATTAACTACAGAGTTATTAATAATAAAGAGGGACTGTTCTTGTTGATGCAGATTAAACTTTGCAGTTACATTAAACATCGTGGACACTCTACTGTCTTGATCTTAAGGTCTTTTGATTGGTCTAGGATAATATTAGATTGGTGACACTGAACATTTATGACAAACTTTATGGTTTTGATAAAAACAGTGATAATACTACAAGTCTGACATTTGTCAGGACGTTTTTATGAACTGTGTCTGTAGGTGTATTTAAATGTCTCAATGCTGTCCAATCAAAACCAAGTATCTCCATTACTGTCCATTTTTACTTTCCATCCACTGGTTTGAACCTTTGTAAATAATTCTGGATGAACAGAGTAATAGACATGTTTTAACATAACGGGTAATTACTCTCAACTTCACTTCAAAGTTGAAATGATTTTTTTTGTTTTTTGGACAACAAGACATAATATGCAGTATGTGTGTGTGTGTGTGTGTGTGTGTGTGTGTGTGTGTATACAGTATGTATGTAATACATAGTATCCACAGTCTATGGCTCACCTGTGCCCTCTTCTCCATGTCCTGGCAAGTGCCCAGTTGCTCCTCCATTGCTGCCCTGATTTGACGAGCCTCGTATTCCAGCTGTCTCCGTGTCATATCTGTCTGTAAAGAGAACTGTGCAAAAAACACTGGTTTCACTTCACAGTTTATTCATAATTCCAGAATGACGTACTAATCCGAAGATTTAACGAAGATCTGTTCAATAAAATGAAATTAGTTTTATAGTTGTTCAGCAAGCTTACATTCTCAGTCAGCGGTAGGCTGTCAATCCTTTTGGTGAGGTTTTGTAACTGAGCATAGTACCAGTCTTTTTCCTTTTCTTCTTTCTCCAGCTCTGCCATTAATAAAGACCTGAAAACGCAAAAACAGAATACAGATAAGCTCTGGGGTAAATATTAAAGAAATGAAAGACGCCTTTACTCTGTGACAGAAATAAGTGTCTCCATGTCAACTGTTAATAGAGTAACCAAGCACCAATGTTTTATATTGCACTGGAGTTAAATATAAGCTTAGTTCAAAACCAGATTTAGACACAGACCGGGTCCTTGGATGGAAGGTCTTTGCTTAGGAAGCTTTTTAAAGCGGTACTGGACCAAAATTCAAGCACCCACAACTCACCCAACATCCATCTTAACATGTTTATTGTTCATATGCAATTTTATTTGAAACTGCTTAACAAATTAGAGGCATGATTCAGGGGTGTGATTTTCATGGGTGCCTGAATTTGAGGTACATTTAAACATTGTGGTCTCATGAGCCTACCTCTCCTTTTCCAGCTCCTCAAGGTATCCAGCACTGTCTCTGCCCCCATTGGCCACCCCTCTCCTGGGGAAGGAGGACATGGGACTGGGGCTGGGACTGCTGTCCGCAGAACGACCTGAGCTGGAACCCTGCATGGAGGCCTTCGGTCTCAGCTTCACCCCAGGAAAACTGCTAGGATCCAGGCTTATCTCTGAACATGTGAATAAACAGCGACTATTATTTAATGAAACTGCAAATCGTTCAACACAAAAACAAAATGCTAATACTGAGGTCACGTCTTCTTCTGCTCACGAATTGAACTTGTAGATATTTTGCCCAAGGGCCCCCAAACTCTTGCGTGTGTTTAATTAACTTTTAGAACCAATCTTGTGGGAAGTTTTCATCGTTTGATGTACTTTTCTTTGTATTCATAGGAGATCATCAGATATCATAGTATATCAGATGGCAGACATTGTTATTTTCAGGAGATCCTATGCTAGTCAAAATCATCTTCATCTGAAATCTAAATATTAACAGAATTTAAATATTTGTATGATCAGAAATGTACTTGTTTTTTTCTGATTTTATACAGAAATTTGAACACTGTGTGAGCAAAGAAAGAGCAAACAGCCCATCCAGTCTCATTTTCCTCTAGAATCCAAAATCTGGGTTAGTGGTGTCATCAGCCCCACCCCCTCTCGCCAATCAGCTGGAGTCAGTTGGAAAATCACTGGTTTCCAAGCTGGATTACTCGCTGACTAATTGATTGTTCAATTACAAGAAAGATAAGGTTAAGTGTCTGAAAAGCGCAGATCTTGGGTTCTAAGTTAGGACAATCAAATTTAAGAAGCAGGCTCAAATATCAGACTGCAACACAATACATCTCTGTAAGTCACTTTAAATCAAAATGGTTTTGGATCTCATACCTTTAAGTCTCTCCAAAAAGTCAATCTGGCCTTGTGAATCTTTTGAGTCTTCTTCAATACTTCCTTGCAGCTGCTTCAACACCTCCTGCCGCAGAAAAAGCAACAAACATTATTTTTTGTTCTCTGACATGTATACTTCCTCCTCTGATGTGATATAAACATGAAACGTCCTGCAAGTTACACACATCATGACGGATCTTTAGATCGCAAAGATCAAGCGCAGACGCTGACTAAAGGAAGGGAATATTTTTGGCTCTTTTTCGCCTGTAGGTTAACGTGGCTGCGATAAGGAGAAAAGAAAACCTCCAACGATGCTTTGAACTCCCATCAAACAGCAGCTCTGTCAGAAGCACAAAACTGCTTTGAAGTCGTACAGATGCGCTTTTGCTAATTCTTTAATGCTATGATTGAATGTTTGATGTGTCCTCAGATATGAGCTGAAAAGGTACTGATCGCCCAGTTAGGTCACTTTCTTCAGTGTGTCATTAAAAGCAACGTGCTGTCGGCAAAGATATCCAGTCATTTCTTTCTTCAGTTTTAGTTCTGTTCCAGTCTATGTGAACCACAGGTAGAAAGACACAAAAAGCAAACGTTTCTTCACATCAAGTTTAAAAAAACAACTACAATGACTCCGGTTATCTTCATGTACATGACCTCCAGTGTTGATACTGTTAAATCTTTAATGAGCAGAAACCAGGACTTAATCATTGAATTAGCATTACTGCAAAATGTTACTTTAATTTTGGAGCTGGGCAACATGATTAAAGAACACAGTGCTTGGCTCAGAGTGGCTCAGCGGTCTAATGAACTAGTACAATGATTTGAGGATCTCAGGTTTGAAACCTGGGTCATGCTGCTTGGAGCCGGAGTCTGAGAGAACAAAATTGGTCATGCTCTCTCTGGGTGGGTAGATGCCACTCCCACATCACTGCCAGTATCAGTTGGCCACTGTATTGGAGCTGGGGACCAGGCGCTTTTGTCCGAGCCCATTGGCTGCCTAGCATTGATGTAATAGTTCAAAGTACAACACTGACATGTGCTTGGCAGGAGCTACTAAGGAGGCAGGTGCCTAAAGTTGGGATCATCCTATGTGATGGGAGAGAGCCGCAGCAATGTTGGGTAATTATAAAATTCAGAATTTAGCTTTGTAATTTTCCAGAGAGCAGTGGTTCTCAATCCTTGTCCTGGAGTACCACTGCCCTGCTTATTTTAGAGGTTTTCTGTAGGAACACCAGTTTGGCTCAGCAATGGCCCATCAGATAGCTCATTACCCACTGGGAATCAAACAAGATCCTTCATGGTAACTGTATTCTTTTGGATATACTGTTCTAGAAAACACTGTAATAAACGATCATTTAAAGACACTGATAGTTGTGATATTATATCATAATGATGCAGTTCCACCTTTAAAAGAGCAAAGAACTTCTTAAGAATAACAATTTTGGAACATTCAGACACTGAAACTGGAATGTAAAATATAAAAAAATCTTCAGCAAAAACATAATATTTAGCCATTCTTTTTAACCAAAACTGACATACCAGCTAAATAGTGGTCAGCAATAAAAGATTGATGTCTTGTCCACATATTGTACAATTAATCAATAACGTAATTATCACAACAGGCCTAGATCAAATCAGAAATATTTCAGTCCCAAGCTCAATTATCTAACCTTAAAGCCACAACTGCCCCATATTGTATATATTGCATACACTGCCTATTTTAGCACAGTAGTCCAGGAAACATAATAATGATCTGAAATATAACAATTTGTTTAAACGATGTATGGACCACCAGTGACAAATTTTGGACCTCGTGAATATAGATGTAGACAGTGTGATATTACTGAAGTATTTGGGAAAAAAGGAAAAGACCATCCAAGCTTCCAATTTTCCTTCAGCACATCAAATCCAGAACATAATGCATGTTGATTATAACTAAACTGAATCGCACTCAATTAGATCTGAATGAAACCATATCAGCAATAATCAGATCAGTACTGAATCAAAGTGAACTGAACAACCAAACTCTTAACTTAATGCAATGGTTTACATGGAACCGTTTGTAGGTTTATGTCCCATCAGAAAGCACCAACAAATATCACTGCCAACCACAAAACACGGTCAATCAATCTCAGTTATGAAAAAGTACTAACAAATAGTACACCGACACCAGTCTACTTACCGCAGTGCAGCAACTGTTCGGTGGAAAGTCTGTTGTTACTCTGGTGCATCTTTACAGATACCCAATACTCTCAACTCTCAGTAATCCATTAAACCTCGGTCATTTGTAATGTTATCAGCATAAAAGCTCCACAACAGACGATCCTACATCCAGCAGATTGAGTACAAGCAGCTAATCCAGGGAGCAGGCAGCACAAACCCCCCCAGCAACGAGACTACATCTCAGGAAGCAGCTCTTTCCTCCCATCCTCTCTAGCAGACCCATAGACTCATGGAGAATACAGCTGCTTCCCATTCAGAGAAAACACCACCCCCTGTCCCTGAAGACCTGGGGTCAGCATGGCTGCAGCCCTTTGACCTCCACGGACACACATCGCTGTTCCGTCTGAAAGCCATGGATGTTTGAGAAGGAAAGGTCAACCAGAAACGAGCTACTCATCGCCCTTCATTCGGGGACAAACAAAATTGAGAGAGTGACTGGGTAATTGTGACGCTGGTGGTGTTTGTTCCCCCCAGAGCAAAATGACGTCTCTGAGCAGACCCTGGAAACAACGACTTCATTATTGGGGAGGGAGTGTCATATGATCACGGCTATCTTGTCACACATTGAGTCAGAGAAATCTATGGTCCAGACAGATGACAAAAAGATACTCACTGCCCATCGCTGCTTGTAGATTTCTGTGCTTGGTTCAATGGTACAAAAACCTTCTTTAGGTAAACCCCAAAAGACCAAAGCGAGCAGTTAATCGCAGCCACTGAGTCTGTCCAAATGGCCAACAGTCCGATGTTGACAGATCGCGAGTATAATTTGATTTTCATTTGCACAGCTCAACGTCAGCCGTGGTTTCAGCTTACATTGATCCAGAAGGGGTAGCAGATGCCCTTGAAACTCTGTCATAGATGCTCTCATGCATGGAGCTCAAGCACACACTTTTAAAAGATGTTATTCTATCCTCCCAGTAGGGGAAATCAATGCACTGTGGTATCCATCAATAAGAACGGAGCCACAGATTCTGTGAGGGTGAGAGCAAGAGTCAGACGAGACACCTGCAAGGCTTAGCTTTATTGCTGGGACCGTGCCATTCACAAGGAGGGTTGTGAGGATATCACATTTTTGATACCAATACCAAGTGTAGGTTCACAAAGCCAATCAATATCCAAATATGGCCAAAAATCAGTAATGCAGTTTTTACAATAAATTCAATGTGTGCGGGCAATATGCAACATGAAGCTGCTATTAGATTGTTTTAATAAAGAACTGCAAGTGTGAAAAACATGGACAGTATTGAACTCTTTGCCACAACAGATCAAAAACTGTTTGAATTTGCCACTTTTTCCACCATTGCACAAATGAAATATCCTAAAAGGTACTGCTCTTTTGCTTTTCAAAGAAAAGCATAGCTTCACAAACATACAAACATACATAAAACACCATATTGTGCACCCATGAACCTGTCACCATTTCTCCAACTGTCCTTCCTAAAAGACCTTTTGGAGGATACTGTTCACTGTATACCAGGTACATCCCACAGGAACTGCCTGATGTTTAGATGTTCTGACCCAGTCATCTAGTCATCATGCTCATACTTCGACACATCAATTTCGAGATGTGACTGTTCACTTACTGTCTAATACATCCCATTGACAGGTACCACTGGGACCAGATCAACACTGTTATGGTATTTCTAAATGTTATGACTGACGGCTCATATAAACCTCTTAGAAAAGGCTTAAAGACCTCTGTAATTAAAAATGTATTAATCCTCCAGAAAAACAAGAGCCTGTAAGCTTTTGAGAAATTTCACTTTGAAAAATCTGCTTCAAATCATCAATTCAATCCCCTCTGACAAAATATCACTGATTTAATGAAATATTCTGTCTATGAAAGGCAAAGGATAAGAAAATCACACTGCAACCAAACAGTCATCTCTTAGGGAATGACCTGTACCTTATTCTGGCACAGTGACTAAGCTTCCTTCAAAGCCATTCCTCCACTAATTGAAGCAGTGTTCAGCCCATCTCTGCTCTGAACATGATGGCATGAGATGATAACACTTTGAGTCACTGTTGCCAGCTCTGAGCTCCATTGTTTTAGGAAGTGTGCCGTGCTAAGCTTGAGATTACAGAAACTGGATTCCTCCAAGCCTGAGCAGACCACAGGACTGCCAGAACGCTGCTCATCAAACAGACGAAGCGAGTGCTGCCACGGCTGCAAGAGTCCAAAATCGACAGGAAACCTAACGAAGCCATGACCCCAGTCAATCCAAACGGTAAAGCTCCTCGGCTTTAATGAAGCCACGTTTGAAAGTGGACAGTAGGTGTAAACAAGCTGCTCACACCAGATTATATTGTCAAACCTTGAACACTCAGCAAGTGTTGAATGTCGCTGGTTGGTGGACTGCCTGAGGATAGTCGCTGCACTAAAATCAAACTGGCAAGGGAAGACAGAATAAATTAGCACAACATCTTTGACAACCCAAACACTTTGCCTACAATGAACCTGCCTTAATAGGAATGTTTCCTTTTTGGCGCAAAACCAGGACAACAGCATAAGCTGCCATTGTAATCTGCCAATGCTGGAAGAGGAAGTGGGGTTATTGATGAATGGGAGGTGTTTACTGTCTGCTGCTAGATGTTTGTCTCCAGCAGCCAGATGGGAGAGGAAATGGCTGCGGGACGGAAATGAGCTGCATTCATCAGGGAAACAAAACCAGGAAGGGAGTGACGCTAAAATAAGTCCCAAACAGGCCAGAGGTGAGGGACAAAAAGGGCTGCCGTGAGCCTGTGTCTGTGGATTTCATCAAATGAGGCTGGATCAACAGTGAAGAGGACCGACCTCTACAGAATGTCTGCGTGATGTTGTCAATCTTGATGTTTGTGACCATGATAAAAAGACCTTTGGACACTACAGCTCAGCAATCTCCTGGAAACTTTAGGAAAGTAGAAATACTAGGGATTTATCTTGCCACTCCAAGAACCTCAGCAGGGCTAAAAATACAGGATAATAGAAAGGGGGCAATAGGTCAAAAAAGATAAAGGTTCACTGCACGAGGTCAGCAAACATACTACTGTCTGGTAGTCACACAAACATCTGTATAATTAGTTAAATAATAGAATAGTACATAATTGTTAGCATAACATTAAATATTATACATAAGGCTGGGTACCATTCACAGCATTTAATTGATACAATACTGGTACCTGGAATCACTTAAGCCAGGAGAACACAAGAGGACGCAGTGTTACACATAGCAAATAGCAAAAGCAAAGGCTTGAACAAATGTGGATCAGGCTTAAAACAGCCCACACCAGATCCAATAAAACATGCCTGGATCGGATGAGGACAAAAACACACACTATTATTTCAGGTCATAAACTAAACCAACCTTAAAATAAGCATTTTCTGCAGGATGTTCAAAAACAGAAACGGAAAATCGAGACAATTAAAAAGCAAACGTGTCACAAAGAGGAATGCACTTCATTGGCTTAGCCTAATTTCTAACTGAAATAGCCCGAGTCAGACAATGCTCTGCCCACATCTGTCAGGTCTACATCTGCATTTTGCCAAACCAATGTCTCATTAGTTCTCCAAAGGGTATGATTATTCCTTGACTTGACATAACCACTGGCATCAGGGACAGCCAAATGTGCCCATGCAGAAGCTGTGTTTTGTGCAGCCAAGCTTCCAAACGTGGGAGTGACGATGCACTTGAACACGGCCAAGACCTTTTACATAATCCACACATGAACACTGACTTTACCTTTGGGAACCCCAAACAGAGAGACGAAATTCTCTACTCTCTCCATTAGCAATGATGGCGTACTTCACAAAAGGGCCAGAGAGGAAAGATTGCTTTTGGCAACAGGCTGAATATTCCGTCTGGAATTAAAGGTCTGTCCTCTTACATAATGTATTTATGGTCAGACATTATGAGGAAGAACCCCTGAAAGGAACCAAGACTCAAAACCAAACACACCCTAAGATCATGAGGAAGAACCCCTTAAAAGGCCAAAAGCCAAAAGATTAAACCCTTTAAACCAAAGGAACTCTTGTTCTTGAACCGGTTCTGTTCGGGCTTATAAGAACCTTGGTGTTTTTATCAATTACAGAGGCATGTCATTGCTCCTTGCTCCTGTACAACTAGACACATCCACTGCGGTTCATGCTGAAAACCTACTAATCTTTGGTTCCAGTTGTGAAAAAATTGTTATTGGTGGAAATGTGCCGAAAGGTTCGAAATAAGGTTCAACAACCGGAACGGAACCCTTTCCACATTGGTGGAAAAAGCCTACAAGAGAATGATCAACTGAAAGGTATCAAGACCAGAAAGGAAAGATTCCTTAAGAGCATGAGGATGAACCCCTGAGAAACAAACTCATGATTATGAACTCTAAGGTCTGTAAGAAGAAATAAAACCATAGATGGAGTTAAAACACACTGCAAAAATGAAAGATGCTAAATTATATGGAGGACTATAATCTACTGAGTGCTCGGTCAAATACAATCAGCATGACGACGGTTCACCCTGCCTACACCAGAAAATGGCCTGCTGCTTATTTTCAGTACAAAATATCTAGGTTACTTAATCTGACTGACCTCATAACAGATGCCTCAATTTTTAGCAAGAACATTATTCTCACTCCTCTCTAATAATTGCTGGACCAACCAAAAAGGCAGTCTTTCCCCTTAAGGAGAAAACCACGAATGAAGATGTAGAGTGGAAATCTGCTTCCGCTTCAAAGCCTCCCCCTTAGCAACACCAAATGCACCTCCATAAAAATGGCACAAATCCACTTCGCCTGTCATTCTTCAACATTACAGAGAAAGAGACTCAACAGCACTCCACTGATGGGAACTGATGAGAGTCAATCAGAGTTATATCAACTCCAAGAGACAGATTCCTCTTACATCTGTATGCTCGGGAACCTACAGTGAGCTTTATAACAGAAAGAACCAAATATCTCTGTGCTTTCAGCGCAGAACAACCACTTTCTGTCACATCCCCTCCTCCCCTAGCGGAAGGCTGCCAAGTCACATCCAAATGACTCGTTTCCCACCTAGCAGGCTGACTCTTCCGCATCAGAAGCTCTTTGAGAGCAGAACAGAGCCCTTGGGTTCCAGGGTTCGGCAAAAAGAAAAAGCATTCAGGTGGAAAAGACAGATCCAGAGTGATGGTTTGCCGTGGAGGAGCATGTGGAGCACATTAAAAGGAGGCTAAAAGAAGGCACAAAATCTTTTCAGATTAAATGTTCATAAAAGGTTAATTTCAAGTTCAGGGAAAACTTGACTCAATATTACATACTGCACTCTAAACTGCAGGCTCTCTTTCACATTTGTATGGATGTACTATTAGGAAAATTAGGAATGAAGCTCACGATTCTTTTGAAACCGCTAGAGCCGAGAGGGCAATTAAACTATAATAGCATAATAGATAATGACACAACACAGTTGTGCTGAGATTGTGCTTGAGAAGTGTCTAAAGGTCTAAATTTTTGTTGAAACCTTGTTGCGGTGTGCCATGTACTTGAAGAAGAAGTGAAAAATAGCCTTCTAAAATTTAATTCAACAAAATGCATCAATTGTAAGAATAAGGTTTAGAAATGGTAAACAAAAGATAGGCTTAGGTTAAGTTTCCCTTACGTTTAAGGTTAAGTCCGGTTAAGGTTAAGATTAGGTTAATGTTTGAATATGTTACATTTAAGGGAATATGGAATATGTTGTAAGGGTTGGATTAAGACAAGGCCACGTTTAGATTAAGGCTAGTGTACGAGTTCAGGTGTGGGCTCTGGTAATGAAAATACACTGGCTGCTTTATAACACTGTCTGTCGGAATAGTTTAATATCTTCATGTCTGGGTTCCACGACACATAGTGCCCATTTTATCAATTCTGAAATGGTCCTTTAGTCACATATGAGTTCCTGTTGATGTAGCCAGCCTGACCTCAACTGATATTTTCCTCTCTATAAAGTAGCAAAGGGCAGTGACACTCTGTTAATGCTCTCACTGGTTGACGTGGCAGCATAAAAGCAGAAAACCCAGACAGGCTACTTTACACCCAGCACACTCTACGCTAAGCCCCGTCTCTGCAGTCTCATTATGGACACCCTAACTTGCATTTTTCCAATGTGCTGAGAGGGTGAATGACCTGATGTCCAGGGTGAAGCTACTCTTTAAAGAAATAACATCAAATGATTTTACAGCATTAATTACCCTCTCAAACATGTAGCTGATCATTTTCCTTTTGCACTTTTGTCATGTTATCCAGCCCTACTAGAGCCCGTCAAATATTATCTACACTAAGAACTAAAACATCTGAATGAAACCACAAATACTGCACCTCTAAGGCTTTTGATTTCTGTTCAGTCCACTGTCAGCAATTTGCATTTCAACGTTCATATTCAATTCCATACCTTCATATTAGAGGCCTCCGTCTCCAGTTTGGTGAGGTGGTTCGAGTTGTCCTCAAGCTCCTGTCTCAGGTTGGAGTTCTCCATCTTCAGGGCCTCCACTTGCTTCAGCAGCTGATCATAAGATGCTGCAGCCATCTTGGACTACCTCTTGACCTGCACAGCAGAGGCAACAGACTCTTAAGCAGTTGGTTTAAAGCAGCTAATCGGGTTTAATTTAATGACTTTTTGGGCTCAGTAAAGCACCAGACAGCTCCTCCTGACAGCAGAACAGATTGCTGCAGCAGTAAAAACCGTAGCAGGCAGGAGACACAGACTGAAGAAACAATCGCTGAAGAAAGTACTGCTGAGTGATAGAGCTAATAAAGTACAGTACACTCTCCTGAGAAGTAAAGGGTACTGAATTTTGACTAAGGTGTCCTTTCATTCCTAAAGGACAATCAGGCAGCAGATATGGTTTGCATACAGTTAGGAAGACAGCCAATCAGGCTGCACATATTTGACTTGATGGGCAAATTTTAGGAGTTATACGGTAAATATCAATAATGGTGAGTAAAGGCAAGCCTGGGAGTGAGAAAAAGAAAAGATAAACTGCTTGGGCCTTGGGCATTTGAGCTGAAATATTTGTGCTGTAGTTCCTCAAACCCACATCAGCAGCAAAGGCTTGAGTTTTGAACATTAGATGGTTAGATTTGTCATGAGTATCAAGATCATCCAATTATGCATTGGATGTCTGTGGTGACGACAAAAAGCCATTATTCCAATCCAATGGCTAAAAAGTTTGGTATTGGGTTTGTGAGACTGTGAAACTTTGAGGGGAAGGGCAGGGTAGCACTGAAGTGACAAAGTGGAAAATAAAAAGTGGAACTACATCTACCGGTCTAGCTACCCATACAACTGCACCAACACAAACACAATGAGATGTGTTCTCTAATTCTTATGCACTTGTCTCCCAGTACAAACATCTAAACGTGCAAATAATGCAAACACTGGAATCCCAACAGCTTGTCATTAATAATGCACCACTGTTATGCTGTATAAATAATGACAAGTAGATATTTTAGGGCAGTCCCCCAGCATCGACTTACTATTCTGGTCTTTTCGAAGTTACTGCATTAAATACCAGATGACAAAACTGGTCAAAGCAATTTTTGTTGTCCTTCTTGTTCTAATGTCATCATTCAGTTTTATTTAAAACATCCCAGAACATTGCATGCAAATGACTATAATGAGCTTAAATAAATAAGGATTCATACTGGAGGTCTGTGAAGAAACTGATTTTTTAATCCTGCTCCCATTTACATTTACGTTTAGGGCATTTAGCAGACGCTCTTATCCAGAGCCACTTACAAGGGTAATCAGATCACAGAGGTGGGCGAGAGTAGTGTTAAGAGTCTTTCCCAAGGACTCTTATTGGTGTGCCACAGCGTAGTTGTCCAGACTGGCTATCAAACCGCAGTTTCCCCACATGGTGAGGTGTCTCACTGGTGGTGTTATCTGTTGCACCACACCAACCACTGACTCCTAGAACAACAATTATACTGCATCCGCCAAAAGTCAGCCTCTCATTTATACTTAATATAGAAATATACAGCAACATTAATATGTTGTGATCCACTTTTTGCCCCAGGTCAGGAGATGTTAATGCTGGGTATCAGTTGCTCTTTGTGTTCCCAGGTGATTTAGACCATTTTAACACAAGACAAAGATCTAAATGCACCAATATGCATCATAACAAACCTCTCTGCTTATTGGTCAGATCTGGATGAAAAACCAGGGTTTGATTTAAAAGACCAAAACGTGCAGATGTGACAGCAACCTAAAACTGGTGAAAAATCGCTTTTTAATGGACAGATATGCTCACTATTTTCCACTGTTTACTTTAAATACTATTTTATAATGAGCTCCATTATCTTCAGGGAATACTCCTCTCTTTGACGAGCTGGGAATAAAGTTCATTAATGGTGACTAGAGGGCACCAGAGGACACTCTGCAAGAACAGTAAAAACAAACGACTGAAACTGAACAAGGTTTAAAATCCCAAACACCCAGATCTGCTCAGGAGATCCCTACTGACAAAGCTTCCTGCCAGAGTCCACCCCTCCTAGCAATATGTCATCTTATTTCCTGCTAAAGATTACAGATCAACCCCACAAACCACACATCTGTGCCACTGTACATTTCCCATCCCTCTATACAGCCTATAGGCCTCAAACCGTTAGCCCCCATCTCCAAATCAATGACAGTTAATGAGAGTCAGGAGAAGAACTGAAATCACACACGTGACTCACGTTTGTCCAGGCTGCAGAGTGGACTGCCCCCTGGCCATTTCCACCCACTCGGCACACTAAGCTCAACTAACAATACCGATCTTGCAGGCGAATCACAATGGAAAGAGACATAAATCCAGAGTGCAGAGAAGCCCGGACTGGCTCCCATAACAAGACATTTGGGCACAGCTGAAGTCCTGATATTTTTAGCCTCGCTGTGGTGCGAAAGCTGGGAAAACATCTAGCACTCCATTGTCACTAAATTAAAGCAGACATGTTAAATATCAGCTCAAGCCCCGGCTGGCTTCCTATTAGAGCAATGCTGTGTTCCTCAAGGCTTACAGAGCTTTACAGGGGCTTACACATTTACCTTACTGCCCCAGTGCTGTCTCCACACCTGTTCTGGAGCTCAAACAAACAGGTTTGGAAAATGTTCAGGAAGAACGATGGGCTGTAGGGGGTGTAAGAATTGCTGGGGAGGGGGTCTCGCACAATAGACTTCATAACAGATCATATATTATACCCCAGCATACAGCAATGTACTCTGTCCTCCTGACAGCGAGATGACTATGTTACAGCTTTATTTCATGAACTACAGCAAAGCTGCAGCACTGGGTGCAGCAACAAGGCTGACTGTAGGTACATGGCATGTTCGGTCTCTATTGACCAGGGGGATTTCACAGCCATTAGAGTTTTTATCAGAGAGTATCATCTGACACTGATCTTATCTTTGTGCTTCAATAAAAAGCCACACAACATAGTTTTGATGTGCTGTTGAAGAAATAATACCACCCTGTTTATGTGTAATGCTCATTCTTGTCTGAATTATTTAATTTACTATTTTAAGACCATATTATATGGCATTTAATATCTTATAATCCAGTCTGACTGACCTCGCTGGCCATTAATTTCATGTTTGTGTTAACGGTGCCTAATGGCAAAAAAAAAGAGCACAGTGGTGAAAACAAGGGATCTGAACTGGGTCAGGTTTAAAACATCCATTAGACCTGGGCTGCATAGATCATTTTATCATCAGATCTGTCAGCGGTAATCACATCGCAGGCCAAGCAATAGCATCCAAGAAAAAAATTTATTAACTGTTTGTGCTACTTTATGTAAAAGGAAATTTCCCACATTTTCCATGACAGATGTAACAGGCAGAGTATATTCACCCAGTGTCATTTATTTTACTCCAATACTGAACACACACTCCATTAGTAACAGGACAGCTTTTGGTGATTTATGTTGGACAGTGAGAGTATAATCAAGGAGAGAGTCATAATATTCTGACTGGATATATTACGGCTGTTAATTGACTAAAAATATTAAGTAATTAATTGCAACATTGCAATTTATTGATTTGACAGCTCAAAAGAACAATTGCAAGTGTGTGTGTGTGTGTGTGTGTGTGTGTGTGTGTGTGTATTAGAGAGAGTATGTCTCCTGTCTGAAAACAAAGCTGAGATGTGGAGCTAAACATTCAGAACACTTCTGCTTAAAGTCAATAAGGTCAGAAATCATAATCAGAAATTTCAGAAAGAGATGGGAGAGTCAAGTGGGAAATAATTGCGGGTGGGACGTGATTTATCCCTTGGGATTTGATTGCATACAGAAAGCTGGCATTTCAAAGCAAACATCAGTATTCGATCAATTGTGGAGAACTTCTCATCCCTTGCAAAACCAACACCACCCCCCACCTGAAATCAACGAGCGTGACAAAATCCTGGCAGCACAGCAAAATGACAAGGAGAATGGTGAAGTGGTACATTCAGTTTGACGAGTTTGGCCCGATTTATTCTGGCCTGTATGTTCAGCTGGGAACACTCAATGATGGGTGGGGATGGGGTTATATTTTATTGGTTAATTTTCCTCATCAGTGTTACACAGTGATAAAACGAGACAAACAAATACAGAAACAAAAATGATGTCTTTAAATAGGGCTTCTATTTGACCGGACGACAAGAATTAAAGTAAAAATGTCCATTTCGAGTTCAGGCTGAATTTAACACTGATTAACGAATAACACGGAGCACGGGGAAAATCTGAGGAGAGAGGGAATGGAAAGCTGGACTACGTTGTCTGTAGGAAGCCACAGAAGAAGCTGAGGTTGAGGGCTCCAAATTACACAGCTGTCCACAATTTTACCACATACTTGCTTTAACTCAGCTTCTCTCTTTTACTCCACATACTAGTCATTTTTCCATCATAATTCATCCTTTAACTCATAAAAGCTCCCTCATGGGCTCTGCCCAGTCAGGTGTCTACTGTGTATTTTCTAAGATCACAACGTGACCTGCTTACTCATCAGATTGTAAAAAACAACCTGAATAATTTAAAGTGACAGTAGATATTTTATGGCTTTTACACGTTTGTAAGCAGATTGGATCCAAGAGCTGCACTGAGAAATTAATGTCTAAAAAATGCTTTAGGTCTTCAATAATTCATCACCACAACAAATTCTGTTGCGAGATAATTGAACCTTTGTAACGATGCACAGCATTCAAACACTGGCAAGACATGATTCAGGGGTGTGTCGATACAATACATTTGGACAGTAAATAAATTCACATAATGCATAGAATTTAAGAAGACCCAGTCACTGAAATGTTGGCCTTTAATACTTGCTTTAAGCCCCACCCTCTCCTCACCCACTTTAATAGCCCCGAAGCTTTACATGCGATTTACATGAGTGTTCAATAAATAATTAACATACTTCTTGGCAATTCAGCAGAACAATGTTTCCAGCATATAGTTAATTTAAGCTGCTTCTCCCACCAAACAGAGATGGTCTGTCCCTACAAATCCGCCAAAGCACAGCAGCACCTGTAATTATCGCAGTAAATTTGCCTGCCATAATGGCCACACTATCAAAATTAGTCTAAATGCACATCTCTAGTGTGAATAATAGAAACTTAACCTACGGTTGGGCAATATGGTAAAAATACTGTATCACAATGTTTAAAAACATTTTACAAGAAACACTATCACAACACATCGACATGGAGACAAAATGCAAATTAAAAAGGTTAGTCCTCTACCATCACCTATTCATGTCCAGTGATTTCTTTTTACCCAATTTTCTCCCATGAATTTAGACGTTCCATTTCCCCAACCCCATTACTGTACTCCCCCATATCACACACAATGCTTCTGGCAGGAGAAGACGAGCACATGCTTCCTCAGATAGATGCGACTTTTCGATCTGCATCCTCACTGAACAGCCAACGAACCCGGTCCCCTGCTCTGATGCAATTGCTGACAGATGCCTGTGTCGACCAGCGTCACACTGAGTGTGGCAGAGAGAGCGCCATCTACACTCCCAGAGAGGAAGAGCAGGCCAATTTCACTTTTCCTTTGACTCTGGCTGCCAGTGGCAATCAGCATGACTCGGGATTCGAACTTGCAATTCTCTGATCACAGTGGTAACATTTTAGACTGCTGAGTCAGTCGGAGTCATGCACAGTGACTCTAATCTGCTGCACTGCATCCAATTAAACAACTAATTACACTCTTTGTATTGAAGTACGCAGGGAAAATAAAAAAGGTGCTTCATTCTTTGAGTGACACCACAGAAGAACCCATTTCCATAAAGAAGCATCATTGCTTTGAATGAGAGAGTCAACTGAAGGTTCTTCACATCTGCATATCTCCAGTGCAAACAAGGTGCCTATTACATCACTCTTAGTTACGCTTGACTAGCCATCTTACCCAGCAGGCAGAAGATAAAGCAGCACCAGGACAACCAGCTCAAAATGGCTAATGCACAGTTTGTGAAGAACCACACCATATTCATAAGCATATAGCATGCTCCTTTAGATACCCATTTCAATAACATCAATGATGTTCTACAGTAGCTTTAAGACGATGCTTGCAGGTCTCAAATTGATCCTTCTAAACTAACTGCAATACAATTAATAATATCAGCTATTATCTCCACAAAATTACACCAGTCTGCTGCTGTTATGATCATCTAATCAGCAATCCTTTATGCCCATCCATACGATATCACAACTGATGACACCACTTTGCAAATAGCTTGGACTGATCACACAGGCTGAAGCAGCCAACTGCCACAGAAATCTGCTGACACATATCTGCTGACACACATTCAGTGAATAAACGGTCAATAGGGGTAGAAATGTTCCACAGCAGGATTGCAAACTGCATCATCAAACATCACATACTGCAACAGAGAACCAAAAAAATCACGCTTTCTTTTAACAAGCGAGGGCAGAGCAAAGCAACTAAAGCAAATAAAATGGTCGACACTGCAACAAAAGGAGTAAGGGAGCAGGCAAAGCGACAA
This sequence comes from Acestrorhynchus altus, assembly GCA_034509495.1. Taxonomy (NCBI): domain Eukaryota; kingdom Metazoa; phylum Chordata; class Actinopteri; order Characiformes; family Acestrorhynchidae; genus Acestrorhynchus; species Acestrorhynchus altus. The sequence continues at coordinate 5,750,588 of CM067519.1, read as the reverse complement.
ACCAGCCAAAAAAAGAGACACCAAGACGAAGAGGATTAGCAGTCTCATGAATATTTCATTGGCTTTACAGTATTCATCTTCAAGTCCTAGTAACAGGAGTGGAAATGCTCCAAAAATGGATTCACCCTCAACAATTCTTCCACAGCTACCCCAAATGATCAAGACAGGTAAGCTGCAACTGGAATCCATTTTGTTGGCTTGCTTTTGGTATTAGACACTGGAGGTGCAAGCACTGTGTATGAGCATGCAGGAGTATGGTTACTCCCCCAATGGCAAGCCAGATCCCAAAAACCCTGCAGTCAGCTGCCCTTCCCTTCAGTCCACAAAGACCATGGGACAACCACTCGCTCCCTATAAGCCCTGCTCTGCAAGGCACAATTCGTGCTGGACAGAAAACAATCAAATAGGCCAGACTGTTTTTCAAAGCAAATGCCAAAAGAAAGAAAATGCATCCACCACCAAGACACATCTGCTTCATCGCCTGTAAATCAGCAGAGACCCCATGCACCAGCCCCTCTCCCTGCCACCATCTTGGCTATTAAAGCTCACATTTCCATCTACGTCCATCTCCAGCCGTACTAAACGTTTTTTCTCCTCTTCAGACCACCGTCTTCTCCCCTCTCCTGAAGCCCCTCAAGAAACCCCTGCCCCTTTCTATTTTGTGCAAAAAGCCTTGCAGCCTCTCAATGATGAAGCAAGAATCAGTGTATCCATGCACATCCCCCACACCCTGCCTGTCTGCCTCTCTCAACAAGCAACCATCAAAACAAAAGGCTTAGAGGAACCGCCTCGCTATTCACACAAAACGCGCTATTCCCTCTCCTGCAGGAGCTGCTTCTAATCCCCATGAAAAAACATATGCAAGCATGAGATGCAGTGAGTGTACGCTCTGCATGCCCTGTAAAAGCAGGGGGCAAACGGAGAAACCTACCCCATGTCGATGCCACTGACAGTCTCCATCCCATCTCCCCTTCAACTGTGTCATTTGCACGAGAGCATCCAGCAAGCCCGATCACATGGGCATGGGCAGGAGCCAATCAGAAGGCAAGCCTGTCTAGGCTGGTGGTGCAGTGGATGATGCTGGCTGGCCTGCTTCCAGCCCAAAGCACAGCTGCTTCCCCCCAACTCAATTACTGTGGGGGGCTGGAGAGGGTGGCGAGCACATAGGGCAGGGGGGTGGCAGAGTGTAATGGGTCATAGTGCCTGAAGGACATGACTGAGCAAATGGATCAATAAGGCAAAGGCAGAAATGTTCATTTAACAGTTGAGAAAAAATTTACATGTAACAGCGAAACGAACACTGAATAACACCGAACATCTAAGAAACAACCAAGAGAACGGATTTGTCCAATCACTCCAAATCACCCCTTAACAAGAGACAAACTACTTCTAACTAGGGTTGGCAATATATTACAAATATCAATATATTTAAAACGATTTAATTCACAAAAAAATCAAAAAAACAATATCATTTGTAATGCTACCGTATGTGTGTGATTATTTTCTAAAAACAACAATATAAATAAATAAATGTGGGGTACGTTTGTTAGCTTCCCCGTCTCAAATCACAGTTAGGGGAGTCTGTGAATTAAATAAATAATAATAAAAAAAATCTTTTAGTCTTTTTGTCAATAATTCTTATAACTACGGCTGAAGCAGTAAACCAGTTTTAGGTGAACTATGGTGATAAAAATTAATGACAGGAACTGCTTAATACTGGTGTTCAACATTTGTTTTTACACAGAATCACACCAATTTCCTGTGTTCACTGGGAACTAGTTCAGAAAAGACGAACCTGTGTAATCTCTCCAAAACATCCAGAATAATGAACGCATGTATAGTTGTGAAAGAGTGTATTAGTATCAAGCATGTACACAATTGGAGTTCATTTGGAAAATACACTGTTGTCCACAAAATATTTATTAAGTTTCGCTGAAGGCGACTAGCATTGCTCCCGTATGATGGGCATAACCGTTCTTTCATTCTTTCATGAGGTAAATTATCCATTCTGTACAAATACAATCATAGTTATCTCAACAATCTATAGAACAGAGTACAGGAAATCAAAATACAACACTAACATCTAATCAATACATACACTACTGTGCAAACACAAAGAATGAATGAATTAATAAAAATGGTTGTTCTGATTACACTGCTCCTAAGCTGGTGGAGGTAATTCCCCACACGGCGGCCAAGAACCAGCTTTAAGATACAGCTGAGTCACAAAAGTGGTGCACTGTTGTATTGTGCACTGCTGCTTGCACCAACACTCTTCATGAAAATGTTGTAAGAAAAAATGTTACCTCTAAATTCATTATTAAAAACATCTAGAGAAGCCAGTACTGTGGACTCTTTGACGAAAAAAGACAGTTTCATAAAAACACCTTGCCAACCTTGCCAGGGGTTGGGGTTGTACTGCTGCCAGGGGCGATGGCAAATAATGCATAAGTGGATACGAAAATGGTTTGCAGAAATTACCAGCAAATCCCGGATGCAAATGTCAACTATCTGTTAGATGGCTGAAGCTGAAAATGGGGTCACTACTTCAACAACCTCAAAACTGCCAAAGACTTCCTGAAGAGACACAAACTGAAGCTTATGAAATGGTCCTCACAGTCTCCCGACAAGACGACCCAACAGCATCTTAGAACCCGAGATGTTCTGTGTTGAGTGGGAACTCACAATTATAAAAGACTGACTCCATCACTGCTGCGTACAAACAGCTGCACACATATCTGGACTTTATAAAAACATCCTTTGTTGCGTTGTTTGGAAACTGAATTTAACCCAAGGGCTTTAATCTTCAATAGAAAGGTCGTTTGTATAAACATACTTAAGAGTTCTCTGTAGCTGTGTTGCAAAACACTTTGGCAGACATACAGGGACACATGCATGTTTGTTGCATTCAAATGTTTCAGTAATTATAATAAAGCAAAAAAACAAGCAAAAGTGTTGGGTACTGAAGTCTGTAACGAATTATGTCACAGTCGGCCGATATATTGTATGAATGTATTGTATTGTGATATTGATGAGTCTTGTGGAAATGATATCACAGAAGCATCACAATTTAAGGTTACCATTTATGCTGTGTTTGTATGATGATTAACTACTGACACTTTAACATTATACTAAAGTACTAAAGGTTTTCATTGTATCGTGAGGTATAATAAGATACATTCAGTCAGTCGTGTCATCATCCGTCATCATACAGTTACAACCGAATCGTCGAAAAGACTGGTTGCTTCAGCATCAACAGCAATCTATGACTTTCCTATGATTTCCCATCATTTTGCAACAGCATTTCAGTGGCATTCAGGACTTTCAAAAAGCCACCGGGAAACCGTAATTTTCTTTATTTAATATTAAAATTTGTTCGATTATCTCAAGCCATATTTTTTTAATATGCAAAGCGAGAAGAACTGGGGTAAAGTTAAAAATCATATCTCCAAGAAGATGCAACATTCGATGCAGATTAACAGATATCAAACCCACAGCAGCCTGTTCAGATCATAAAGCAGGCTAGTCCCTCGTACAGGCTTTAGCTGCATTAGTAGATTATGTAACCACATGGACACAGTCAGGATGTTTTGTGGACACAGATGTATGAATATTGCGGGTACTGTATTTTAGACAGAGAACCATGTTCAAGAATCAACTGAAATTGTGGACTTAGTGAATCACTACAGCCCTGAAAATTGCCTCTAAAGAAATCTGAGTAAAGCCATTAAGGCCTGGTCAGTCTCCTTCAGCAGACTCCCATCAATCACTGACCAGAGACAGAAGTCCAGCAGAATCTTTGGGGTGAACAAATAAACAAGTTCTCCAACACTACTCAATGAATGAGCTGTAGTCTTAATACATAAGAGTATAATAATAATAATAATAATAATAATAATAATAATAATAATAATGTTTATTTATTCCCATTACTTAGAGAAGCTAGCAGCGACACCAAAATCTATTGATTAATCATTTGCCCTGGTCTCATTTTCTATTACGAATCTTTCGGAGGCACATTTTACCTGTCTAAGATCACGTATTCGAGTCTTCAATTCACAGAGGGCATCATTAATATTAGGAAATCAGAGACAGTTCATATCGCAAAATATACATATAATCGCAGAACAACAAAATATCGTAATGAGAACCTTTTCCGTTATCGAGCAGCCCTAAATAATAATTAAAAAAAATCAATATTAATAAAGTCTACATACACTTCTCACCAGGCCGCTGAAAGGTCCCATGCTCAGCCTTTGTTTTCCAGTGTACTGGGGCTGTTCTGTAAGCTCAGCCAGGCTCGGCGCTATCCGTACCGTTCTACCCCACAGCTCCTTTGTGTTACTGTGCATCACTGCTAGTGTAGCAGAATTTTCCACCCAGAATTAGAACCTTAAGAATTACTGCCTCTGAATACGGCCTTGTCAACATTAGGCTAAATCACTTTCAATGGCCTGGATTTTTTTAACTGAGGAAATGAATGGACAGCCTAGAAGGAGGATGTACTCTGGTGGGATTTTTTTCTTTTCATGTAAATTAGGCTGGAGTCTCTGAAAGACTTGAAAATGAACATTGGCAGAGACTCTTGTTCAACAGCCCTCTCTCATAGTGGCCCTCAATTGGAATGTCCCGCACATTATTCCTTGTGTGGGAAAGTGCTCGGAGGTGAGGGAGCTAAGAAAAATGGATATTTCTCAAAATTAAACACTAATGTTTGCCTGTCAAAGCACTTTAAAATCATAGTGCTGCACAGTTATCATTTTTCAGTAAATAATATGATGTAAATGTACATTTTATAAACACAAAATGTATTTTAGACATTTTACTCAACATTTACAAATCTTTGGAAATAAGCATGATAAAATAATATTGTGTAGTTATCTAGAGTGCTATCTAATTCACGGCACAAACATTTACTGAATAAAATTAAATTTCTAAACTATAAAATACGTTCTACATCATTTTATTAGAACTTTATATTATTTGATTTCTTGGTCATCTTACAATAAGGCTGCAATAAATGACTATTTTGAAACTTGAATAATAAATCAATTACTGAAAAGAATCAATTATTAAAAGGATGAAATACCTTCAATAAATGAGTATGATCGCAAATGCAGGTCACAGACACACACAGAAACAGACGTCTTATCATTTCGGACACATCAAGCCCATCTCTACAAATCATCTACCACAGAGATGTTTTGTTACAGGGTAAATCCAGGACCTATGGTAGCTAGTGAATGACTGTTCAAGTACACAAGTGAGCTGTGTGCTGACAGAAATACAGCAATGATCTATTTCGTTATAAAGTACTTTTCTGTTGTTCAGGGAATTACAATGGCAATTAAGTAAGCAACCACTTAATCAGAATCAGTTGATTTTAAACAAGCAAGAAAGAAGAGATATCGATGCCTTTGAACTCTGGAGTTGGCGAAGACTTCTGAGACTTCCCTGGACAGCAAAGTAGAAGAAAAACAAATGGATCCTGGACCAAACCAAGCCTAACCTCTCGCTCAAAGCCCAGATGGTCAGGCTGAAGCTCTCTTACTTACGACTTATGAGAAGAACTAATTCACTGGAAAAGATCATCATGGTTGGAAGAGTTGAAGGTAAAATAGGAAGAGAACAACCAGCTACAAGGTTGAAGGAATAATGAACCATTCAGATGCCTGAAGACCCAAAAAGAAGACAAGGCATTCTGGAGGAACATTATCCATATGGTTGCTAAGAGTCAGAATCGACTTGACAATTAAAAATGATGAATTCTAATAATATATATGGCAGAATATGTTGGAGAACTTTCCTGATAAAAAGTCAATCTTTAAACTGACTATTATTTAGAAATAACTATATACACTTATAATGTAAATATAGTTATAAAGTCTAAAAGACAAGCTACATTTGCGTTCAGCCAGTGATCCTGCAGACTCGATTGCTACTGTTAGTACAGGAAAATATAGCTGCTGGCATAAGACCTTTAAGCTCTGGTAACTAGTAAGGGAAGTGTGAACATAGTTGTTTCAAAACATGTTCAAAACACAACACAGGTGTCATTTTTGTTGGTATAATTGAATAAGCGCTATAATTAACAGCCTGTAAAAACTGGGAACCATTTGATTCACTTTGTTTCAGCTTGAAGTGAAATCTCAGAATCAGAATCACTTTATTAATTCCAGAGGGAAATCTCCCAGTCATGACAGACCACTCGCTGATTTAAACTGTAATACTAATTTTAGAGAGTTGTTTCTTTACCAGTAAGCTATAACATGAATCAAGATGCCTATTCCAACCCTGTGCTCAATAAATTTGAAAAACAAGTACAAGCCCCACCTCAAAAACATAAGTATAACAGGATCTAAGGTACTTCATAAACACGCAGACCTTCAAAGGCAGTTTAATCTAATCTCCAAATCAATCACTGGCCACATCTGTCTAAAAAGGAAGCAAGGTTCCACCACCAGAAGCGATAATCATTCATGCACAGGAGACGTTACCTTCTATCACACAAATACCAAAACACTGAGATTTCCACAGCAAAGCAATTCATCACTGCAAAGTCACCTGCCTCAGCAAAGCACAAGAGCAACCATGTTCTGTGAAACCCTGCTGCCCAGCTTCTCGGATGAGGACCAAGCCTAGTCTTTTCTGAAACTGCAATGCAAATAGTTATTTGTCCTAGGTTCAGCATTTGACCAATCTGGCTCGGGAAAACTGACCCTTAATTGTTCTGTGAATAACTTCTCACATGATGCTGATTTGATTTTCCTTCAGTCACGTCTATCAGGAAAAACATTCCACTTTTGAACAGTTTATCTTCTGACGCAAATTTCCAAAAAGTAGTACACTGAGGTGCTATTATGTATGTATGAAATTAGCATCATAAAAAAAATAAGAACACTTAAGCAATGAAGGCTCTTATGAAACTGCAATATAGATCTTACTGCATTGAGGATCTGTCAGGACTGGAAGACAGACGGTTCACTATTTATTACATTTTTGCTCGGGAATAAAATGATAACCCTGTCTGAACACCAGGGGTGTGACCAATCACAGTGCAGTACAACTTCTGTCACAATGGACAACAAAATTCTCCACTTTGCTAAGGGCCAACAGCAGTTACGTGACGCAGGTACTGGACCCTGGAACCTGGACATGGTGATAAATAACCCAGCACTCGAACCAAACCAATGCCTACTGAATTATCTCTTTGCATAGACCAGATTAGAAAGCTGGGGTCAGAGCAGTGTCTGAAGGTGGCAGCTTTGCTGACCCAGGTATCAAACCCACAACCATGTGATCAAGAATGCAGTCAAATATCACATATCATCTTCTTGAATAATATGCTATTTATCACATTTTCACTGCATGTTGTATTTTTATGGGCTCTACAAACCCAATAAATTTAAATCACCCAAGCACCCTGAATGATCATGACTCGCTCGAAGAACGCTGGGGTTCATTAAACCCGACAAGCTCGTCCAGTAGATGCACCAGGAGGCTTGGATAACAGATCATACCAGCAATAACTGCAACAAACAATACTGTCATTTTGAGACCAAATTTTGCAACTGAGACAGTGATAATATAACAGTTTAAGAAGACATTTACACCCTTTTGAAAGTGGTTTAAATTGTTAATAATAACAAATTTTATTGATACAGCTGATGAGTGTGTGTGTGTGTGTGTGTGTGTGTGTGTGTGTGTGTGTGTGTGTGTGTGTGTGTAAAAATTCATGTAGTGCAAGTGGAATATAACTTTAAAATATATATTTCCTAAAACATTTAAAAATAAATTGTTAGAATGTTCCCCAGAACAAACAGGGTTTGATGGTTATTATGATTATTATTATCACTATAATATAATAAATCAGTGATATCCAAGGCAAGCCCAAATGGCAATTCTATGGTTCTTATATTGATGCATGTTATCAGCATTAAACCAATGGTTAGAAATGTTTTAGACCAACACCTGGTACATCAGTCATATTCAGCACAAGCTAGAGATGACCTCAGTTTTCTCTTTCCAATATCAATGTTAAGACACGGGTCCCTTAAATCGTCTTTAAAACCTACTGAGCTGTTTATAACTTGAGCTCTTCAGTCAGGATGAACATCTAAAAGTAGGCCATCACCCTCACGCAAACACCCCACAGGAAGAAACACAGATAACATCACAGACAGTATGTGAACTCTTTAAGGTTAGATCTTTTACAGGAGAGGACTGATTCTTATTTCCTCTGATCCTTCATTGTCTGCTCTTATTGATCAGATAGCAAAACTCATCCAAAGAGCAGGACAGAATTTAAGGGTGCCAGCGGTCTAATATTAGGTGTGTGCATTTTATTAAATTTCAGCATTTGTATAATTCCACTGTTTGCTAATTTACTCGTAGATTATGTATGATTACATAATCAAGTAAATGCATTTATGTTATGAAAGAAATGCTCAAGTGAATGTTAATGTAAGCGTGTAGATGAAATCACTTCTTAAGATGAAATCCTTCACGAATATATTTCACAAATAAAAAATACAATAACGAACTAAAAGACAGATCCAGGTATCCACGCTGAAGAGGTTGGCAATATGGTTGTTCAATTATATCAGAATATTTAAAGATATTTGCAAAAATACAGACAATACACATCAGTAGCAACAGAATTTGCCGCACTTCATCCAATTACACAGAAATAATCCTGGACTAATTAAAGACTAATTACAAAACAGCTTCGTAATAAAACGTGAACGTGAGCAGTGCTCTTTAAGCACTGATTTCCGACATGTTAAGAAAAATATATTGTACATTCAATAAAACTACACTGTAAACTGTCTACTCACTGTAAGACTGCAGCCAAAGAAAGTAATTGATCTCAGAAACCAGCTCATATCCACCTGTTTCCAAACAAACCAAACCAGCTTCCAGTGCATGTTTACTGCCCCATCCACGCATACACGCTCCACCTGCATACAGACTCCAACTGATCAGCGAGGGGACGGGGCTAGTGACCTCACCCACAGACACTGGGTCAGTAATAAATGAAGAGGGGGAGGGGCTGTTCCCTTTCTGCTGTGTTCTAATTTCAAAATAAAAGTCCTGCTTCGGAAAAACACCCCTTAAATAACAAAATAAATAATTTATTATTTATTTCGTTAGAACCACTGCTCTTAAACATCACTGTCACCCAAAAAACAGTCCTTTCCAACGGGATTTCTGAACCGTAAAGTGTTTTAAACTAAAGATTTTAGAAGTCTGGCGGTAAGAAGTGAGTTTTAAAGTGTGTCGATGTTGTTGTTTACGTCGTAAATGGAGGTTAATCAGAGCAGAATGTGTGGGACTGTCTCCTGCGAGCATTTTTCTCAGGTTTTTGGGGAAAACACGCCGTAAATCAGCCCGGCTGAGCTGCTAGTCTGCGGGGCAGGGGTGGAGGAGCTCCTACACCCCGGGAAAAAGAGTCGTGAGCTGCAGAGGAGCTGCAGAGCTGCTCTGCTCCTCAGCCGCACTTTGTTTGTGTTGGTTAGCTTAGCGGTTAGCAACCGAGGCTTGTTTCTACTCTTACCTGCTGAAACTCTCTCCTCCTCCCTCCAAACTGCCCCCCTCTGCTGCCCCGGGCGCGGCTCATCCACTCAACACATGCCGCCGGCTCGGAGAAGCGGGTCCCGCGCTCCGCGCTGCCTCTCAAACTTTTCTTTTGTGTCTGAATTCGCTCCGGACTCTTACGCCATGACGAGCAGCGGCGCACGCATGCGCACTGCCACCACCGTCGACACAGCGCCCCCTGCTGCCCGCAGTCGGCGCCTGTCGTTTTCAACTGGACTGAGTCAAAACGTGTGAGGAAGAAAGTACTGCAGGGAGAGCACTAATCCAGCTGCTTAGACATCAGTCCAGATTATAAAAGTCCCATAAATTACCCTTTACCCTTCACATTATTCACATAATAGAGGTGGGTCACAGTAGTTTTAGGAGTCTTGCCCAAGGACTCTTATTGGTGTAGTACAGCATAGTTGCATGCATAGTTGCAACCCTGTCTCCCACATGGTGTGGTGGCTTGCTGATGGTATCTCTTGTGCCACACCAATTATTATTATTATTATTATTATTATTATTAGTAGTAGTAGTAGTAGTAGTAGTAGTAGTATTTTGTTATTTTATTATTATCATTTTGCCTCAGAAATAATGTTGGAAATCGTTCATTCAGTGTTTGTGAGCTGAAAAAGCAAGAAGTGTGATGAGTCATTTGTAATGATTACACTGAAAATGATATTTAAAGTAATAACTTATATAATTAAAAAATAAATTCCTTTTTGTATTTGTATTGTATTGTACTTTTATTCTGAAGTGTGAATACTGTGTGAACGAAGAAACAGAGCACACAGACACTCTCTTCTCATTTTCCACTGTAACCCAATATCTGGGTCAGTGATGTCATAGCCCCACCCCCTCTCACTGATCAGTTGGAGTCTGTATGCAGATTGAGCATGTACACATGGACTGAGCAGAAAACATACACTTCTGTGCAGTGACTTTCTTCTACACAACAACATAATGAGGTTATATGACGATATCTGGACAAGTTAATTTACTCATTGAGAAAAAAATAGTTGCACCCAGAAGGAATCAACCATCTGCCATGGAGTCACTCAGAATGGCAGCAGTTCATCTTCAGTGGTTGTGGGTTGCAATTCCGTATGATGCCAGATCACCTTTGGTTCATCACATGCACTTTGACAGCCCAGTGTTGTTGATGATGTTCATGAGATTCTGGAACCAGTGGTTCTATCTTTTCTAAATGCAGACTCTGGTGCTCTATTCCACCAGGACAACTCTCGTCCACATACTGCTCATCTCCAGACCTGTCCCTGATTGAAAATGTGTGGGATACTATTGGACGCTCTATCAACACTCCATCCCTACCGGCAGGAACTGAGTGAGAATAAGCTGTATAGTTATATAAGCTGTATAGTTGTGCAACTAGATTTTAATGATGAGTGTAAATTAAGACCATTAAAATACATATGGGTCACAAGATCAGATGATATTAAATGATAAGACAATATATTAGGGCCAAACAATAATATATTAACATGCTGGTATGAATACCTAGCAAAATACCTAAATAGCAAAGTATGAGGTGATAATAACCTATCCTATAAGCCCTCAATGATCTTCCATTAAATCCAAAAATTGCTCCGGTGTTCTGTAGGCCTGTCGTAATAATTACATTACTGATGTATAGTATACTATATGGACAGGACCTCAATCATTCTGCTGTTGGTCACCCATTATTTTTGATTTAGTGAGAAAAGTCCATAATCATGAATGACACAGTGTGTAACAGTGGTTTCATTAATCTGTGTTTTATTTATTTAGAATATTTAAAAAATATATATCATAATATGCAATTTCTGGAACAAAGGTACCACTCAGCATGCTGAGGCAAAGACCAGAATCACCATTGGCTAATATTTGTACTCTTAACATTGGACTGTGAGTGACCTGTTTAATTTAGGGGTGAACGTATGACACCTATTTATGTTTATTAGCATTATCATTACCTTTTTATTAATTAAGTAAAAATCCAATGACATTGTAACATAGGCAACATATTGGGCAATTGGTTTTACTGTACCATTTAAATATGCAATGCGTATTATTTTGGAGAAAACTAAGATCTGACTGTCATTGCATGACCTCGGGAGACTGGATTTGAAGTTGGGTCAAGATCAGACTGTCCATGTATCTGTTGACAGAGCTGGAGTGTACTCTCCTCTTACTGATTCAAATACTTATGCTTTCATCTCCTCATCGAACCAATGTTCTCTCACCCTTTTTGCCTACATGCACAGTTCTAAATGGCTCATTATGGGCTTCCTCTAATGGCTCATTATGGAGTTTTCTAACCACCCCCACCAAACACACACACACACACACACACACACACACACACACACACTCATCAGCTGTATCAGGTTGCTCATCAGTCTTTAATTGTTAATGCTAAGCGAAGCAGGTGGATCCTTTGGCAACACTGTCCACCAGCCACATATGAGTAGAGCTGATCTACAGCAGGCGTGTATTTGAGCCTGACCTGACTACAATGCACCGCCACAATTCACAGCTTCATCACACAAAATATTAAATCTTAAATAAATAAAACTATCTATCTATCTATCTATCTATCTATCTATCTATCTATCTTTCTGTCTTTCTCTGTTTCTCTTTCTATCTCTCTTTCTCTATCTCTCTTTCTGTCTCTGTGTATCTCTCTCTCTCTCTGTCTCTGTGTACATCTATCTATCTATCTATCTATCTATCTATCTATCTATCTATCTATCTATCTATCTATCTATCTATTTCTCTCTCTTTCAGTCTTTCTGTTTCTCTTTCTGTCTCTCTCTCTCTCTCTTTCTCTCTCTCTCTCTCTCTCTCTCTCTCTCTCTCTCTCTCTCTCTCTCTCTCTCTCAGCCCTGTCCTGTAATGCGCCTCTTGCCCGGCAGAGGGCAGGACACTCTCGTTTTTCCCTCTGCGCGTCCGCACAGCCGTGTGAAGCGGAGTGGGCGGAGCCTGAGAACAATCGCGCGGCTTCTGTGTTTCTATTCGCCTCCCATCCGTGTTCGTGACCCCGCCCCCTCTCCAGCCGAGTGCGGTATGCAGAGTAGGAGGGCCCTGCTCGCCAATCGCGGTGCAGTAAGCAAATCGAGGCGCCAGCTTTTAACCAATGGTGTAGCGGGGCGGTGCTTGTCTGAAAGCGGGGCGGAGGGTGAGGTGGGGGGGGGGGTCGAGCTCCTTGGCAACGGGCTGCCGGAGTCGTGCGTTCAGAGCGTCGGCGTTTCCAGGGCGGCGCGGGGATTATTTCACTGCCAAAACACTGTGGTTTGGGATGAACCCCAGCAGGGAGTGAGGCGCGGAGTGCGCAGGGGTGAGTGCGGGGTGTGCGGAGGGGGTGCACCTGCGATCAGGCTGTTTGGGACGCTCAGGCTCCTCCACAAAGGGGGAATGCCAACAGGGTTGCCAGATCGCGCTCCTGGCACGAGGGGCGAATAAACAACAACAGCAGCAGCAGCGCGTGGGAAGAGAAGCAGGAGGTCCTGGGTGGAGCTCGTGGGGTCCGTGCTGGCTGTCATGGTGTAGCTGGAGAGGCTTTGGAGCCTGAAGCACCATGAGCTGCTTCTGTTCAGTGCAGGAGGAGTTCTACTGCGAGGTGCTGCTGCTGGACGAGACCAAGCTCACCCTGACCTCCCAGCAGCAGGGCATTAAGGTCAGTGATGCTCACTTCACCTCTCTGATCCCCCGCTCCTTCCCTCCCTCCCTATCCCCCTCTCCTCCTCTTTGTCTGGATGCCTTTCCAGCAGAAGCCCTACCTGTTCCAGATCCTGGCTCCTCACTCAAGTGTGCCACACCTTGCAGACACAATGGTAATACTCAGCAGGAGGGACAGACTGGACTCAGCACCGGTCACTGCACTCTTCAGGCCAGACTGTGACTGTTGGTGCTGTCCCGCGGGGACCTGTTACCCCTGGTTAGGCATACGAGCCTTTTATCACCTTTTTATTAGTTAGTAACAATCCAGGTAGGCACTCACGCGGGCAGCGCTTGCAGTGGGCACTGTTCCCACCATCCCTCGTTTCTCTTGTGTGGTTGTGTGGTCGTGAAACTTCTGTTGGTCTCTGCATCCACAGGGTGCAGAGCAGAGTGAAGGAAAACTCAAAATGGACCAGGTTGGAGATACTGGGTTTTTATTGGTCAGGAAGCTTGTTATTTTGGGAGACAACTATGAGTATTTGAATAACTTTAATATTTGGATCTGTCTCTTAATGCCTGACCTCGGGAGACTGGAGTGGAAGCTGGAGTGGACACACACATCAGCTGTATCAGGTTGCTCATCAGCCTTTAATTGTTAATGCTAAGCAGAGCAGGTGGGTCCTTTGGCAACACTGTCCACCAGCCACATTTGAGTAGAGCTGGGCTGGACGGACCTCCTCCTGGTCTCCTCTACATTATAGCCACAGCTTCATAACAATGATCCTACAGTAGAAAAAGTGGTGAAACCCCACAACCTCCTTGGTGAATGGGTGGGGTTGATTTTTAACCCCATCTTGTGGGTGTGCTCTCGCCAGGAAAGTAAGAAGGTGTGGAGGGGGTGTAAGTAAACATGAAAGCATGCAGTCAGGAAAAGGTCACAGTGGCCTATGATGGGAGTGTCTTTGATGGCAAGGACAGCTCCCGGAACTTCACAAGGAGCACTATGTGGACAAAACTATCGGGATACCTTGCTTAATCATTGAATTCAGGTGTTTCTCGTCTTCCCCCTAGATATTCCATGATCGGCTGTGAGTGGCATTTTTGAAAAGTGGAAGTGTTAGGAACCCCAGCAACCCCAGCCACAAAGTCTCAAGACAGTTACAGAGTGGGGTTGCCAAGTGCGGAGGAGCATAGTGCACAAGTGACCATCACTCTGCTGATCAGTAACTGCAATGTTCCAAGCTGCCAGTAGGGACTACCTCCATATTAATGCATAAAGATTTAGAGTGGGACATGATAAACGCTCCTGTAAGTGTAATGTGTAGGTGTCCCAATACTTTTGTCCATAGAGTGCATGTTCAGCCTGGCAGCACCATCTCTCAGGACACCTCTCAGGACATCTGTCAGAAAAATGGTTGTTAATTGATAGCTTTAATAACATCTAATTGAATGTTTGCTGTGCTCTGCCATGGTCAGACTATTTTTCCATTTCATTAAGTGATATAATAGTGGATTATGGCCTACGACTGTGTATGTTTATCAGTTTTTATCCGATAACTTCATGGCAGGGCTCAAACAATCACGATTAAAGCTGTAAAATTCCACACATAATGTGTAGTGAGTTGGGTTGCAGCACTATACTGGTTTCTAGGTTTACTGTGGTACAGAAATGGATGGTTATCATACCATGTAGTAGGGATGCATGATATTGGAAAAAAAAAGGCATTGCAGTATTTTGTTGTTCTGATATATATTCCAACAATTTTCTCCAGGTTTAGGGCCCCATAATTCCTATAATGACACATATCTGATTATGCATGTTTTGTTTCCCAGAAGTTCATAGAGCCCTTTACATTTAATGATCCAAAATATGATAATGTGCTCCGCATGGCAGAGCGAAGCTGCATCTGGTAGATTTGTCACAAAAATGAGAACAGTGTGAGTGTTAATTGTGTATCAAGCAGCGAAAAAGTTAATAAATTTAACATTTTACATTGCAAAAGATATGGCACATCCTGCAGTGTGACTATTGCATATGCACACATTGCAAAAATGATGCCCTATCGTACATTTGCATAATACTGGTATTGAAATCCCACCAATTTCTATCTCGAGAGTTTCAAACAATCCATCAACTGATTAATGGAGACTAAAATCAGATTTTCTGGAGCTCATAAACATGAACCTATTGGCACTATATTTAATGCCAGCCTGGTCTATTCAGTTCCCCAGCATTGAGCAGTGGAACAGTGGGTTCTCTGGAATGGTAACGTTCCATCCAGTATTGTTGGCATGAATTAGGGAGTTGGGAGTGTAAGGGGTGGTGATCATCTAACATCCCGTCCTCACGAACGCCACTCTTGTAGCTGAATGCAATCAGATCCTCACAGCAATGCTCCATAGTTTACTAGAAAGCCTGAAGCTGTTTAGTCTTTTTAACCTTGACCTTCACTCATGTTGGGTATAAATATGTTATTAATGTTGTATTAATGTTTAAGGTATTCAGGTTATCAGCTCATCAGTATGTAATTAAGCTACTTTTCATAATATACACCCGTTAACGAACAGCCGAGTTATTCAACTGCTAGTAAATTAGTTTACACCGTCACCAAGGTACCACGATTACTCACTTAACCCACACTGGTTAACCACTTCCGAGTTTTTGGTTTACTGGCTCGCTCTGGGAGTCTGGAGCTGGAAAGCCGCTCTTGGGTCTGAGCAGCGTCCCCTCTTATTGTCGACCCACACACTTGCTCATTGACACACACTCGCACACACACGAATTCGGCACAAAGAGCCCATTGAGTTTGCCCACAGGGTGTGCGGGATTCTGAGCGAGGAACAGAGCGACTCACGTGTTTCCATCGCCATGCAAGAAAGAAAGCCCAGGGACAGCGGCTTAGACCAGCAAGGCGAGGTCTGTTTT
Source organism: Acestrorhynchus altus (assembly GCA_034509495.1). NCBI lineage: Eukaryota > Metazoa > Chordata > Actinopteri > Characiformes > Acestrorhynchidae > Acestrorhynchus > Acestrorhynchus altus. The sequence continues at coordinate 5,734,423 of CM067519.1, read as the reverse complement.
CTCTGGTCGGCGCAGGCCATGGCCTCCTGACATTTGGTCATATTTTAACAAAAACAAGGCTTTTTTTTTTGGGAGTTGGACTCCCTGGTGCAGTTTCATTCATCTTTGTTTTTCCAGTTTCCTCACACACAATGGCACCCTCTTTGTAGCAGGTTGTGTCCCTGGACAGACAAAAAGAATGGACTGCATTTCATGCCCCAAGAATTTTGTGCAGCATATCCTGCTAAGTGCCCTCTAGGCCACTACAGGAGATGTAGGCTTGACAAACAGCTCCAACTCTCTGGCCGTAGGTTTCACACTTGGCCTTCATGTAGTGCAGGTTAGGATATTGTTGCTTTTGGACAAAAACCCCCTTTTTTATGCCATGTTTCATATTGAGAATCTTATTTCGTGATGAGATAGATTTGGACCAATAGAAATGCTCCGAAATGAATCAAATCTACTCTGACTTCCATTGAAAATGAAGTTTTTCCTTCTGCTGTGAACTTACCTTTTTGGTGATACAAGGTTTTTGCATGACAGTGATGATATAATGGGATGCCTGGAGAAGAGTCTGGGTGATATTGAATACCGGGATCAAAATTCAAAGCATTGTTTCTAGAAGAAACTGGAGATCGGGAAAGTCTGGCATGCTCACAGGGAATAAACCCCAAACTATTAGACATAGCATAGTCATTTTACCCACATCACGAGGGGCCCATGAGCAGTACTGGTGGGATTGTGGTTGAATTTATGGTTGGTTGAAAAATGTGACTATACTGTATGTTGTCCGTTTGAATTTGCGAAATGCACATGTGACATTCGTTTGAATACGTTAAATGTGAATTTATGTTTTAATTTGCGAAAAAAAAAATTTATGTTGTTTTCAGTGTGTGAAAGGTGAAAATGCGTTTGTTTGAATTTGCAAAATCTGAATTTATGGTGTTTGAAATTGCGAAATGCTAATTTGTAATTGGCTTGAGTTTGGGAAATGTGAATATAGGATGGATTTTGGGAAATGCAAATTTGTGGATATTTGGAGCTATTCTGGCTCCCTATCCAGGTGGTATTCCTGCTCTGCACTCAGTGGCCATTCCCAATTGATATCTGACAACCATATCAGTCAGTACAGCTCTGTTTAACTAATACTATCGGAGTTAGTTTCGTTAATTCACTCTGTTAAATCCCATTGGGTGATATTATTGGTTAGCTTAATTCTCAATATCACTCCTTAAAATCTATAAATATTCCCATCAGTCGGATTACCGAGATGCAGAGGGAAAGGCAGGATTACAAACATGTTTAAGGGTGAGAAAGTGCCACTGATTCGGCCCTATCTCCCCAACCTGCTGGAGGCAAGAGGAGGGGAGGGTGTGGTGTTATATTTGGGAGCGTGCCTGGTGCCCGACACACACTGGTGCTGCCTCAACACAATAGAACAAGGAATCCCTCTGTAGTATGAGTGTGATGAGATGGAACAGATTTCCTTTGACTGGATTGTAGGTGGACTAATGTGGCCTTGGGATCAGGGACCCCAGTGCTGCATTTAATGGGATTTCTAATGAGACTAGTGTATCTGTTAGTATGGCAGCATGTGCCTCGTTTCACACACTGCCATATGGTCATTCTGGTTGTTCCGAAAAACTCATTTGTCAAGCACTTATCAAGTGCCAGTAAGCTAATTAGTTATCATTGCACCCCCAGCAAACAAACCATTAGAGGTGCCTCCCTAATATTGTGTTGAGCCCTCTGAACAGCCTCAGTTAAGCCCCCTGTTAAGCGGACTGGTGGTACGATACTCCAAGGTGATTAATCTATTGTCTTAGACTTGTCTTGTCTATTTGGGCTTGTAGAAACACCATGACACCAGGCCTTCTGTATATATATATATTACAATGTTACATTAATGAGGTCCTGCAACCAGAGGCACTACATTTTCTTCAATAGTCAGGACCCTGCAGGACCACCAAATGAATTTTTGTTGGCTGGTGGTCATTCTCATCACTGCAGTGACACTGACATGGTGGTGGTGTGTTAGTGTATGTTGAGGTGGTACGAGTGGATCAGACACAGCAGTGCTGCTGGAGTGTTTAAACAAGTGTTTATGTCCACTCACTCTCCACTCTATCAGAAACTCTTATCATGTTGCTCTACTTTGTAGATGTAAAGTCAGAGACAGAGGCTCATCTGTTGCTGTACAGTTTGTGTTGGTTGTCCTTTAGTCCTTCATCAGGATGCGGTTGGCTGGATATTTCTGGTTGGTGGACTGTTCTCAGATGGACTGTTCTGTTATACAACTACAAAGTGAGGAGATGATATCTCCCAGAACCAAAACGTCTCTTATTTGTCTGGTTTGTCTCATCGCTGTGGCTGTTTGGTGTCTTTCCTCCATATGTTTTAGTGATCAAACATTCACTGATTCTGATTAAAATAAACAGAAAAAAATCAGCTGCCTGAGCAAAGGCCCTGTAGCAAGCGAAACATAATTAGGGCTGGACGATATATTGATAATTATATCGATTTCAGGATATAAACAGATCAAGATATGGGCTGAGACAATATTCTTTATATTGGACAGCTTATATCCAAACAGTATGTGAAGACTGATAAACGTGGCCCAGAAACAGTTCAAGGACTAGTTAAGCTTTTGATTAGTCTCTCATTTAAACATGATTTTGGTCTTAGCTGCCTTTAGACTTGGCCTTGACTTATTCTTAGGTTCATGGAATCATACCTGGGCAGGCATGGCTTTAGGCTATAAAGACATTATCCTACATTTTTTTTGACGTATGACCTTCTAACCCAAAGTCAGATCTGATTGGCAGCCTTGCTGCCAGACGTCATTGTTCCCTTTCATATTAAGGGTCCTAAGTGGATTTAGCAGGTGTTTCCTATGCTTTGCACAGCCAGTGTACAATGGAATAGGGCTTTGACACTGATGGTGGTCCCTCAGCATACAGAAAAAAATTAGATCCACCTTCCACCATTGGGTCAGGTCTCTCCCCTTACCCTGAAAATAGTCTCTGTTTGTCCTTGAAAGGATCCCACCATGATGTTGGCCAGTGCTGACTCTGGTATTTCCCTTAAGCTGTCTTGACGTGTGTTAAGTTGGTCTAGTAGTTGGTCTCTGTATGGAACCTTTGATCTCATCCTTCAGGTATTCAGATGGTTGGAGCTGGCTTGCCCACAATTTGGTTTCCTATGGTAATATGTCAGACAACAACCAAGTACAGCTTTAAACATGAAGTACATCCAGTGATCTACGTTTCCCATAAGAGTCAAGACCAAATGTGCAGGCAAAGTGTGTGTGTGGGTGGCGGTTTGATTTAGTGGTGAAGTTTATGGCCCTGCCGGAGACAGGCACAGGCATTCTCCAAGCCTGCTCTCTAACTTGCCTTGGGAGAATGTGATAGAACGGATCCTCTGCCACTCTCAGGAAATGCACTTCATCCCCTCTAAAGGGAGAGAGCACATGCACAGGTAAACACATGAACCCCTAGATGCCTTGAGTTATTGGCCGTCTTACTATTTTATTATGCAATAAAACAAATGACATGAATGATTTAGATGCTGTATCAACATTGGTTTTTCTTTTTGTATTGATGTCAAGGAATCACAAAACATGAGGTTAATATTAAAAAATCTAAATGAGCACAATCATATGAATATTATAGCTGTATGATTGGACAAAATCAGTGTAATTCAGTAAAATAAAGTTCAAAAAGTTACTGTTCATTTGAAATGACAGGTAGCTGAGATGTATCCGCCCCTGGCAGAATAGCTTGCTGGTGACTTTCAGGTGGGACGTTAAAGTGAGTTATGAAATGACACAAAATATGGCAAGGACCACACCCTAGCTCCTCCGAGGGAACACAGCAGCACCTCTCCAGAGTCTGATAAATCTTCCTGAAGCTTTTTTGCCGTAAACAGGGGTTTTGAATTGCCTTTCTAGCAATCCTACAAGCAGTTTTCTTGCCTTGACAACTTGACTTCCACTGTTGCTGTTAATTGACACTTCTTAATTACATTACAAGATGAGGAACCTGACAACCTGACAACACGTTCCTATCTTCTAGTCTTCACCTGCTTTGTAGGCATCCAATATTTGAATGTTTAGAGTGTTTGTAAGATGCTTTGTGGAGCTGCTGATTGTTGGGACAAGGTTTGAAACTGTACTGCCTGGCTTTTCCTGTGACTGTGAAAAACCATACAAGATAATAATGGCCTGTTAGGTCTGAGACCTTGGTTAAAGTTAGCTGAAAGCTCATTTCCTTTTTTGTACTCTACAATTGTACAAAATTAAAAGTAAAGTACCGTATTTTCCGGACTATAGAGTGCACATGAATATAAGCCGCACCCACAAAGTTTTTATAAAAAACTGGAAAGTAACATATATAAGCCACACTGGGCTAAAAGCCAATGCTATCTACTGAACTGATTACGTCGTTTAACTGAACATAAATGAACTAGTTCCCGAACGGTCCCTGTAGCATAAAAGTAAAAGTGCTGATCAAACAAAACAGACAAGTTATTGATTGGTTTATTCATCGTCCTCCTGCGCACTGAAATGATTTATTAAAAACTCTCCGTGGTGGTGGCTGCTTGCATGTGCTAACTGAAAATTAAAATCTTCTTCTGTCATTTCCAACTTTTGATTTTGGTGCCCCCTGGCAGGTGAAGAAAAAGCTGCACCTCTTTATAAGCCGCGTGGTTTAAAGCGTGGAAATAAAGTAGCGGCTTATACACAGAACATAGTGGTTGTCAAACATAGCTTTGTTCATCGTGGCCAGAAAGTCATCAGGCCTGTAATGATGTTTCTATGAGAACTTCTGATGCTGAATATTATGATGAGGATGCTTGAAAGGGGCCCCTAATGACCCTTCCATGAAGGTGATTTGTACAGGTGTCGCTGCACAGTAGAACAGTGCACCACAACTCTACAAGTCTGCTACATCTTCCTCACAAATACGCTCCCAGTCACGCAGTATAATCAATTCCAGCTCCAGTTTGCAGCCTCCTGTCAAGAGGATATGGTAGAGCATGGGGGAGTGTTACATGAGTTTCTTTTCAGTGAAACATGCACTTGACGACTCTTCTTTAAGTATTTATGATAGCAACTTGTCAGAGCGCAATATCACTCGAGGTGACGTAATTAGACTTTGGAAATAAGAAACACACAGCAGTACACCAGAATTCAACCTGCAGCATTTAATGATGTAACTGATGTCACTTGAAATATCTTCATATCCCCCACCCTTAACCCCACCTGCTAAAATAGACCCCAGGTCGTTATGCGTGCTGTCTGTTAGACCTCTCGTGTCACATTCTTAGCACAACCTTTCAGCTCCGAGCAGTCATTACCAACAATTAGCATCAAAGTGCTCACTCTAGGTCTGTATGCAACCTGAGCAGGGAAATGAATGCTCACTGCCTGCCTCTCGATCCATCGCGGACATTAGTAATGATACCATAGGATGCAGACAGTGGTAGATTGCTTCCCGTGCTGACACCCACTAACTCACAATAGAGAAAGTCCATTGACCTACTGCACACCATTGGGAATAAAAATGTAAGCTATAGAATGGATCTGTCAGGAGATTCTCATTACAGGGCTGTGCGACATTATCCTTGTTTACGAGGGCTTGGGCGTGAACATGAGGGCCAGGATTTAGCAGGCTTTTCAAGGAATGGGAAAAGAACACTGCAATAATCTCCGCATCACCGACTGCCTTTAGGCGCCCAGAGGAACGTAAGCTCCCCTGTCAAAAATAGGAATTAACGCTGGTAGCACTGTTTTCTTTCACCTGAATTCCTTAAAGGCATGCACACGCCGAGATTTATGACACAAATTCCATTTGTGTTTTGTATATGGCTGTGCTCCCCCACTGCAAATGACACTGGAAGATGCACGTTCATCATTCATTCCTTCTGTCTCAGTTTAAAAGCCTTCAAGTAGTGCAGCTCTGCCGAAACAAGACAGAGGTGCATTTTTAGCCCTTAGAAATGTGAAGCTGCTGTTATCAATTAGTAATATGTTTTTAATGCAATTTCTTAGAGTTACAATACTGTGCAAAAGACCACAATCTGCCTTCACTCTTGCATTAGATCTGAAAGCAACTGCCTCTTTTCCACTGCAGGGCTGACCATTGTGGTTGCTTTTCTACATGAAACATCTCGGCACCCATGCTGGGTTTCTCAGCACGGTTAGCTAACCCATACTTAGGGCCACAGACCCATTGGTGGGAGGGCTTAAAGACCCAGGATCCACCGATTGGCTCCCCATTTGGGTCACCTTTCGAGCCACAGAATCTGTTTTTTATATTTCCATCTCTCTTGCAAACATGGTTTTTTTATGATCCCAAATGTTGTTCTTTTGTGGCACAAGGTCCCTTTGAAGCACCTTCATGTTAAAGAGTGTAAAAAGACAACTCAGCACTGTGGTTCTGAAAGGATGTGAAGCCACTGGATCAGCTCTTATTGAGAAAGAAAACTGGCAAATGAAGAGCAGTTGGAAGGTCTGATCACGCAAAGACGCTGCTGCTGCTCAAATCAGTGGACTGAACACAGCGGCGTCCTCAGCCTCACGGAATGTGTTTGGGATGACTTGATTGATGAGAAGCAGAAAAAGCTCCAGCTCCTAAAATTGAATTTTGGAGATGTGGAAAAAGCTCCCTGTGGATTTCTGAAGAAACACTGGAAGTGAGTCTCAGGCTGTTTTAAATTGAAAGTGAAATAAATGACGGGTAATCTCTGACATTTGCACAGTGATGTATTTAATTACAGTGCATTTAATTACGCAAACTTATTAGAAGATCGTTCATAAAACATGCATGGAAAAAGTTCGCAATTTAATCCAGACAGTTAGAAGAGGTCAGTAAACCTCGATTTGATATTTTATATTACATGTAAACATTAGTTATATCAAGCCTTTTTGTGTTGAAACCCAGAAATCAGAAAAATCAGAAATCCCCAGTTCTCGAGTTTGAATAATTTACTATTCAGACTGTATCGACATAAAAATACATAATATGTTGCTTTAAATGAATAATGAATATTGATTATGTAATGTAATGTATAATGGTTTGGCCTGTTATTACATGATAATTGTGTTTTCACCTGATAAAGGGGTTATAATTTAATATTTTGCAGTGCTGTGAGCAAATGAAATTGTTTGGTGTTCTGTTTAATCAAATTAGACTCTGTGGTGTAGTTCTCCCTCTCTCTCTCTCTTTCTCTCTCTCTCTCTCTCTCTCTCTCTCTCTCTCTCTCTCTCTCTCTCTCCCAGTCTGCTGTACTTGGTGTTCTGTCATTAGGTTTCAAGCTACTAGGATTAGTGATATTCACTTATTCACTGATGAAGTTGGTTTCCCTTTTCTGCTGTCTACTTTCTCTTGACCTCTGCAGTTTTTCTTGTCCACTGCACTTCACCAGTAATGTCTAAGACTTAACAAAATCATCCTTTTGGCTGTATTTGTTTCAGCATGGCATCACCCATACGCAAGACATTTGGTAGTATCACGGCATTTGTTAAAACGGTTTTATGTCCACTTGCCTAAACGTAGTCCCGCTGCTGCATCCCTGAACAGCTCAGACTCCGCAGTCTTGGTTGTAATGGCTCTTAGGTTGTACCTTTCGTCCCTCGCCAGACAGGTATGAGCTACAAATGAATGCAGAAAAGGCCGTCCTGGTTTTTTCATGTAATTGAAGTTTAAAGAATGACACAGCGCCACTCTGGGATGCATTATTAAAGGCCTCTTGCGTATGAATTATTACTGACCGTGGAAATCTAATTTTAAAGCTGTCTGCTTTGCACAAACTTTGCCTCAGAAGAGTGCTTCAGAGAAAAACGTCTGGCTTTTTAGTTATGATAGATGGGTTCCAAATGCTCTCTGGTAAAAATCAGTTGTTTTGCTGCACAAGCACGGCGGCCACCCCGGGAGGAAGGAAGGTGCTGGAGGCAGGGGAGGAAAGTTCAGCAGTTTCATACCATACAAATACTAACTACTCAAAAGATTGTTTGTGTGGGGACCCCCTCACTCCCAAGGTGTCTGGATAGGAGGGAGATCACTTGCCCCTAGTAGGGGGTTTGAGTTGCCTGTGAAGCTAGAGTGTAAAGGATCCAGCCCCCAGGCCCACTAAGGAGCTTTGTGACTTCAACAGTCTTCTGAGCATCCACAGGGTCTTATCCTGGCTGTCCTTTAACTCCAGTTATTTCCACTAAGCTGATTGTTTCTTTTTGTTTAAGGCCTCCTTTGGGTAATGTTTGGAAACGCTCTGGGTTATTGTGCATGTATGAAAGTGATACAAGAAAAATATAGGATAGAGGCTTTTTTATGAGGTCAAAGGCCATAGTTTGAAACTCCTGTTTCCAACAACCCCAAACTGCCCTTAAGACTTTGATAGTGCATTAAATGGGCTCTTTCATGAGGCCATTTTTCATCATAATCAATTTGTTCCTCCTGTGTCACACTCAAGTCAGCTTCTATTTCAGCTCAGGCTTTCAGTTTTGCTTTACATATTGAACTTTAGGCTTGATGGTGTGTTGTTATCACTGTGTGTGTGTGTGTGTGTGTGTGTGTGTGTGTGTGTGTGTGTGTGTGTGTGTGTGTGTGTGTGTGTGGGAGTGTGTGTGAGTAGGCAGTCCAGCTGTAGGGAGTTTGCTTATGCAGATTGTTAAGCCTTTTGACTGGATCAGCACACACAATCCAGTGTGTCAGTTCACTGAGTAATTAAGAGTGTGTGTTTATTGTGTGTTGCTGCCCTTTTCTCCCTCTGGCTGTGTTTACTGTTCACCGTGAAAAAGGCGCCCTCTCACATGATCAGTCAGCGCTCCGTGACGTTTGCTTATTCTCGCCCACAGAGATTTTGGATTATGTTTCTGGACTTCATATTTGGTATCATAAGGCTCTTTTACTGAAGATGCATTTTCTCTTACTGACAGGGTAACTGGCACCTTTTATTGAAACACACATGTAGAGCCTGGCTCTGGTCCAGAGCTGCAGACATGAGAGGTGAATTAACCTTAGGTCGACTAAATGAATGAATGTCTTGGTGCAAAATCCTGTAATCATGACCATATTCACAAAATTACCCTGGTATTGAAAATTGTTGTGGAAGAAAGAATGAAGCTGAGACTTGCTTCATTTCTGCCAGTGGATTTAAGCCATTCCACCTTAAATGGCCCAGTGTTGGTACTTAAATAACCAGCTGTGACTGCTGACAACCAGAACGTTTAATTGAACTTGATCCTGCTCTCCTGTGGAGCTGCTCAAAACCGTTTTGAACAGGCTTCACACTTAAAAATGAGGGTTCTTCAAAAATTCTCCAGTAAAGAAAACATGCATGCACGATTAAAGGGTTCTTCAGTCTGATGGAGAATGTAATCGAGAGGGTTCTATATTTTTCTATTTGGCATCAAAAAGATTCTACTATTATTACAAGTTAGATTGTAACTATAGTAGAACCCTTTTGGGTGCTATATAGAACCCTTTTCAAAAAGGTTCTATATAGCCTCTCTATAGTCCATTCTCCATTAATCAAGAGAACCATTTTAATATGCAAAGAACCCTTTCTAAATGTCCTCAAATTGACTGGCTAAGGGAGAGAGAGCAATTGAATAAGACCCCAGAGTGGTCGATATTTGGAATGGCCCATTTGGACCAGATGCTAAATGTACTGTGTGTCTGCGTTTGTGTCCTTGGGTCAGTAAAGAGCTCCTTGATTAGCTCCACATCCTTTCAGACCCACAGTGTTGAATCGTCTTCTCACAGTAAAAGGATGGAAGGACAAACACCTGTGAATTTTTTTTTTTTTTTCAGATCTGAAGCAGCTTGAATTTTCTTTCTCTCAAAGAATTGAATTCTGTTCATCTATTGGGGACAATTCTAGTGTAGTCTTAGTATTTCTAAGACTGATTCTCCTGATACTGTATTGTTGATTGCTGGACCTCTGAACTGCCCCGTTCAGTGTCTTTGTGTGTTTCTCTGTAACTATGGAAACTGGGAGGGCCCAGGGCCACCCGTATGGACGGTTCGAGGATCTGGACAGTTTCCAGTGGTAACCAAAAGAGTGGGGGAAAGGGAAATGAGATGATTTTGACTGCTGGTCATTAAATATATGTCCCAGGGAGGCATGAACGGACAATCAGGCCATCATCCAAGTAACCCCTGTTACCGGCCTGTCTGTCTTTGTTTCCCAAACATTAAACCAGAAGGGCAGAGTAGAGCCGGAGAGATGGTGCATGTGTGTGCACTTGTGTGTCTGTGGAACATCTGCTGATGAGGATCCCTCCATCTCACACACCCAAATACACCACCCTCTGGCACCCAGCGATGCACACACACAGACAGTTAATGTGACAGAGCCGGCAGAATCGGCGGTCCCCACCACACCCATGTGCAGCCGGCAGTAGCAGATGGCCAGGTCCCGTCATGTAATGACCCCGTTGCCATGGGGACAGAGGGGCATGTCAGAGGGAGTTAAATGTTTCAAAGAATATCTTAAACGAATCTCCCCCTCCACATGCACGCACACACACACACACACACACACACACACACACACACACACACACACACACCTTCTCACCATCTGGCAAAAATTGAATCTTTCACACAAGCCACATAAACAAACGCACTGATTGGCCGTTTCCAGCTCTCCATGTCATCTCACTTGTACATCAGTGAACATTGCTGGAAGCTAATTTGCTTTTCATATATGATACATTGATTTAACCATTACAAGTCTAAAGATTTTGCTGTCATTATATTATACTGTTGAACATTAATGATGTAATTACTAGTTAAACATAGTTAATCAATAGGCTTGTAATGTACTTTCTTATGTATCTAATATGTTCTTGTCTGGTAAATAATACAATCACAAGAAAGTAAAGCAGGTAATTAATTATGTGGTATGAAATATATTTTTATAATACTTCTGGAATATCCTGATATACTGTCTTGTGTAAAGTTATTACTGAGGTTTAATAAAACAAGAACTGTAGATACTGTATTTCTATAATACTTATGTAATAACCTGTTTTACATTGTTGTATATATTACTTACTTATGTAGTAAGTATCAAACCTGTGCACCTCATGGAAAATAAATATTGTGAAAAGGTTAATTTTCTTCATAATATAATTCAAACTAAACTGTAATTTATTAATATTTATTATGTGTAAAGTGATATATTTCAAACACCTTCTGTTTTACTTTGTTACTTTTCATGAAAATCTGAAATGCATTTTCTCAAATTATTGCAATAGCCCATAAGATATTTCGTCACTGTGGGCAGGTGCTGAGTCCTGCTGGAAAAGGAAATCAGCATCTCCATAAAGCTTGAAAGCAGATGGAAGCATGAAGTCCTCTATAATCTCCTGCTCAATGCTATGTTGGATCAGTGTTTTAACACCAGAGGATGGCATGGTCCCCTAAAACTTCACCCTGATTCTGACTCCTTTGAATCTGTGCCTCTCCACTTGGACTCGATTTCCAAATGAAATGCAGACTTAACTTTCATCTGAAAAGAGGACTTTAGAACACTGAATTGACATTGTCTGTTCAGGAAGCGAATGACATCAGGAATGCAACATGTTCCCTTTCCATTCAGATTTCCACTAATATGCTTTGATACAGCACTCTGAGAACCTTCTGTGGCTCTACCATCTTTGTGGAAGGTGTCGATGATCATCTTATGAGCTGTGAGGTCTGCAGACATCCCCATGATTATGGTTGCATGTTCTGAACTAGACTCAGTATTTATCCTGCTAGAATTGTCATTTACTTAAATTTGAAAAGAGATAGTCACATGATATTCTAATAATTTGAGAAACTGGATTTCTGATTGTCACAAGCGATCAGTCATACTGATCACAAGTAAAACAAATAAGCTTGAAATATTTCACGGTACATGTACTGCATATAATTTACATGACAGGTTACTTTTTCAATTAAATCATGAATATTAATATGCTTTTCATAATATTCTAATTCCATGAGATGCACTAGTGCAGTGTTTCTCAAGCCTGATCCTGGAGGCATCCCTCTGACCACATCTGGTTCTACCACATTAATCGGCTCATTAACACCTACAGACTTGCACGGGGTGTGTTAAAGCTGAAATGTCCTGGGCAGTGCCTCCAGGACTAGACTGTACACAAAAATGTACAACAGGTTATTATAGAAGTATTATAGAAATGGACTGTAATTATGCAGTAAGATACTGTATATTTGTGCAGCACATTAAAAAAATCTCATACTTTACTGCATATGATATGATATTTAGGCTCATTGTGTGAGGATTTTTCTATAATATCATTATAGATCATTATTCATTATCATGCAAAAGTTTGGGGCTCCTTTTATTGTCAATAATTAAGTGAGTGGAGGATGAATTGAGCTCCAACAGGCATAAAGTTAAGCATGAAACATTCAACGTTTTCAGCCAGATTAGTGTTTTATTTTGGTTCTGTTTGAGTTTAGACTGGATAAAAAGAAACGAGGCACCATGCAAAAGTTTGGGTACCACAGGAGATTTGAGCTCTCAGATTGACTACCAAGGTCAGGCTTTGGGTTCTTCACAGTCATTGTTAGGAACCTTATGTAGACCGATGTGGAAGCACATAGATAAAGGTTTGGCCTGTATTTACAGAGATAAGATCCAATGTTTGTAAGCAACCATAGGTTATCATCTTCCTTGGTAATATATCTTGACCCACTGGCAACATCTGGGCTCGGAGAGAAATTGTGTTCATATTTTTGATCAGACTCCGTTAAGATTGGTAAAAGCAAATGAGCTGTATTTTAATGACACTGACCCTTGCCTATGATGGGATGTACTTGTGTTCAGTCACCCGGGAATGGAAAGTAGTACATTTCTGACAAGAAACGAGGCAGTAGGCAGCATGCTGTAATGTGGAGTAAGCCTGTGGAGGATGTTCTGTCACATTATGCTGCTCTGCTATCATTAGGAGGAAGAGGATAGTGGTAATTAACGCATCCTCTTTGTGCCACTGCAACATAACACTGCGTTCAGGAGCCTATTTTGTTAGCTTTTGCTGTCAGCATCACCCAGTGGTTTAACACACATCCCTCTCTCACTTTTTGTCACGTCTGAAACGGGCCTGTAGCTTGTACTTTTAGCTAATCCGTCTCATCGATTCCAGCAAATTGGCTCAAAGGTCGCTCCCAACTGAAGATCCATCTCTGTCTATTAAAGTCGGTATCTGTGGTGGCTCGGTTCATTGTTTGACTAGGAAATAATTGACAACAAATAGGATTTAAAGCACTTAAACCTTAATTGCATTTGCTTAATTGGGAATTTTAATGTCCGCTTTATTTTCCAGCACTGGAGGAAATGATGCCACTGACAGCGGTGATCCATCATAGACTGGAGGGTTTGTTTCTGGTTTGGAATTATGCCAGATATTTCCCTAAAAACATTTTAGCAATGTTAAAAAAATTGTATGTAGAGGAAAAGATCAATAGTTCCATAAATGGATGGGCCATACTATGGAAAACGAAAATGTCCTTGCTTTGATGCAGTTAAGTTTCTTTTCACCCCCAAAACATACAGGCCATTTGGGTCAACGGTTCATTTCCCCAATCCAGTTAGGTCTTTGTCTGGGTGGTTATTATGAAACTGTAATGAACACAGCAACTGAGTGCACAACAAACAGGCTGGTAAGGGTTGCAAATGTTTCCAGCACCTGCCGATCCAGAACATTTTGGCTGAAGACAGAGTGAGTGCCGGTTTTTTTGTTCACTCCCAAAACATACAGGCTGTTTTGAATTCAGAATCTATTTTGACACAACATAAAGAATAGCTGTAAGACACATATGATGATATATGATACATATATTTGCAACCGCTTGGCTATTACTGTTATACAAATCATGTGGGAGAGGGAGTGCATTGTGGCTAAATACTCGGAAACACGTTTCCTCCGCATATTTCTCTTCCCAGTGTTTTTTTAGCAGTCCCACCCAGAGTGTCTGCATTGTCTTATCAGGGAGGAAGATAAGGCAGGAATGTGGGGAGCAGGTTCAGGAGCTGATAGTAAACAGAACTGCTGTCGTGCCAGTGTTGGTCTAGGTCTGACTGAGGCACCAGTGTTTTGTTTGAGGCTCAGGTTCAGTTCCAGAACAAAATCGCTGCAAAAGAAATACATGGAGTGGTTAGTTTAGAAACACCTGCCATATAACTGCCCTTACTGACTTTGTGTTGCTGCAGATATATATCTGCAAAGATTTGTGTGTCTGTCGAGTCCTTTAAAATAATGCACCTGAAATAGTGAGTTGGTGTGGAAAACTTAAATTGAGGGTGTAAATGCATGGTGGAAAGACCGGCCGATGTCTTGTTTCCAGATCTGCGTCCCCTCAGGGCTTTATGGGTTTGAATTACAGAATGAACAACAGAGATGGCCAGCAGCTAGACTTACCATATTTCATAATGAGTGATCGAAGCCTACACCACTTTACCTTGTTGGCCTTCGGGAAACTGAAATCAAAGACAATGATTTACCGCCAAAGACATTCTTTGAATTTCGGCCATATGGCTGGTTATACAACCCAACACAGTCCAAAACGTCAGCGTAATAAAGACCGTCTATGCAAACCAACAACAAACCTGCAATTATTATCTACACAGAAGGATCAACTGCCAGAACAAAGGCTTTACTAATTGTGATTATGTTTAATGAACATAGATGCCAATGGAGGTTTGAGTTATCGCCTGAAGTTTGCCACTCTTGGCTTTTGTCTCCAATGAGTAATGCGAACCATAGTGACGCATTCTGTGGCACAGTTGGTGGAAAAGTATGTGTGTGTGTTAGAGAATGAGCATGGCCCCGGGGGGAGATACCAGCCGCAGTTCAAGTTTCTCTTCGTCTCCTCAGAGACGTGGTGTCATTTGAGACAGCGTGTGTCATAAGTGTGAGCTGTACAACAAAAATTAAAAAAAGATTTACTGTCACTGTCATGTAGATGACAAACATCGCATATTGTTGTTGTTTTTAGTTGATCGAATGCAGAATGAGGCAACTAAACGGCACTGAAAACCACAGGCCTCCTTGAGCATCGTTTCTGCTTGTGTCCATGTGATCATTGGTCATGTTAAGAAAAGGCCATCTCACAGCATGACCATCAGAAATGTCAGGCAAGTGTAGCTTGTAATGTATATCAGACTGAGCTGAACTTCCGAGGTGTCACATATCTAATAGACAGGAGACGGTATCCAAATGATATGTCCAAATGTTTGTGCCCACCCCTTCTGAACAATGCATTCAAATCCTTTTAGCTCCACCCACTGCAGTGGCAGATGTGCAATTGCACACACACAGCTGGTCTAGTCCCTGTAGAGAAGTGCTGCCAATAGAATAGGACTCTCTGGAGAAGATAAACTTGAATCTATTGGCATGATGCCTAATGCCGTTGTGGGTTGGAGGGGGTATAAAAAACACCCTGCACTGAGCCGTGGCGCAGTGGAACTGTGATCTCTGAAATGACGGGGCTCCATAAACTCACATCTCAGTATGCTTCAGAGAAAATGCAAAATGATCTGATAAGCCTAAAAAAACATTCAAAGTTTAATTATCCGTTCCATCATACACCCACACTAACCGGCATAACAGATACAATATTACAATGTTTGGTTTTCTATTTTGCACAGTATATAATATACCTCAATGTATTAGTACTTATGATATATTGCCCAACCCTACTTTTGAGATGAATTGGGCAGTTGCGGATGAGGTGGGGCTGTGATTATCCAACATCCTGTCCTCACTAATGCAGTCAGATCCTCACAGCAGTGTTCCAGAATCAGGTAGAAAGCCTTTCCTGGACAGTAGAGACCAAAGCAGAAAAAAATCATGAAATACTTTTGTCAATATAATGTAATTATAGATTATAGATTGTAATTATTTTTGTACTGTATATAATATACCTCAATATATCAATATTTACAATATATTGCCTTGACTTGAGGCCACTGCCCAATGAGGAACCATTTAGCCATTTATATCCTTGATCTGCTTCCTCAGGAGCTGCTAGTAAAACTGAAAATGAGCTGTTATTTTGATAATGAGTCACCAGTCTATCAACTACCCTGCACTGTGGAAATGACCCCAAAAAATGACCCAGCTGGCTGATTAAAGCCATATTTTCCAAAGCCAATATTTTCTAATGCCTCTCTTTCCACCTGCTTTTCATGAACAATTTACAACTTATCACATGGGGGCGGGTTAATTGTGATGAACTGAGTGCAGAGTAAATAAACGTTTTTGAAGACATTCATTGCTCTTGGAACTTACACAACTCCAACCTAATATGTGAGTAGTACAGCAAACATCAGCATGATCAAATGAAATATGGTTTATTCTTCATGATTAAGTATATCATTTGTATTGCCATATGCTGAGTTGTGGACTTTTCTCCTTGTTTACTTTGGGAGACTTAGATCTAATCCTGTGAAACTAACCCTGCGGTGCGGAGGCGGTTCTTTAGTTGACTGTAGCTTGTCCTGTGTATTATTTACATGCTTTAAAATAGGTCTATATTATTGTCACCAAGAACATGATTAAAATAGTCTCGGCGTGAAGTACCTGGTATCATTGAGCACATGGCAGGAATACCCTCTAGACAGGGCGTAAGTCCATTATAGGGCACCATGCTCTCATATTCATTCATAACTAGGGGCAGTTTAGCATATCCAATGCACCTACCATGTATTTTTGGGAGGTGTGAAGAAACCCAGCGAGAACAAGAGGAGAACATACCCCTGGAGCTGTGTGGCCCATACACTACTTTCTGCACCACCGTGCTGTCCTTAAGCTTGCTTACCTACCTAAAATATCCAGGCTACTTTACCCGCATTTACCCTGTGATCAAATGTGCCCCTCTCTCCCCTATTCTTTTGTCTAACACTAGTATTTAAAACCATATGTTCTGTCAAATACAGGAATCGAGGCATTGGATCTTTCCAAGGTGAATGTGATGGAAGGTGAATGTTGTACTAGAAGAATCTGTCAGCATAATGTAGAACTGATATACATAACCTGGCATGATTGCTATTCTATTGCAGCATCATTTTGACATATTGCATCTGATCTTGGTGTGTGATGTTAATTTCTGTCAAGCTTTCAAAAAGTACTCAGCACAAGGCAAGAGGTCTTTTCAAGGTGAATGCTGATCCAACACCCTGTCATATTTTGAGACAGATACTGGAATAAATCATTAAAGCAGGCATTAAAGCTGCATTATGCAGAATTGGCATTTCTTGCTCCTGGGCTCCTCCTAATGTTGGGGATTCACACTTTGAGCCACCCCTAAAGACATGCATTACTGAGATACAGATGTGGCTGAAACTGAAAGAAGGGTGGTGGATTGATGGATTTTACACAGTCAGTTTGCACAACGCTATGCAGTTTGTTATACCTGCTTCACCAAAGTTACACGGTGCAGGTAGCAGCATTCTGATATTCCTAGATTACCAGTGATAGAAATGCCATGTTTGCTGTTAGAGTCAGTGGATCTTTTAAAATTCTTTTGGAAGGCTAGAGAATAGTATTTGTTGTAGTAGAATTTATGAGAATAAAACGACTCTGAAAAGTTGTTATACAAGCAAAAAAAAAGTTTGGTCAGCAATCTGTTTGTTAAAAATACATGGGAATAAGTGGGAATTGTGAGTTGATTGGCTGTTCAAATGTATTTCCAACTTGGAAGTTGGAACCTTCACAAATACAGCTTTAGTTGTGACTGTTTGAGCAAGGATGTGAGGTGTTTTTAGGCCTGTATTTACAGAGATTTTTACAGAGAAGAAATTACAGTTACAGTCCGAATCCAGTGTATGTTAGTCTTGGATCTTCCATTATTAACTAAAGGCAGAAACCTCAGATACAAAACATGAGTTTATGATTGACTGTATCTGATATCAGTTGGATTTTTTGCAGAACTTAATCAAGAGGATTGATTATTTGGGCCTCAGGTCAGAGATCACAATAGCTTTATGGAACATTGAGTTCTGTGTCCATATTGTGTAACCCTAGTTGTAGAGCAATGTAGTGTCATCCTGTGAGTGTCTCTTTTTACATATGTTCTCAGGTACAGTGTCAGTGTCTGTCAAAAGCAAGTTCATGTCAGGCTGGGTGCAGATGCAGCTGCAGTACACACACACACACACACACACACACACACACACACCACACACACACACATGCACACACATGTTAAAGGAAACATTTCATCACTGTCACATTAATATTTCAGAATTATCAGTAGGAGGTCGTCTTCCACAGCAGAGTGATCACAAACACCCTCTCAGACCAAAGCACAGAGACATCTGCCTGCCAGGTGACAGCATATTCATCATCATCCTGTTTAATCTGGTTTAGCTAGGGGCAAGCTTTGCACTGGATTTGTTTAGGATTTACAGAAAATGAACTTGCGTAGAGGAGAAAAGGAGAAAAGTAGTCGTTACATGAGATAGAGTGGCATTTTAGTTGCATTTGGCTTCATCTGTGCGATAAAGATCCAGCTGCCGCATTCAGAACTGACACTACTTCGCGAAGAAATACCTTCTTTAAACTGATTTAGATGACACTTCATCAGTGTTTGACACTCTCCTGTAATAACTCTTTTATGTGTGCCTTGACGTACTGTTGTAGGATCAGTTCTAAGAATTCTTGAAGTCTATTTTGATGTAGTGCAGACTGGGACACAAACTGACATTTTGGTTTTTGATCATTGTTCTTTGTAACTGAGTAAGATTAATACTTTTTAGGACTGTAACAGTACACTGAAGTCACAGTTTGATACGCATAGTTGGGTATGAGTTTGATACTCATATTTGGGTATGAGTTTGATACTCATATTTGGGTATGAGTTTGATACTCATATTTGGGTATGAGTTTGAAACTCATAGTTGGGTACGAGTTTGATACTTATATTTGGGTATGAGTTTGATACTCATAGTTGGGTACGAGTTTGAAACTCATAGTTGGGTATGAGTTTGATACTCATATTTGGGTACGAGTTTGATACTCATATTTGGGTACGAGTTTGATACTCATATTTAGGTACGAGTTTGAAACTCATATTTGGGTATGAGTTTGATACTCATAGTTGGGTACGAGTTTGATACTCATATTTGGGTACGAGTTTGATACTCATATTTAGGTACGAGTTTGATACTCATATTTGGGTATGAGTTTGATACTCATAGTTGGGTACGAGTTTGATACTCATATTTGGGTATGAGTTTGATACTCATATTTAGGTACGAGTTTGAAACTCATAGTTGGGTATGAGTTTGATACTCATATTTGGGTATGAGTTTGAAACTCATAGTTGGGTACGAGTTTGATACTTATATTTGGGTATGAGTTTGATACTCATATTTGGGTACGAGTTTGATACTCATAGTTGGGTACGAGTTTGGAACTATAAGATAAAGAAATATGAAGAAAGATTTCAGAAACAACTGCTTGTAGCTTTGCTAGAAAACAAATGGAACCTTTGACTGCAAAAGATATTTTAGTAGTGTTTTATTGTCTTACGTTTTTTTATAAGACAGGTCTGTGTTTTTATATGTTTCTGTCTTTACAGACCGGAGTGAAAACACCCATCTTCATGTAATGCTGCTTTAAACCTTTAATATTGCTTTGAAGTTGTGAAGCTAATGTAGGTGAAAGGTAATGAAAGCCAGCAGTGTATAGCCATATAGTCTATATTGTATTGTATATTGCATTTTCATATTGTATTTTTCACATCATATCACCCAGCCCTAATACAGCGTATCATAACAGGTTTTCCACACAGTATCTGCCTATATATTTCCCACATGAAGGAATAAAATGATTAAACTAGATATCCTAAAAGATGACCCAGCTTCACAGATTCGTGGGATTCAGGGATTTGACTATTTTCCAGTTTAATAGCTGTATGTAATAATAAACAGCACTCACAGCAGCCAAATCACAGCTCTCTCCCTCTCCTGCCTGTTGCTTAATTATTTCCCAGTAGACCTTTAGAAAATGCAAAAATGCAAGGCTTCTCAGTGCTGTTAACAGCACTCTGAATGTGAAATACAGTGTGCCTTCATTACAGTAGTGAAAGGCTGAGAGGAGATAGGGTAATGGGATAACAACTGGGCTTCGGTTAGTATTCAGAGACAGGCTTTATTTTTTAATATTTACTAAGAAATTCACTGTAAAATTACAACATTCAGTATGTTAAAATATTCAAATGCTCATGTAAGTCAAGTGAAGAGGTTTATACTGTGCAGCTACACAACATGACAGTAAACGTGTATTGTGATCGTAGTTGTCGAACAAATGTTACGCGGCGTGGTTAATGTGTTAGAGCACCCCAGGAGCAGAAGGGGTTAAGGGCGTCACTCATCTGCCAGCCCTGCTCCAAAACATACACAACATATGGACAAAAGTAGTGGGGACACCTGCTCATTCCTTCTTTCTTCCTAAATCAAGGGTATTAAAAAGAGTTTATGCTGAGTCTCTATTGTCCAGGAAGGGTTTCTACTAGATGTCGGAGCATTGCTGTGAGTAATTGATTGAATTTGTGAGGTCAGGATGTTGGATGATCACTACCCTCATGCCCAACTGTCCAGTTCATCCCAAATGTATTGGATGGAGCATCATCATTCCAGAGAACACAGTCCTACTGCTCCTCAGCTTGATGCTGGGGGCCATATCTTGGGGGCCACCAAGATACAAGCATAAGCAGCTCAGATGGGAGACTCTGTGTATGACAACCGTCACACGGGTTCTTCACCCATCCAAGCTGTATAAGCGAGTGGCAAAGAGGAAAGCTACTGTTGAAGGAAAGTTGGATTAAAGACCAAAGGCATGTGTGAAACTTCATGGTCAACTGAAAGAAGTTTTTTTGGTCCAGGGGCAGCCACGGCCTGGTGGTTAGGGAGCCAGTCTTGTGACTGGAAGGTTGCTGGTTCAATTCCCTCAACTGACAGGACATGACGAAAGTGCTTTTGAGCAAGGAGCTTAACTCCCCAAGTGCCATGGATAGGGCTGCTCACCGCTCTGGGCATATGTGCTCACTGCCCCCTAGTGAGTGTGTGTTTCACAGTGTAGATGGGTAAAGACAGAGGACAAATACAGTAGGTTTATATACAGTTAAACAGACTCAGTGCAGTGATTGATGGTGTATCTAAATACTGACTCGAAGGGTCTGAATATCAATGCAGTCACTTATTTTACATTAGATATTTTTATTTCATTGACATTACATTGTAGTTTTGATGTTGACATTAAAGTGTTCTTCCTGTCAGGAATGCAAAATGATACTGACCATGATTCCATTGATAAAAGTAATAAAGGGTGCTTTTGAGCAAGGCACTGTATGTGCTCAGTCTAGAGAATGTGAACTGTAGGGAAGTGATCTATAGCAACCTTTAAGTGTTTCAAGTGCGGGTGTCCAGTAATGATTAAGAGGTGAGTGGTCTGTCTATGATGGATGTTGAAAGGAGTCATTGATCCAGCTGTGCTGGGGGATGTAATTCTAGAGCTTGGAATAAGGGTCATATAATTTACGTATACATAAACACCACTACTTTGGTGCAAACGTAGCCTCAGGTAGCCCTAGAGTCAGGTAGTGCAAACGTAGCCCTAGAGTCAGGTAGACTCACTTATGTGGTTTCTGACACTTTGTGGCCTACTGCTATCTATGAAAATGACCAAAAGTGCAGACAGAATTCAGACCGTGAGCTGGCCTCTAGTGCTGCTACATGGACACTACGGACCACTTTTGGCCATTTTAATATTTTAGTTCTGACTTCTTCTTCATTCTCACTGTTCTTCACAGAAATCCACCAAGGGGTCAGTGGTCATGGACTATGTGTTCAGCCATGTGAACCTCGTGGAGACTGACTACTTTGGGCTACGCTACTGCGACCGCAGTCATCAAACGGTGAGTACTGGTCATCCCCAATCTCTTCATCTGTCACTTTTATGTGAAGATGCTTTGGAGTTTCTGGACCTTTTCCCTGAAACCTCACGACCTACAGAATGTCCTACGGATTTAAATGCAGAAAGTTTCCAAAGCATGTTACTGAAGGTGTTTCAAAAGGTAATTGCATTTGCCCAGCAGCCAAATTCTAGGGCAGGCAATGGGAAGAGCCATAAAAGAGCCTGACAGTAATCTTCCCATAACCTTCTCACACCACAGAGGTGCTTTTTGGGATCTGTTCCCCAAGCTTAGATTTATTGCCCAGACAGAAGTGGGTGAGAGGTACAGCTTGCGTAAATATATCACCTGCAAAAACAGTGATTACAGTGCAGTGCAGTGTCATTGGGGGACTGTTCACATAGTTCTGTTTTGGCTCATGAGGTGTCTATGCATCCTTGAGTCACAGCTGTCTCGTTTTAAAGAAAACAACGTAACTGTAGAAGATTTCTGGCTCAACGCTCCTGTTGCTGAATGTATGAGTTGAGTGGGTTTTACCATTTCATTGATTACAGTGAAAAAACGAATGTAGAAAGTTGCTCAGCCATGTTAGAGTGTGATTTAGATTTCCAATGGATGTGTGTTAACAAGTAACAGAGGCTGTATAAGGTACACCAGTTTACTTACAGGCGTAAGATACTGAGATGTTAAAAAAAAACAGTTTGACCTGTAATGATGCGACAATGCAAATAGGGAACCATGCACTAGAGCTGGGCGATACAATGATATTTATATCTATATCGGGATATAAACAGAGCATGGTATAGACTGAGACAGTATTGTTTATATCAAGTTTAAAGATGATTTTTTTTGTCACATGACCCAGCCCTACCGTGCACATGAGTGATTGGCAGGTTTTCTTGCCTGCTGTCATTGGTTTGCATGATGTGCTCCTTTGCTCTAGTAAACAGGATCGCTTTTAGTTCAATCGTAGCTTCACCTGCCTCATTATTCATCCACCTTGACTACAAAAAAAGCTAATTAAGCTTTGATATGTCTCAGGGCAGCTGCAGCAATATTCGTGTCTTGCAATAATAAAAATGCAGTCATTTACCAGAAGTGATTACAGTGATATTAATAATGCTGTGTATCCAAGACTGGAGTAAAATGAAAGATACTGGGCAAATATAATCTGCCTCTGGTAGATATGTCATGGAAACAGGAAGAGTGGAAATTTCCCTTTGTATCAAACAGCATGACGTGTATATATATTTGATGTCATTTGTCTTATGTCACATTGCACATTCTGCAGTGTGACCATAACAACTGTACACACTGCCCCGCCCAGACATTGAACGCCCCGAACCTTATGGTTTTTGTTCTTATTACATTTTATCTGTCCACTTTTTTGGAAGGTCTTTTTTATGTTTATTTCTATTTTATGTTTTTATTTCTATGTTTTATGTCTATTTTCACAATCAAATATGGAATTTCACTGTGAGAAAGCATATTTTAGAAAATAATGCAAGTCATGTATTGTATATATTGTATGTTTCATATCGAGAAAGTTACTTCAGATGTTTCTGTAATGCAAACCATATATACGTCACCTGCTTTCAGAATATCCATTTTTTTGGTACTGTTATAGTCTAACCTTCCTGGAAGCCAATGGAAACATCGCTGAATGTTCTTATAGCATTCTGTTCTAGCTGGGTCGCTATGTATTTCAGTGAACTGTGATTAGTTTCTGTAGGAGACAAAGAAAGCAGTGGGATCATGTATGAATAGATTATATAACTGGAAATGGAAAAACTGATTAAATCAAGCTTGAATAATGTGCTTTAAATTAATTCAGTTATTATTGTATTATTACGGATTATTTAACAGTAGTGAAGATTTTCCATCCAGATAAGCCTCATCTTGTGTTTTTACTGCTGTAGAGCATAAACAGGGCAACAAAAAGTCAAGACAAACACATGCATGTGGGGGGCAAAATAAATGAAGATGAGTTAAGAACTGACATCTGCATGCAATGTATGTTAACAGTGTTAGCATTTTGTGAACTAATGATGCACTTTGGACACTAAACATGTCTTGGCTGATCGATGGGTCAGTGATCAGTCATGTTAATTCGATTTTTCACTGAACTATTCCTTTAACCCTTGTGATTCCAGGGCACAAGTCTTGGCAAATGGCTGTTTGACCACATTTCTTTGTATCGTGAAAAGAATACTTTTTACCCTGGTATTCCTTTAGCACCTGTGGAAGGAACACAAGAAGACTTTAACTATCAGAGCTTCCATGATCCCAAAGCGTCCACCAGTGACATTTACTACTGTCACCGTCTGTGCAAAGGCAGAGTGGAGGTTTGTTTCAGAGTGCTGGACTGTGGCACTAGTAGGCGTCCCTTTTTGTCTTCACGGATCGTGCCCTTGCCAGATTGTGTTCCGCAGGCTCTCATTTGCATGAATCGGCCTACACCGCAAACTTCCCAGCTGCAGCCGCGTGATTATTAGATAAGATTAGCCAATTCAATTAGTTTATTCTAATTTGATCATGCCCGGTGCTAATTGGCATCCCTGTGTACGCAGATGTTTGCTCACATGTGTGTGTGTGTTTGTGTGTGTGTGTGTGTGTGTGTGTGTGTGTGTGTGTGTGTGTGTGTGTGTGTGTGTGTGTGTGTTTGTGTGCATTTATTACTACATCAATATATCTGTCAGTGTGTGTGTGTGTGTGTGTGTGTGTGTGTGTGTGTGTGTGTGTGTGTGTGTGTGTGTGTGTGTGTGCGTGTGTGTGTGTCTTTTGACAGCCCTCCTTGTCATTAATTTTGACTTGCTGACTTGAAATATTTTAGGCAGCTTCATTTGCATGCACTCGCAAGCACTCGCGAGCACTCCCGAGCACTCGCATGTAAACGATCAAAGTCTGAGGCCTTCTGCTCTTCTACACTTCACCTGCGGTACAACCAACTCTCCTCCACCAGGAATTCACAGAAGTAGAGAAATTTCAACGTGGGCGAGCCAGAACGCATAAGCAGGTGTTAATTAGTCCATCTACTCAACTGTAATCTGTATCCAAGCAGGATTTCGATTAATTTGATGTTTATTGGTTCCAAACACGAGAAGCTCAAACAGGAGATGGGACAGGAGGTGCTGCGTTATTAATAGATGTGAGAGAGGAAGGCATCCGCAACTTGTTTTTCCGGGAGAGACAAGATTCAGCACAATAGCAGCACCACGCCTCAGAGGAATCAGCTTCACTGTCTCAAGATTAGCATTTCACAGACTGCTTCTGAAATCTGGCCGTCAGTCACATTCACCGATTTTCACAGCACTGACAGAGAGGACTCATACAGTGAATATCCAACTGTCCATATCATTAAGACAAACCCTCGTGTTTTTGAATAGTGTTTTGCGTCCAAAGGTCATGTATGGAACCTAAACCGCAAAGGCAGCCTGTAAAAATGTGTGGTTTGTGTGATGTCACAAAAAGCCAAACTCACTTACATATCTCCAACCGATGCTGAGATTTTCATTGGTAGTGACAAGGATGGACAAGATTAGAAATGAGCAGAGGGACCGTGAAGGTGGAGCAGTTTGGAGATAAAGCCAGAGAGGTCAGGTTGAGATGGTTTGGACAAGTGTTGAGGAGGAGTAGTGGATATATCGGACAACGAACGTTGGAGATGGAGCTGCCGGCCAGAAGGAGAAGAGGAGGCCCTCAGAGAAGGGATATGGATGTAGTGAAGGTGGACATGGGGATGGTTGGTGTAACAGTAGGGGAGGCTGGGGATAGGGTGAGATGGAAGCAGATGATCCGCTGTGGCGACCCCTAAAGGGAGCAGCTGAAAGAAGAAGAAGAAGAAGAAGAAGAAGAAGACTTATATCAGAGAGACATATCTCCAACTAGCTATCCTACAGTGTTTTAGCTCCACCCATTCACACAGAAGTTATAAAAAGCATTTCACCATGGACTACTTTTTAAACAAGGCATAATACACGGCAGTTTAAAGCAGTGACACTGACACGATGGTGGAGTGCTAAGTTGTGTTACATTGGTATGAGTGGATCAGACGCAGCAGTACTGCTGGAGTGTTTAAACGCCTTAATTCCACTGCTAGACTAAGAATAGTCCACCAACCAGAAATATACAGCCAACAGCATCCTGTGAGCACTATTGAAGGACTAGAGGATGAACAACAGAAATAGACCTACAAAGTGATCCTGATGCACTAAAAAAAGCTCTGCAGAACTCCATAGTGGAGCTGATAAAATGGAAAGAGAGTGTAGAAACACGGAGGGGGTCATAATGTTATGGTTGACTAGTGTACAGTATATCCAGCATTCGTCTGAAAAGGTTATGCTCGTAAATTGATGCGCTTGTCCAAAAGAGCAGTGCTCCATGTGACCCACTTCTTCACTTGTTCAAAGGGTTGACTTCGAGTCACATTCCTGCATATCGGATATGTCAGTGTCAGTGTTTGTAACACACCTCTGTCACAGAAATCTCAAATGTTGGCCACTTTTACCTGCTGTGTGAACGTAGCCTTAGACGCGTAATAAAGGAGTCGTGCTGGAGTAGAGTGTCTCGTTAAGTACGCAGCCTGCAATATGGATTGAAGTCATTTTGCCAGAGCCTCTCTCACCACCCGGCTGCATGCTGCAACCTGCTCTTGCTTCATGTTTTATTGATGGAGGCGGTAATGACTCTTACCCGAATTTTTTAACAAGCCTGTTTTACAGTCCACTTTAATAGGCCTCATATTATGCTGCCACTTGCATGACTGAACATCTCTTGGAGCTCAAAAACCCAGCTCAGATTTGCGCTTCGAAGTTCAATAAAACATCTGCCTTTTTTTGATCTCCCACGGGTCCATTTGGAGTGTGTTTACAGTGCAAATGAAGATTGTGTTGTGTTGGAAAATCACATACCGGATCATTTGTACACTCTGAAGCCACTTACGCTGTAGCTCCCCAGCGAGCGTGAAGATGTTTAAAAAACACAAATTAGAAGATTTTGCAAGATGTTCCTGGGATGTCTACTCTCTTAGTGACGTCTGTACATGCTTATAAGAGATGCTTCAAATGGTTCTTTGAGTAATGCCATAGAAGAACCAGTTTTGCTTCCATGAAGAAGCATATTTGTAATCTAGAAGTGTGAGAGTGAGTGGGAGACCCTTTTACATCAGGTGAAGGTTCATAATTTCATGCAAAATGACTCTTTCTCTTTTAAAGAGGTTAGTTTGGAATGCATTTTAGTAGAGATGCCTGAGCCAGTTTGCTCGTGTGGCCCTCACAGGTGTCGTTACTGGGACCTAGTTGGGCTTCCCATATGGCCTCCAACATTAGAGCCCACATTAATCTGCTAACAATCCTACAGCTGCAGCTAGGTATTGAAATAGAGCTACAATCCAGCAGCTGATAATGTTCACATCAAACCTCCAGAACGGGGGGAAAATGTGATCTCAGTGATTTCAAGAGTGGCATGACCGTTCAAATCTGATCAGCCGAAGTCTAATAGAAGTGACCGGATGTTTGTTCTTTCTTTCAGTATTGGCTTGATCCTACGAAAACCCTCGCTGAGCATAAAGATCTGATAACAAGTAAGTGTGGCCTCTCTTTCTTGCTGTGCAGATGATGATAGTGGTGATGAATCTAACTCTGTGTTCATTCTTCAACTGTTTAGAGTTACATGTAGCATGTAGTCTTCCACAAGCAGACATATTGACCTTGTGATTATGCTCCAATCTCCTCTGCTGATTAAAAATTGATTATCTCAGCATGAAACTGTGCAGATATTTTATGTAGAAGTCCTGGGTTGAAGATAATGTTCTTCTCATCAGCTAATGAACTGCATAAGCCTAAGACCCTGCTGGGTTTAAATAATTATGAGCATAATTGAGTATTTTTATTTATCTTTAGCTATATAATTAGAATCGATAGCACAGACTGGTAACTAAATTGGCCAAAGCTTCTGCTGCTTTCATATTACAAAGTGCATTAAGTACTTGTTAAAAAAAAAACAGTAAACCAATTAAACTGAATTGTTCCATATTCTCTAATATTTTAACAAATGTTCTCCCAAATAACACATCTGCAGATGCCTCTTGAGGTTCCTTTTGTGTTTTCTCTGGAAAATGAATGCACTACATGTTCGTTATACCTGCTTTTGATAGTCAAGTACACCTTAATACCTTCATTATATCTACTATAACAGTTGTTTCTGTTTTGTCTTTGCAGCTGGACCTCCGTACACCCTCTATTTTGGTGTTAAATTTTACGCCGAGGATCCTTGTAAGCTAAAAGAGGAAATTACAAGGTGGGTTTGTCCGTGTGATGACTGAATTACATGTAGAATATATTAGTTCACGGTAGGGCTGTATTATGTGGACGAAATAACATATTCTGCTTGTATTGCTGTATATTCGAGTTGAGATATGCCTTGCAGGATATTAAATACACATTGATCCCAATTACACCCGGTCATGATAAGACATTCGTTTTGAGTATTAGGATTACATCTGAATAGGGCTTAGAATAGGGCACAACACGTGCAGATGTAAACACGCCCAAGATGCATTTTAAACAGATGCATTAGATCCGATTGATTGACCTGTTTCAGGAGGGGGTCAAATATATGTTTTAACCAGAGGTTACAGAAGCATACAAGTCTTAAAATGCAAGTCCAATCAGGTCACGGGTCCTTATGCTAGAGTCCAAGGCAAGTCAAGAGTCTTTACACAGATAGCTAACTAACTTAAATTTTGTTTGATGCGGTCAATCCACTGTCTTTAATTTGCTTCTCAAAATCTATGAACATTATATCTCAGGATTTTGAGCTCCCTGTAGCTGATGTGCTCCCAGCTGTGACAGCTGTGTCCTGCTCACAGATTTCACAGTTGTGTGATGAGTCACAAAAAAAGAGTTGCGTCCCAAATAAACAAAATATAGTCACTTTTTGGCACTTTCCCACACCATGCCTGGATAATGGAATGTCTTTTATTGTTGTACATTTTTATTCACGAGCCCAAGATCCACTTCCTGGACTCAACCCCTGTGAGCATGGTCTGCACTTCACATATGCGTAAAAGACATGAACAAAGGCCTTTAAATTTGTGATTTTAATGGCAGAGACAGTCTTTTGAATATGTAGAGGGATGCAGGCATCTGATTGTATGTGAGCTCATAAAAATTATGCCAACATAGTAGTTGGGATTTAGTCTAGCTTACCAGAAGCACATTTTACCACCAAGTGTGAGTGCATGTGCTTCAGGTCTAATCAGATTCCAGACTCGTGAAACCTGGGTAAAGGGGATCAGTGTGAACTCGTCATGTTCAGTTATCATTTTTCATTTGATCTTATTTGTCTTATTTACATACTGCAGCCAATTAAACCCCAGGACTGCACAGGCACAATTACATTAGTGCAATAATGACTATCAAATCCTACCTTGTGCAGCCATATGAGTGTTTTTATGTGTAGTCTTTGAGTTCTGTGTGTGTGTGTGTGTGTGTGTGTGTTTGTGTGTTTGTGTGTGTGTGTGTGTGTGTGTGTGTGTGTGTGTGTGTGTGTGTGTGTGTGTGTCTGGTTGTCTTGTATCAGGTACCAGTTCTTTCTTCAGGTGAAGCAGGATGTGCTGCAGGGAAGGCTTCCGTGTCCCTTCAATATCAGCACACAGATGGCAGCTCTGGCTATCCAATGTAAATATCAGCCTGAAAATGTTTCATTGAAACAGCTCCTATTATATAGATTATATCATATTAGATGAATTCACGTCTTTAAACTCAACAAAGCGGTCAACATATCTGTTACTGTGAATAGTTAAGAGAGTAGAGATGTTCTGACCTCCAAATGACAAACGATGATTAGTGCTTTCTTTCTGAAGTCCTTTTACTATATTTATACACTATATTTGATATTTAAACTTTTGATTTCTTTAAGAGAATGCAAGTGGGGGCAGAGGGAAGTAGAGTAGGTGAGGAGCTGAGAGCAGGGGGTGGAGCAGAGTGAGGGAGCAGAAAAAAGGTGTGAAACAGAAGGTAAATGATATATAAATGATAACGCCTCTTGCTCTGATATTGATATAAATATTGATATATCACCCTTTTTTACAACCCTCGTTAGGAAAGACCAGGCGAAGAAAATTCCAAAGCTTATAAACACTTTGATTCCATCTTTTCCCAGCAATCAGCAGCCATGGGCTCCTCTAATGCAGGGTTCACACTCCACTCCTTTCACAGTCGTCAGATTATTGCACTCATCACAGAACACAACTTCTTGTCTTGTAATCAGACTTGTCATGTCTTGCACACGAATTACAAAGTCTTTCACCTGAAGGAACCTTACCTTGTGTCTTGTACTAGACATTTCTCGGGGGTTTGTAAGGCACAGGTAGTCACTCGGTAACTAAAGCTCTTGGATTGCTTCTTTCAGCAGGTCACACAACTGAGCCACACTGTAGCCCAAATGCTGATTTGCTGCCAACTGGGGTTCAATTCCCAGTCTGGGTAACTCTGCTGTGCTACACCAATAAGAGTCCTTGGGCAAGATTCCTAACACTCCTCTGGCCCACCTCTGTAATATGAGTAACCTTGTAAGTCACTCTGGATAAGAGCATCGGCTAAATGCCATAAATGTCAATGTAAATGTTATCCTCACCTCAAAATTCAGCATCAGAACTTGCTTAGCTCATCACAGTAACTTTCATTTTGACCATGATGCCCAAACCATTGTATTATAATGTACCTTGTGCTCTTGTGAAAGTAAACTTACTGTGTGTGTGTGTGTGTGTGTGTGTGTGTGTGTGTGTGTGTGTGTGTGTGTGTCTTTCATTTTTCTCTAGCTGAGCTTGGAGATTATGACCCCTACAAGCATGTGCAAGGCTATGTGTCAGAGTATCGCTTCGTCCCAGACCAGAAAGAAGACTTGGAGGACGCCATTGAGCAGATTCACAAAACTCTGATGTAAGAACGCAAAATAGAAAGTGAACCTTTACCCGGCTCCACACTACAAACTCTAATCTATAATCCTTAATCCTGCTCATAACAGATTATGGAAGATTGCTGGGAGAGTGCCGCTACTGAACAGCAAACAAATGGCAGCATTCGTCCTCTGTCCTGCTCTCTCTCTCTCTCTCTCTCTCTTTCTCTCTCTGCATCTCAACTTACTCTTCATTACTTGGCCTGTTATGACAATTACATTGACGTGATATGGACACAACCTGAATAACTTTTTCCAATCTCAGTATTTCCCACTATGTTTACTTCTGTGTTTACATAAGAATGATCATGACCAATGTTGAGCCAGTCGCACTGCTCTCTCTCTGCTTTCTGTCGGAGATGGGGCTTGATTCTGCCAGCAGCAGAGCCATCTATTGTGTGGTCAAACAGTGTGGTGTGTAGAAGGGCTGCACAATATATTGTTTAAACATTATTGTGCGGTAGTTATATTGCAGGATGTGCAATATCTTCTGCAATGTCAGATGCTTGATACAAAAGTAAAATTCGCTCTGTTCTCATTTTCCCTGACATATCAACCCAATATTGTTTATTTTGATCCAGTACTGGATACATGGATTGCATTGTTATTAATATTATCAGATGTTGGATCGCTGACATCTGCTGAAAATATCTGTAATATTTAAGACCACAATATATATCGCAGGGAAAAAATATTGCAATATCATATAGCTCTTGTGTGCACAATGATAAATATGAATATATCATCCAAACACATATCAGCCCAATCAAACCCAGTATGTAAGCATGTGACCCATTTCTGGAACAGAAGCCACATTATGCGTAACTTGTGTACATTTAGCTTTAATTTAGCTGCTGAAATATGATTGGCTGATACCAGCCATGTTTTGTTTTATATAATATCTCACGTATTTTGCAAATTATGATGCAAGAGTTGTGCCGAAGCTATAAAGTTGCAGTGAGGATTGTTTTGCAGAATTTTTCAAGGATTAAGGTGAAAACGATTTCTGTTTATGTCTCATGGTTCAGGAGAAAGTGGCAAAAATGCAAACTGATGCTCTACAGCGTCACCATTAGGCCAATTGGTGTGTATGGCAAGATCTTTATGCAAAATATCATGTCTGGATGGCTTACGGTGTCTTCTGCACAGCACGTTTTTTTATCACCATCCTCACAGAACAGAGCGCAGCAGATAAAAATGTGCTACTTGAGGCAAATAAGTGTTTTTCTCAGTGGAAAGTGTGGCAAATGAGTCCAAATAGACTTTTCTGGCTTTCAGAGCCACCTTCGACAGCTCCAAATGAGCGAGGAGAGGCCATTAATGTGAAACGAGCCAGTGTGTCAAATTTCTTTTAAAATACTGGAACAATTAAACCTTAAAGCTCATATAAAACAGAGCTTGGAGCAAGAAACGCATTTGGAGAGGGGCCTTCTCAACAGTTAATTATGACTGCTTTTGTAAATGTAACCATTACAGCTCAAAACTCTCTCACAGACAGCATAACTCCATTCATAGCCAAAGGGATGAAGCTATTAAACACGGCCATTAAGCCACCTTTTTAAAATATGCTGCGAGCTTTGGACATTTAGTATGAACTGCCAAAAACATACATTCATCAACAAAACAAATTCCCACCACTGAGTTGTTGGAATGGAAGGAAGCTTTATATGTGTGAAACTAATGATGATATATGTAAGTGATTACAGTATTAGAGTGAAAGAATAAGTTTATTGGGGAAAAACGTGGGATTGAAAGGAGGCTCTAGTACCTCGATGGACTGCCTTTAGCCTGGATGCAACATGAGATGATGTTGTTGGACATGGAGGTATACAGGTTCCGTATGGCATCCTGCAGCACATGTGCCCACAGATGTTACAGCTGGGCCTGCAGATCCTGCACACTTGTAGGTCGCCAAAGCTGATTTCCCAGCTGATCCTGTTAATGTTGCAGTCTGACAAAGACTTTCCTGGGAAAGCCTTACTGTGTGGATGAGCATTACCCTGCTGAAAAATTCAGGTTCACAACACCACTGCAAACAAAGGTGATGGTGGCCGGGTCAGAATGGCCTAGATAGTGGGCTGTTCATCAAAATGACCATCCTCAGTCAAATGATTCGATCCCTCTCAGAGTGTGTCAGCTGGGTGGAATGACATCTTAGAGGCAAGACCAGCAGTCTGTGATCTCTCACTATGAGGCAATCTACCCAAAAGTAGCCCCTGAGAGCTTTTACAAGGGAGTGTGGGTAGCATTTTAGGCTTTTCTTGTGAAAAGACCCAGTATCTAACCAGACCCCATGTGTAATCATTTACATGTCAGTGAGTCAGTGCGTGGTGATCTACGGTTATTAATTAAAAAGTCTTTGTTCTTTGAAGGCAAGTAATTGCATTACTGTGATATTATAGATTCATTATATCTGTGACATAAACTGGTCTTAAAATGCCAGTCATATTTAATGGCTAAATCACTGGATACTATATATCATTAAAAATATAGCTATAGTGACAGGCCCATTTATTACCTCATCCCTCTCGACACAGACTACAAGTGCTATCTGAGAGAGATGGTGCCTCATCCATGCGGAAGCACCCTGGCAACACTTCCATTCAGCCAGTGTGTGTTCTCCTCCCTTATGTCTGTGCCCTGGAATGCAGAAATTACAACTCCCACCATCCACCCTTTACTTGCGAGATGTGAAACAGCACTGAAATTTGCCCCTCAACAATCAGCACCCTGCCACTGTCTGTTTTTCACAGCGGTATATGAAAGGACAGGCTGAATGTAGAGGCATATCAGCTCCTTCACCATGGGAATGGTGCGCTGCTGGAATGTTGTGTAAAGGATAATAAGGATTCCTCCCTCTGGCCACGCTCCACACCTTTGTAATGGGAGCTGCTGGTGGAGTCGTCTTCACAGGCCTCAGCCAGGCATAGTCGCTGACCTTTGCTGCGATCGTTTGCTCATCTGGAGTTCCTCAGAGTAGAGCCAGAGGGGGAACGCACGTGTTGAGCAAGGGGCGTCACGTGACTGAGAAGGAGGTTGAACACTGGCCGATGCGTGAAGGTTCTTGTGTGTCGGTGTGGTTGACCTACTAATGGAAATAATTATTAAGCTGGACCTGAGTTGAGAGAAAATCAGAAGCAGTTATGGTTCTGAAGCAGGTCTTGGGTTCTCTTCTGCTTTTTTTATCACTTAGGAGTTTATGGTTATCAGTGATTTTTTTTTATTTGTATTGTTTAATCACATTTTTTTCCAATTGTTTCGTCAGTTGCCACCCAGTTACTACAACGTCCCATACCACATGATGCAACCAGCACTGACATTTTTGCTGGTCCACCAAGTGGTGCACAAACCACCAAGTGTACTTGCTGCCAAGATGAGATGTAATGGGAAGTGGTGCGAAGACACACCGTGCCATTAATATGTGTGTCATGTCAAGTCTATGGCAGCTCCCTACCACAGCATTAGCATGCTGGCTGCATGTCTCATCTAGCTTTGCTACTATGGCATTAATGCCAGCCGTGGGTCAGATCTGAGCATCACAGCTGTTAGCATCGTTCTGAGTGATTGGGGGAGAGGGAGGGCCGACCCTACCCACCCGGACTGGGGCATTGCCAGGGTCAAGTTCCTTCTGAATTAAATGATGGAGACGTAAACAATGCCAAGTACTGTATTTTAGAGAGTCAGAGTTGTTCACAGTGGTGGTGAGTGGAACATTAAATGCTTACAAATACACAGCTTTAACCCTGAGACACCCCTTTACACTTCTGAGATGGTTTTGGCCTAAAACAAGAGCTTCTCTGCGAATAATTCTCTGAATTACTTTGCATCTAAAGAGCAGAGCAGTCAATGACAACAAGGCGTGACAGTATAAGACTATATAATAGTATCTTTCCCTCCGGTGTTAAAACGTTTTCAAAATTCGAACCTTTCTTCTTTCTTGGGCTGCTGAAAGAGCTCTGGTCTGTTGATGCATGAACACATTCAGACTTTAGCAGCAGATCCTTTAAGTCCTGTAAGTTGTAAGGTTAATCCTCCATGAGCATCAATGCTGACCCTTGGCTCTATGACCTTGTCACTGATTCACCGGTTGTTCTTCCTTGCACCATTTTGGTAGATACTGACCTCTGCATACCCGGAACACCCCACAATATCTGCCTGATGCTTTGGAGACCCAGGTGCAGCCATCACAATTTAGTTCTTGTCAGCATCTCCCATTCTTATGCTTGACCATATTTCCTGCCTTCATCACATCGATTTAAAGGCATTATAATTCCACCCCTGCACCATGTAGCATGCTCTGATTGGAGTCTCGGGTTGCCCTCTACAGTGAGTGTGTGATTCATTGGTTGCACTGTTGGTCCTTAAGTTCCCTTTTCAGCTCTAAATTGCCTTCAGTTTTGAATCATTGCTATCAAGCTGCTTCTTGATGCGGTGGGGTTGATGGGTAATCTGTAAAGGAGGATTGATTCCACCACATCTCAGAGTCTCTGTGATGGATGAAGTGACACTCAGAGGTCTCTCATAATAGCGATGGGCTGGGGGAAATGAGAGAGCAGTGAGAGGGGTGGGGTTGTGAGAATGAGAGATCGCACTGAGATCAAGAACATGAGGGCGTTTGGATGTGTGGAGGGGAACACGGAAGGATGTGTGGGGTAGAAATTCAGTTCAGTTCAAATTCATTGTTGGTATATGTCCACTGGGAGTCAGAAAGAGCTGCTCGTATTTTATTTTTTTGTAACCTTTTTCCAACCTCTCTTTATCCTTCAGAATGAGAGGTGTACTATACCTTTAAGGCAGATATAAGATAAATGAGTTATGTTCTGATTGATGATTGATTTCGGCATGGAGTTGTAGAGGTTCCTCATGGTGTCCTGTGATAATCCATCCCCTGCAGGTTGAATCTTCTCCCTCCTCTTTCAAACTTCTGAAGGAATTTGACGTCAAACATTGTGAGGTATTAGCACTCCTTGCTGGGCTGGCATGCCAAGGGCGTTTACACTTTTGTGCTTTGTTTTGGACCAGGGCGTGCTTGCTCTGAGAGATCAGTACATGTGGTCAATTGTGAAAGTTGCTTTCAATCTCCATAGCAGTTACAAGAACAGATCAGTTCGTTCTGCCGCAAGTGATGATGAGCTTCTCCCCTAAAACAAGCCCAGAAGTTGTCCTGGGTGTGGGCTTATGTATTTGGGACGTCCCCTTGGAACAGAAACAAGTTATTTACTTTGATGCCTTCTTTGATTTGTATCCTTGTGGATTTTTTTTAGATGTTTTGTAGATGTTCCTAAATGCAGCTATGTAACTCTGCTGCTGTGTTCTCTTCTCTCACTTCCCGTAGCCACCTAGATTCAAAACCTTGAGGCTGGTCTACAAGGCCAAAAAAAGCCCAGCCCCTCCGTAATTGATGGCAGTTGTCAAAACCCAATCTGTACCAAGAGCCCTTTGAGCATCGAGTACAGCTTGGCTTGACCCATCATCCCTCAAGATGTATAGGAGACAAACATCCAGACTCTTTCCGTCCTGGCACCAAAGTAGTGGAACTTATATCGTTATATCTTTATGTAAATGACAAAAGTTCTAATATATAATTGTTATATCCGTGATATAAAATGACAAATGAGAATTAAGATGATTCCAAAGGACAGTGTAACTGAGGCTGTTTGTTTCCAGCCTGAGACGTGTTCATACCCCTCTTTGCAGTGGAGCGCGGAAGTCAAATGAAAGAGGGTGAGTCCCTGGAGCGGCTGTAAATAACTCCCCACTGTGCGGCGCATTTATAACAGGGCATCTGCAATCATCCGCCACTCCTCCCAGCCCCATGTGGCCTGCACCAGCCTGCTCTCGCTGGGGGAATTCACAATGGATACAGAAGCAGGAGATGTGATCTGCCTGCAGGGACCGAGGGGCCACGCTCTGGATTAGGAAGCAGGGCGGGAAGTGCAGAAGGATGTGTGTGTCATGAACATGTATATCACACTTTAGCATTAACCCCGATCTGTCTTAGCCTGTGGACTTCAAGAGCTATGGTAGCAGTCAGAGGTTTTGGGCTTAGCTACTGAGAGAAAGCTTTACTTTTCACGTTTTAAAATAATAATAAAGACATAAAAACTGCAGCATGTCAAAATCAGAATGACTGCAGTAAGAAACTCACTGCTTCAGCCAAGCAGGGCTGTTTAGACCCACCTTCTCAGTGAACTGGCTTTAAAATATTCATTCACTTATTACCTTTAAAGCATAACAGCTATAACAGTGAAAATAGTGACTCTGGGCTTGGCACGCTGCTAACTGCGCTATGCATCTCTGGTGAAGTGGGCAAGAACTGCATAAAGCTGCATGACGTCATATTTGTGTGAAATCCTCTAATATTGCTCTACCACCTCAGTCCACATGCTTCTTTCACTTTCAGTGGTGGTTTTGTATCTCTTTGCTTATCCAGAAATGCATATGTAAAGAGGGTCCTTTACAAGGGGCTCAAAATTGCATTAAGCAGAACTTTACAGGAGAAGGAAATCAGTGTAATATGTATTAACACCCTGGAGAAGATACATATACATGTACTGTTCCAATTATCGAGGACTCACATAATGGAAGGCTGTGAGCTCCTATGTTATGAAACAGCTCATCATGTTGGGAGGGCCGTCCTACCCACCTAGAAAAAACAAGGCCAATTATACTTTATACCCTGATAATGTGTTCTCAGTTATGGTTGATTTTTGTTCCTCTTCTGTGTCCAGATCTCTCAGCCCTACCTTTGTTCATCAAACAGGGTGGGTCATTTTAAGGGAACTGTTCAGCAAAACAATGTCCGCTAAACTAACCTTGTTAACAAACATTTGACTTTCATTATCACATCAGTACATGATTAATGTAAATTATGATTCATTTGATTCAGACATGTAACGAAAATCTGTGAAGATGCTGCATAGAACTTCATCTAAAAGTGGAGTGGGGTCCCCTCAGTCCCCTTCCTCACTTTACAACCATAGTCTCAAAGTGGGGGCAAATAATCTGTATTGGACTATTCATCATGAAAGGCTAAGTCTGATATTTTCAAGCGGTATTAAAAACATAAATAAAAAGCAAGAGTAAGTGAGTGTGGAGCATATTTATGCAATCTTATGTATAATTAAGTATGATCTGTATTCATGTTTCTACCAGAAGGTTTTAAGCCTGGCCTATTTTGAGTGTCTGTTTATCAGTAGTCAGAAGGCATGCTTTGCAAACTGCTAGTGAGCAAATATTTTATGAAAGAATGCTAGAAATGCTGGAAACTACATTTTGTGAGGAAATGAATGTGTTAATAATTTACAGCCGCTGAACATGTTTGATCAGAGGTGCTGTGTACTCTGGTACTGTTTCTGATACTGTTTCAAACGAGTGAACTGAATGTTTCTAATATGTATTTTTAATCGAGGTAAGTGGATAAAGTTCTTCTTCACATTCATCATATCCTGACCAGTTTATTCGACATTCTTTTGTATTAACATGACCCAGTACTGATGTTCTTGCCATTTTCCAAAATAGCAAAATGGAAAAAATATCCTAATATAAAAAATAATGGTGTTGAAGTTGCTAATTGGTGATGAAAACCTCTCTGTGCAGGGGTCAGACTCCTTCTGAAGCTGAGAACAATTATTTAAGCACTGCCAAAGGACTGGAGATGTATGGCGTGGACCTTCATCCAGTATTTGTGAGTATAGCTTTAAATAACTAATAACTAGTTAACTGTAACAGTTGCAAATACTACACTACACTGCACTACACTACACTACACTACACTACACTACACTACACTGCACTATACTATACTATACTACTGTATAATATACTATAAAATACTACTCTATCCTACACTACACTATACTACACTAAACTATACTTTACTATACTATCCTACACTACACTACACTACATCACACTACAGTAATTACCCTACACTACATAACACTCCACTACACTACTGTATACAATACTACACTATCCTACACTACACTACACTACACTAAACTATACTTTACTATACTATACTATACTATACTACACTACACTACAATATCCTACACTACACTACACTACATCACACTACAGTAATTACACTACACTACATAACACTCCACTACACTACTGTATACAAATACTACACTATCCTACACTACACTATACTACACTACACTATCCTACATTATACTACAGTATACTACACTACACTACACTATCCTACACTACACTACACTACATTATACTATACTATGCTACAGTACACTACACAGTAGAGGGCCTCCTTGTTCTTGCAAAATAACCAGTTCTTCAGTCTTCTCCTATATGATCATATGGTGAAGCCCCAAATGTCTTCAGGTTGAATCTACAGATATGTGTTTCTGATTGCTCTGAAAACTGGTAGATGCAATTGCTTTGTAAATACAAGAAGATGACCAAATGTCTAGCATGTTCTGCTTGAACCTACTTAACTGTCCAAAATTTAAGCTGTTGACCACTCTCTTATTTTCTACCAGAAGAAAATGAAGTTTAAAAAAATATATTTTTCTTTTCAGGGAGAAAAGCAGTCAGAATATTTCCTCGGCTTGACACCAGTTGGAGTTGTAGTTTACAAAAATAAAACCCAAGTGGGAAAGTATTTCTGGTAAGCGAAGTCTACTGGTGGAGCTTTCAAATATCATGCTTGACTTGCTTCTGCTTTATTTGCATACAAAATATGTTCTTCACATTGCTTTCTGCTTGACTTAACACCACTTAGTTTAGCTTTTAGAATTCAAGGAGGGGCTATTGTTAGTTCACTGAGTAGCCGAAGGTTTGTCTGAAACTGAATGTAGTGACCTCAGTGCTGTACTGCCCATAAGCTGGTGCCTTGATGATGGTGTTGTTAGAAGGCTGAGTTTTTTGAGAATCAGTATAGAAATACAGAATATAATACTGTGATACTTTTCGAAAAATATTTTTACACCCTTAAGGACCAGTAACCATATCATATTTAAAATGCCTTTAGAAATCACCATACATTAATCTAATATTGAAGGCTTAATGCTCACAACTGAAGTCAAACGACAGTACCTCTGCATATAGAATATGATTATAACACTGGATTTAGACATAACCAGTTGCCTTCCTGATGAGTAGACAGTGTTTATGTTTCAGAAACAGTCACAGTCTTTTATATGATGCCATATAAAGACTATGGGGTTCTCAGCATCTCATGGACCAACTGTTTATAACTAGAAAGCATAACAGCCAACCAGAAAACAAAACTATCATGTGCAGATGCTCATACTGATACTGTCTAATTTGCATTGCGACACTCCTGTGATATTAGTTGTTCATTTCTATTGATTGTTATATAATGTTTATAGTTTGAGCACAAATGAGGACGGGCTAGGGGACCTGAGGATGTACTGAGGGACTACTAGACAGTGCTTCATAGCCCACAGATTGAGCATCCCTGCCATAAAAGAACCACTTTTAGTTTCATAAAAGATAATATTGGTGGGAGAGGAAAGTGTTTATTGAAGGTTCTTTAGACCTTCAAATGTTTTATTGGCTCTTTGTGGGAAAAGGGTGTTTCTTCTCTAAAGTGACAGTAATTTAATATTTTTTTTTATCACTTGTTTGATGTTTCAGGCCAAGAATAACAAAAGTGTTTTTCAAGGAAACACAGTTCGAGCTGCGGGTTTTGGGCAAAGATGTAAGTTACTCATTAACACCCATCTAGATAACATTTTAAGTGTGAAGTGTGTGAGGGCTATTCTATTTTCTAAACAAACATTTACTCAACTGTTGGAGCTCATAATAGGGCCCAGTGTGTTCATCTGTGTGTATCTGATTTTGGTTTTCTTATAAGTTCTAATAATAGTTAACCTTTAAATATTGATATGGAGGGAATAGAATTCCCCTGGTCATGACCTCCATATAGGTCAATGTGGTGTTTTATCTTCCAAAATCATGCTGCCCTCATAAATCAAAGGAAAACCTTGCTTTGTCCTTAGCCTGTATCCCACATGATAAGGCTTATTTTGCTCTCTTTGTTAAGGGTGTAAAAATTTGCAGAAATCATCATTCGATCTGATCAATACATATTTCGCGATCTATTTTCTTTTCTTTTGTATACAATCGTTAAATAGTAAATGTAAATATTAAGATAGCTCCTTTGGTGTTCCTTTGCCTTATAAAAACAGCTGTAGGATATATATGAGACACAGAATGAAATGTAATGTAGTGAAAAACATCCAGATATCCTCAGTTTTCATTGGTCATAATATGATTAATGCAAGATCATGTGTTATCTGTGAACTAATACATAAACCAAAGCTAACACACGAATTAGATAACATACAAGATCACATAATTGATTTAAGCCCTAGACACCAAGCTAATGTGTGAACCTCAAACTAAGGCCTTAGCCCTGAGCAAGCACACTGACCGCAAGCCCCAAGCAAATGCATTAACGATAAGCTCATTTCCTAACCCAGAGCTGTAGTAGTCCTGAACAATAATGCATTACATTTATTATCCCTGAGTTAACTTGCAGGCTCTAGCTAAAGACCTAGTTCTGAACTAATGCACAAGCCACAAGCTACAACACCAAACATGAGATAAGGGCTCAATCCCAAGCAAAGAGTAACTGTTGGAAAGCACACTGACCTGATGCCATTATTCCAAACTAAGGTTGTTGACCATAAGCTATCATGCTTAGCGTGATCTAACCCCCAAGCCCTCAACAAACACATTAACCACAAACACCCAACCCCTCAACAAACACATTAACCACAAACACCCAACCCCTCAACAAACACATTAACCACAGGCTAGCCCCCAAACTGTCAACAATCACATTAACAACAAACTAACCCCCAAACTTTCAACAATCACATTAACCACAAACACTCAACCCCTCAACAAACACATTAACCACAAACTAACCCCCAACCCCTCAACAAACACATTAACCGCAAACACCCAACCCCTCAACAAACACATTAACCACAAACACCCAACCCCTCAACAAACACATTAACCATAGGCTAGCCCCC
Source organism: Acestrorhynchus altus (assembly GCA_034509495.1). Classification (NCBI taxonomy): domain Eukaryota; kingdom Metazoa; phylum Chordata; class Actinopteri; order Characiformes; family Acestrorhynchidae; genus Acestrorhynchus; species Acestrorhynchus altus. Next base: position 5,692,506 of record CM067519.1, on the reverse strand, counting down.
AAACTGTCAACAATCACATTAACAACAAACTAACCCCCAAACCTTCAACAATCACATTAACCACAAACACTCAACCCCTCAACAATTACATTAACAACAAACTAACACCCAGAGTCTCAACAGTCACAGTAACCACAAGCTAAACCCAAGTAAATGCACAGCTGTTCTGAGGTAATGTTTGAGCCCCAAGCTAATGCACTAAGCACTTATGTAGTTCTGAATCCATCTAGATTTTCCATCTATCACAATTTCTTTTCTAGGTGTAAAATATGCACTCGATACCTTATTACACAGACTATGAGACTCTCATGGGACTAAGTGAGAAATCCATTATTGACCTCAGATTATGACTACCCTGAGGCCTCGAATGAGATTTCTCTAAAATACTCACCCACCTGGTCCCTTAAGGGCCAATTTATTCTTCAATGAAGGGGGTGATCCTCTGAGGACTATGGTTTTAATGACCCAGTGTATACAAGCTAGAGAGAACATGCTAATAAGGTTTTAACTGTTCCTTTAAAACACCTTTATTTCTATTACCTCCCAAGACATTTTCTCTTTGGCCTTTTCTTAGTGCACTGAAACATCATTCTTCTTTGATGCCCCGAGCAAGACGGCATGCAAGAACCTTTGGAAGTGCTGCGTGGAACACCACACCTTCTTCAGGTAGGATACCAGTTTGCATGATGGTTTTTAAGATTTCTTGTACGTCAACATCCTGAAAGGTGTTATTCAGTTATTATATGGAACAGAACTGAAGGAGTTAGTAAGTTATAAATGAGAGGAATGGGAGCCATGGGAGATCCTTGGAGTCCATGAGGTTTAAGATCAAGGCAGCAGTCAGGGACTCAGAAAAGCTTTCAAATAACAACAAATCCATTTCAACCAAAGCCTAATATAAAGGTTGTCTTGTTTGTATTAGTCCTGGGTTTGTCAGGATGTAGCTTCCTATTCCAGACTTCTGTTGAAGTGATTATCTTGATGGTATGTTTGTTTTTGTCTGATAAGCAGCATAATCAAATCAGTAGCACCACATCTTCTTAATCAGATTTGGATGGTGGAAGAAGAGTTTTATCAAGGGTTTGGTAACATCTGGATTGCTGCTGAAGACTCTGCTTTATTTAATGTGAAAGATCTAAACTCATCTTACGGAGCAAAGTACGCTTATTGATCACTTATAGAAATGAGTTTCATGAGTTTCAAGTTCCACGAAGCGCTACATTCCTAGTATACCCCAGACAACCTGCCTAATGTTTTGGCAATATCTAGACATCACAGTTTGTTTCTTGTTAAAGTGTCTCAGATTTTTGCACGTGTCCATAATTGCTGCTTCAACACAAGTCCAACCGACTATTCACTTGCTGCCTAACATATCCATCCTTTGACGGGTGCCATTGGAACCAGATACTCAGTGTTATTCACTTCACCACAATGTTATGGCTTGTCATTTTCAACTTTCTGTTCTTTATTAAATCAACCTTCTTAGAGAGGTTTACTCTGCATGTTGGTGTTTCAGATGGACAACCTGATTCAGTTCTGGTTTTAACAAGTCCTACTCCACTTGTTCTCACAGTTCATTACTTCATTCGCACACTGGCTCTATAAACACCTTTATATTAAAGCTTGAAGGGGTGAGAGATTGAATAAACACAAAACTTCAGCAGCAAAACTCCAAAATTGTTGCTCTGATGCTTTTTTTTGTTTTCAAACCACACTGACATTTCCAAAACTGTAAAGATTTTAGCAGGTTAGGCAAAATTGTTTAACTGCCAAACAAATGAACAATATACACTGATCAGCCATAACATTAAAACCACCTGTCTAATAGCAAGTATGCTGCCAAATGGCTCTGATCCGAATATCATGTATATAGCGGTCAGGGTTTGAATACAACACAGAACAAACCACTGTCACTGACACCAATCTTTATATGCAACTCTTCATTACAATCCACACTGTTTTTGTGAATTAATACAGTATTAAATATAATCAACACACATAATATTGCAATACTCAAGTGCATCGATACTGGCTTACACTGTAGGAAATGACATTCCTGGTTCTCCCCTCCTCCCCTTCCTCTGTGAGTAGTTACTCATCTAACATAGGCCTTCCTCACAGGTGAAGGGTAAACTGAAGTTGGCGAGGACTCCCTCTTCCTTTGAGCAAAGGTTGGCTGTTGCTGCATTTCTGCCTCTTTGCTTCTCCCCAAGTGGCCCCTAGTGTTTGTGTAATCAGACCAGACTTTTAGTTGCTACTCAAAAACCCTTAGAGGCCACAGAATGCATGAGGGTCTGGGCTTTTGCCCACTAATCCGCGTGTGAAACGCTGTCTCCAGGAAGCGGAGAGCAGAAGGGTCAGGAAACAGGGATACAGGGACAGGTGACTCCGCTGTAAGCAGACCACATTTTTAGGATAAAGGGCGAAATGCTTTTGCTTTTAGGCCAAAATCACATCCAGAACCATACAGTGCAACTCTGCACCACTTCAGCTACAGTGGAAATTTGACCTCAGACCTGATATTGAACATTTCCAAAATAAACTGTAAAAATGATAGCAGAATAGCCGCAATTGTATAACTGCCCCGCAAATTAACAATATATGTTGATAACCTATAACATTTAAACCACCGGTCTAATGGAGTAGGTCCCATTTTTGCCACCAAAACACCTCTGATCATCTTTTAATGCATGGACTCCACAAGATAAAGGTGTCATTTGGAGTCTGACATTAGCAGCAGATCCTTTAAATTGGGTAAGGTTTAAGGATAGGCCTGCATGGACCACATCAATGAGCATTGTTTGCCAATGACCCACTATTCATCTTGGAGTACTTTTGGTGTGGCCCTACTACAACATACTCTGAGCAACCCACAAGACCTGTGTAATGTTTTGGAGACGTTCTGATCTAATCTGATCCAATCACTTTTAAAGAGATTTCTAGATGCCCACAAGAATAGAAATGCCTGATTACTGTCCATTTACCCCAGTGTCAGAAATGCTTCAGTAATCTCCAAAGAAAAGATCAGATACAAGTGGGAAATCAAACTTGACAGGCTTTATTGGCACAAACGACTGTTGAGATTGGCACGATAAGTGCTTTAGATACCAGCAGTTCTTTCCTCAGTCAATAAACACCGACAGATTAAAGTCTTCAGATCTTACATGAGTTATGGTAATCAGGATAGCAAGCTTTGAAACCTGCACCTTGCGGAGATGAGAGGAGGCAGTACTTAGTATGCTAAAACAACGAATAAAGAAAGACTTCAGGGCTGCAGTTATTCCTTCCATAATGTAGCTCTGTGCAAATTGTGATCACATCTATAAGAGTTATTATTATATGCAGACTATATACCTGAGTTTTTCATTACTTGCAGGCTTTCAAGTTTGCTGCTGCATGGTTAAGATTTGCAGAGGTACACTTTCAAGCTATGAATTTTAATAAGAGCCACGAGCAGTGTTTTCCAGCCTATAATTCCCATTAAACTACATTAAACTTCTGAATAGCTGAGCTCCAGCTGAGCTTGATCTCAGAAACATTAAACAATGCATTTTTTGGCTTCACAGGCAGAAATGTGGGCAGTTATATCTTATTTGAATCACCTTTATAGTAACCGTGATCAGTCATTTTTCTTGGTAAAGCAAATGTAAAAGTTTATTATAGTAAAAAGTAAAGTAAAAGTATATCATACTGGTGCTGATTCCACTGTGAAGGACTCCATGCAAATCGTGGTTTGAAGGCCACATTCAACTGTGCAATTTAACAAATGTAACTGCTCAGTTCTCAGTAAACGACAGTTATATGTAATTGTTTACAGTTATTCGCCAACAGTCTATAAAAACAATGCAAATTGGACTTTTTGTTGTGAATAATTCACATTGTGCTGTTCATACTTGTTCCACTAAATTATTAAACGTGTTTTGCAGAATGCCAGAGAATGACTCCAACACACTGACAAGAAAGCTGTCTAAACTCGGCTCCCTTGGCTCTAGGCATCGTTACAGGTTAGTAACTTTAAATTTTTTATCCAAGACACGTGAACCTTTACTGGTGAAAAACCTGGGTTTATGGATAATAATGCAGGTCTGTTAAAGCTTCACAAGCCTCAAAATATCTGTTAAAAGTTCTGTAACTGTTAGCAGTTAGATGAGCAGAGGAGCTGAGTGGTAATTGGTGTGGTGCAACAGATAATGCCACCTATGTGGGTTCAATTCCCAGTCTGGGCAGCTATGCTACCCCAACAAGAGTCCTTGTGCAAGACTCCTAACACTACTCTGGCCCACCTCTGTAATGTGATGAACCTTGAACGTTGCTCTGGATAAGAGCGTCAGCTAAATGACCTAAATGTAAATCTGACCAGACTGAACTACAATGTTTCATTGAAGATGAAACTTTTTTTCTTTTAAAATGTGAAGCGAAATGATCATATTACCTAGAAAGGCAAATCAGAGACCTGTTGACTGTGGTGCACTTTTCTACTATGCAGCAACACCTGCATAAATACGATTTTCAAGGAAATAATCATCAGAAAAAAGCCTTTCCTGCAACAAAGTCTGCACTGAACTTAAGAGACATGCGCGTTTTTGAACATGGCCATCACAACTCGTCCGACCCAAACGGCATAAAGAATGATATCCTTGAAAACCGAATGCTCGCACTATAAGATAAAAGTTTGGGATTTGTAAATATCTTGCATAAACATCTTCAGTATTTGTCATTAATCATCTTGCGAGTCGTATATATTTAAACTCAGCTGCAAAAACAGCCTATTTTGTTCTTGTCTTTGTGATGAGATGTTGGACTCCAGAACAGAGCTCATGCACCTTTACAGTACATCACTAGGTCATCAGGTCAAAAATATTTTTTGGAAATACATGAAATACAAAACAATATGTAGAATAGCTGGACTCTAAGATTCCTCCCTGGCTTTTTCCAAAGAAGAACTGGAAAAAACTCTGAAGTATTCCACTCTCCTTCTCTCAGTGGGAAGACAGCCATGCAGATGGGGAAGGATCAGTCTGTGGGCTTGCCCAGGCCAGACCTGGAGGTGGTGCGGACCCGCAGTAAGACTTACCCCAAGAGGAGCACTCAACCCACAGGTGAGCAGACCTGCATAATATCAAACTGCTGTACAGGTTCCAAACACTGTATGTCCAAATGTTTGTGGACACCTGGTTATCCAGGGTTTGTTCTAAAATGAAAGCTATTCTAAAAGAGTTTACCTCTGTTATAGTAACGGCATCTAATGTTGGGGGAAGGCTTTCCAGTAGACTGTGAAACATTGCTGTGAGGATTTGACTGCGTTCAGCCACAGGAGCAATAGTGCAATGTCAGGCAATGGTGTTGGATGTTCTAGATTACAAATGTCACTCAACTCATCCCATAGTTATCGAATGGAGATCCGTCACTTATTCACTGCATCACTTCAGAGAACAATTCCACTGCTCCACAGCGCAGTGCTGGGGAATTTTATACCCCTCTAGCTGAGACTTGTCATTGGGCAAAATGATCTTGGCTCCAGAGTTTGGAGATTATTCCAACTGTGTGTGCATTTGAACACCCATGTCAGCAGTGGGTGCACCTTAATTTATATTCAAAGTTACTGAATAAAAGGGGTGTCCACAGACTTTTGGACAGTTAGTGTAGCTGGCATTCAGAGCTCCAAATGCTGGTTGGTATGTAACTTCAAACCATCTGGCCTAGCAGAGATTATTTACAGTGAACACACAAGAACGAAAGACAGCAAAATCAATTTGGGATTTGTTGCATTGGATACAGGTGTGTGATAATCCTGTTACTCAGATGGTAGAACCTGCTGGAAACCGTTCCAGTTCCACCTGAGCTAATGATGCCAATTGTGGGATTAGGTTCACTTCAGTAACTGGCAGGCAGGTGTGGAGATGAACTTCAGCAGAGCCTGTAAAACAAGCAAACACACGATGATTGATGGCCAACATCTTAAAGTACTTTAAAAAGTCAGAGACAACCCTATATTTATTTAACTTGCAGTCAAAACAGCCATTAATTCCAAGTCATTCGTTTGCCAAGATATGTTTCAGGTGAGGTAAAAGTTAATCCACCTGAGGCTGGAGAAACGTGGTAAAGGAAAAAAAGTCCAAAACTGAAGTGGATTTCAAAATGTATTCAAAGATGCAGAGAAAATGGGACCCTTAACATCTGTGACCACATAGGCCACCAAACGTGACCCAATTATACGAAACGGAGAAGGAGATGAAAATCAAGCTCCACTTTTACTCAGATCTGAAACTGACCATCCTTCCGATGTGAGAAGATGTCTGAAAGGTTGTGGAGATGATCAGAAAGCCTTTAGCGAGAATAGATTTAGGCACCCTGTGAAAATGAGAATGGAAATCTCCTTTTCTGGGCAGTGAGTGTTTATTACTTCAGTATTACTTCCGAATAAGAACAAATAACATTCCTACAGAGTGGTGTTTTTCCATCACTGTGTTCATTAAACCAACACTCTCCTCATGGGAGTCTAGTATTATTTCTATTTCTCATCAACACATGCTGTGGTATATCAGTGCTTTGTGATGTTAAATCTGGCTGGGGGCATCCAGGAGATTTATGTATTATATTATCTTTGTACATTTTTTATCTCATTCTGTGTTTATTTTATTACATCTGTATTATTCTATTAGCTTATTTAAATACATTTTGTTTTTCTCTCATTATTTTCTATATTTTATCCCTATCTTTATATCTTTCTTCACGTGAACAGGCAGTTACCCTGTCCTCTTCTGATTTGGACAATGGGATCCATCATTATAAGAGCAGAGCGAACAATTGTGCTTTAAAAACACGTCATGAACTGACTTTAAATCATCGACTTTTTGTTAGAAAGAACATTCTTAGAAAGATATTAAAGAATGTGGCCCATGGACTAGACACCCAATTATTCTGTCTTTTCAGAAATGCAAATGACTCCATTTATTTGTATTTGATTGGTAAGGCCTGTGTGTGTCCAGTGATTGAGATCTCTGTAGAACTGTGAGTCATGTATGAGTGTTCACACACCTGTAATGTGTCCTGTAGGAATGAACAATGCCAGCAGATTCATCACAAAGGCAGGAAATTCCCTGAATGAAGGCCAGGCTAAAAACACCACACTTTCCCCAGCTAAGAGGTACCAACGTAATAAGCAACAAGCAGCAGTCTGTCATATATGTCATAACTGTCATATATTTTTGTATGAAAGAATGATGTTAAAGGCCTTTTCTTTTGTTCAAGCCCTAAAGTGTCCAAGACGGAGGTCAGTTCAGAGGATCAGCCAGGCAAGCCCACTGCACCCTGGGACGAGAATGCACCACAGAGGTACAGAACTGTTTCAGCTCAAGGATGGATAAAGATTGTGATAATCTGGCCTGAATGCACGCAAACGTAGAAACACACACACACACACACACACACACACACACACACACACACACACACACACACACATGTATATATATGCCACAAGCTGTGTCGAGACAGGGATCAAGTGCAAGGTCAAGTGGATTTTCTCTCTGACCTGTTTGGAAAAAACAATAGAATAATTCATACTGCACCAGTCTTCACTGACCACGTCCCTCAGAACATGGGAAGTACAACCAGTCTTTGAGTTCAAGGGTCCCTTCTGTGGAAAATTAACTTACTGACCGACTTACTGACCGATACAAGAAACGTACTGTGCAAACACTGTTAAAGTTTTAGAATGTGCCATTCACTGCCCAGATCATGCCGGACATATAGAGAGAGGCCTGTTTTAAAAATACCGCAGCAGCCATGAACACAATTAGACGTGAAGACCACGTTGCTGCAGACAGTCTGTAGCAGAATTCTTGTGGATGATGAGGGAAAAAGAGTAAATATGATGTTTCTGTGTACCTTTAGTTTGAGCCTAGTAGTTGAAGCACGGTCATTTGTTGTTTACACGATGTTACTACATAATAATAATAAACATGGCTGGTTAACTATAAGGTGTTTTAATTTGTGTCCTTCTTCTCCTGAAGTCCCACAGCCTACTCAACTCAAGCTTTGTTTTTCATTTTCTCCACAGTGGGCTGTACAACTCAGCCAGTGAGCGAAATAAATCCCCTAAATTCCCCAACGCACGCAGACGCACGCCCTCAGGAGGCAGTGAAAACGAGGTGTCCCAAACAACCAGGCACAGGTGAAGTGTGTGTTTGTGTGTCATACAGTGACCTCTGCCCTCTGAGTTATTTGTACCTAATGGAATGTAGATCTTTCTGGGGAAAAAAAAGATCTCTGAAGATCTGCTTTCTGTTTAAAAATGAAAAATGCTTGTATGTACAGCGGTGCTTGAAAGTTCATGAAACCTTTAGAAATGTCTATATTTTTGCATATATAAATAATCCAGTATTACATATCTGTGAGTGGCAAAAGAGTTTTAGCCCATTTCTCCTTACAAAACAGCTTCAACTCTCTTATGTTGGTGGGTTTTCTCTTATGAACTGCTTGATTCAGGTCCTTCCACAACATTTCTATTGGATTACCGTATTTTCCAGACTATAAGCTGCCACATTTTTTCCACACTTTAAACCATACAGCTTATAACGAGGTGCAGCCTTTTCTTCTTATATGTGTTATTTTCCAGGGTGCGGCTTATAGTCCGGTGTATCTTATAATCCGGAAAATACGGTAATGTCCTGACTTTGACTCACCATTCTAAAACATGAATAATGCCTCTCATTTTAACCTAATAGATGTGTTCCTAGATCTGTCTAATTTCACCTCTAAATGATAAAGTTTCAGATCTATTTGCAGAAATGTAGGAAATTGTAATGCTGTGGTTGATGTTGGGACCGTTGGGAATCTGAAGGCATTCTGAGGAACACTGTATACTTTTTTCTGTTCACGTGCCTTCCTGTTCCCGTCTGTGCCCCCTCCCACACACACCGTGTGTATAATTCAATTTTGATACACAGCAGTTTATAGGGGTTACTGTTTCTATTTCATGAACAAAACCAGTTGTGAGGATGCTGTAGATTATACAAAATGATAACACATAATTGGATGGCAGCAGCAGGCAGCAGTGGGACTGCAATTAACAGTGCGAACAGTGGGGGTAAATGAACACACTTCTATTATACAGATTGAACTCAACCATTTTCACATCTTGTCTTTAATATTCCACACTGGTGGCTTTATCTGTATTTATATTTTTTTTCCTATTACTGTCTTCGTGTAAGGCGTAAGGCCGTCATGCCTGCATCATGAATGTGGCTGTGCTGAGTGGCAGTGAGAAAGATGAGATTTCACTCATGTGTTCAATATGAGATTAAGCTGAGAATAACAAAGACTGTTTCTTTTATTTATGAGTGGCAGTAATTCTGGAGGGTGTTGAAGTCCACCCATGTGTGAGTGTGTGGGTCTTGGGTTAGTCTTTGATCGTAAGAGAGGGCCTTTGAAAGGTCGGTCCCGTCTGTATCAATAGTACAGGCACTCCCTCTAGTGAGTGAACACTGTAACAGAGCCCACACTGGAAGGCAGCACAGCTGAGGTTACAGTGAGTAACTGGTCGTCTAGCAAAGTGCAGATAAATTGTACTGAAATGCCGATGTTCAGCTCTCTGCAGATGATGCTGTTTGGAAACTATTTTGGCCTCAAAACTCATCGTTTTTATTTTTTGAGAAGCATTACATGTTCTGTATTTCTTGGCCTTTGACTCTCAGTCTGGAAAAGCAGTGCTTCAAGTAATGCATTTTGTAGAGCTTTGAGATTCTGAGAAGAGAGCCAGAAGGATCTCCCCCTGGGTTCAGCTGTGATGAAAGGAAGCCTCGGAATAAATAAATAGTGATAAACCATCAAAGCGTCTGGGGAGCTGTTTTCTTCACGGCCTGTAAGCGTGAAGGAGCTGATTGGGAACATTAAATGTGTCGAAAGCCCAGGCTGTTCAGAAAGAACAGCGTTTCTGCAAAAACTGATTAAAAGACTCTGTGCTTCTGATGGTGTTTCCACAGGAGAGGCCAGAGTAGCGAGGATCCAGCCAGCAAACAGCACAGGAGAAGGTAGGAAACATTTGTTTATTTGCGGCTCCACCAAGGCAAGGTGTTGTTTAACAGATATGTGGGCTTCAAAACAAATTATTGAAGGCGTTTTAAATTTGGCAGCTATTAATGTCATTTTGCTCTGCGTTTATTTTAAATTAATTATGCTGTTATTATTTAATTTATTCAATAAATTATTCAAAGGACATTTCATTTTTATTTCACATTTTAAATTAAACATTAATTATTCCATCATTTATTATTTATATATAAATATATATATAATAAATGACTTCACATAGCAGAATATACAGTGTCAGTCCACAGAGCAAGGCTGTGCCCACTAAATAGACACAGTTTGGGGTTTGTTAAGGTATTATTTGTTGAATAAAACCTGAATTAATTATTTCAAATGACTTATTCAATACACATTATGATTGAATTATTTATTATGAACTTTGTTATTACATAGTTGGAGGTCTGTTATGTGAAAATCACTAATAATTGTATTATTAATTGTAATATTGTACAGTTAACACTTCATCACTCTTATGCAAATTAGCCCCTTAATTAATTTAATACAATTCATTCATTCATTAAATTTATAACCAATTATCCAGGGGATGATTTGCATATTCAGGACTTTCATTACACCCTAAGGATTTCTGATCAGTAAATATATGCAAAGCAATGCAAAGCAAGGCTGCGTCATTCCGAAGTTATAACAAAACAGGAACCACCAGTGGTTCTGGAGAGTTTAAGGGGTTATTCCCTGATGTTTAGTTAGTAATTAGTGATGAGTAGAACCTATAGTACCTGAAATGTACTGTTATGCAACAGGCAAGCTGAACAGATGTTAGTTTAATCCTTTTTAACAAACTCTGATAAGCTGAACTCTTATATTGAACTCATACTGACGTAACTCATTAAATAATTTATAGCGTCTTAGTCTCTAATTAGTATTCTAATCCCTGTAGAACACTGAACGTGTCTTGATGTATTCCTGATTAGTAGACTTTTATCAACTCAATAAATTTATATAGAGCAATAAATATGCCACTGTCTAGAACCGGCATGATTCAAAGTGCTGCCAATCGCACTAGTAATGCATACATGTGGGTAATAATTCATGCTCAAATGTATAACTGGGTCATAACAAAGTATTCATGGGAGTCATGTGAAATTAACTCTTGAACATGTCATCGACACATGAAAACACTACACAGATGCCACTCATCAGAATGGGCATCTGTATTGAACTGCAGCCTAAGATCTCCCATCTATCCCATCTATCCCATCTATCCCATTTATGTCTCAGCTCAGACACCAGTACGATGTGGACGGAGAGGATTTGGACTGCACAACACCTGTGCCCCGCCCCCCCTTCCTGTTCATTATTGTTCTTATTTTGTTTTCTCCTCAACTTTTAACCCTTTTCTGTTGCCCCCTCAGGTCACGTTCCCGTGGCAACACCAGCAGTGGCAGCGAGTCTGAGAATTCCAACAGAGAGCATCGTAAAAAACGAAACCGGTGAGCAATCTCCCACACACTCCAGAAACAATAGCAAAATTGCAGGCTCCTTTCTTGGTGGTCTGCATTTGGGAAACTGCTGTCAACTCTTAGGGTCACTAGGGTCAAACAGAGTGTGACAAAAGAATTCGGACGTCTAATGATGTTTGTCGGTTCATCAATCACATGACTTTGTTGAAGATGTTTGTTGAAGGCTGCCTATAATCAGTATTTAGTTTGTCTGTAGTCCACTCCCATTCCCACATACTTGGAACTGCTTGAAACTGGAAGAAGTGGTAACTTTTTAAAGTACAATTTGAGCAAGACGAAAAGAGCATCACTGGCCAAGCTCTTTTGGTGGGTAGCTTGGCCCTCCCTCAGCAAAATGTTCATTGCAATGCTTGATTCTGATGGAAGCAATCAGAGATTTTCACAGAGTCTGTATTAAATTATAAATATGGACATTATGTCACTCCTCAAATACAGTGCTTTTGAATTAGTATACATATGGCTTAAATGCAAATGTATTTTTATTTGATGACACATTTTATACAATATTTTTTCTTCGGGTTAATTATAACTATGTCCCAAAACAAAACAAACAGTATAATAGTTATATAATTATATCTTTTTTATATCATTCACTATAACAATAGTGATTTAAACATTTTGTGCAGTCTATGTATATTGCTATTTGTGTGTGTGTGTGTGTGTGTGTGTGTTTGTGTGTATATGTGTGTGTGTGTGTGTGTGTTTGTTGTAGGTCTCGTCAGGAGAATGAAATGGTCGACTCGGGCCCTCAGTGGGAGGCTGTGCTTCGCAGGCAAAAGGAGAAAACCCCAAACGACCCCAACCATCGTCGCTCACGCCATCGCTCCAGATCGTTAGTGTCTATAATCAGATTTCTCTTACCTGCTCCACACATTAACATTGCTGTGGTTTGAGATAAGCTAAAACAGATGTTTTCTGTGCCTCTGTTTATGGAACCTTTTCTCGAATCACAGTTGATCATTTTTTGTAGGAGAAGCCCTGATGTGCAGGCCAAGGAGCAGTTATGGAAACATATTCAGTAAGTTTGTTATTCATATCAATAAGAACCTTTCCCATTTTTTCCTTTGCACAGACAGTGACCGATAAGGTGAAAAATATAACACTGATTCAGATTTTCATAGGTTTTTCAGAACATTCTAGCAGACAACAGCAGTGCCACATTTTAAGACACAAAATTCATTTACTTACCAGTTCAGAGTATGATATTACACCTCATTTTGTTTATACAAAGGAGGGGGGGGGGATGCGGGCTCATTTTGTTTGATCAAGAGGAGGAGGAGGGGCTATAGTCCCATAGACCAGGCTTAGTGTACGGGAGTAGAGCCCCTGTACCAGAGTACTGTTTTAGTTTGTTAGCCACAATTTATATATCAAAAATAGGCTGCAAAATTGAATTAAATTTTGTAATCAGTTTTCTTTTGAAATTACCATCAGTGAGTGATTTTTACTGCACACCATATAAGGAAGCCAACCTCGAGATATGTGATAAGGACTGTTTATGTTTATACTTCTTTTTGAACAAGACAAAATACAACTTCCAATCAGAACTCAGCTTATTTGCATATATCAGTTTTGATAAAATGAGCTATGGCTGTTGTTGGTACACTAAATGTCATAAAAAAAAAATTCAGTCAGTTACTCTATACTGATTTCTACTGATTGCTGATACAATACCTAGAGGCACCCCTACCCTGCACATTTATGCTTTAACACACCCATTCTGCTGATTAGTTGAATCAGGTGTATCAGGAGCAGAAAAATCTCCAAAATATGCAGGGTAGTGGTGCCTCCAGGACCACAGGTTGAGATATAATAGATGGGTATCATAGATGTTTATGATGTATGATATATTTGATATAATTGATTATGATAACATATTGTCACATTGCCCACCCCTACCTAAACATCAACCAGTCTACAAAACAAAATCTCTAGAGCTGAACTGACACCCGAAATGTCCTGTTCAGCCCGGATGCTTTGCATTGTTATCCTCCCTGCAATCTGTCATCTCTGCAATGATGTGTTTGTGTGCAGGAAAGAGCTGGTGGATCCTTCCGGCCTCACTGAGGAACAGCTGAAGGAGATTCCATATAAGAAAGTAGAGTGAGTGAAGCTGTACTGTACTTTAACGGTGTTTTGTGGATTTAACAGTGGTTTGTGAGGTGAGGCTCGTTTCCAGATGTGAGTTCTGTACAGGAATGGAAAGAAACAAAGGGGTTGTGACTGCTTCCAAGTGGCGATGTCTACAGCGGCATGCAAAAGTTTGGGAACCCCTGGTCAAAATGACTGTTACTGTGGTGTACGTTGAGTTAAACAAGTTGAAAATGAAATGCCCTCCAAAAGGCACCACGTTACAAATGACACTTTCCGTTTTAATTTTTACATTTTGGAAAATGACAAAAAAGGAAAAGGGGCCAAATGTAAACTTAGATTAGTAGCGCCCCCTTTTGTCAAGTTTCACAGTTTGTAAACGCTTTTTGTGGGCAAGAGTCTTTCAGTTCTTATTTGAGGGATTTTTATCTATTCGTCCTTGCACAATTCTTCCAGTTCTGTGAGATTCCTGGTCTTGAATACGCCGCTCTTTTGAGGTCTATCCACAGATTTTGAGTGATGTTCAGATCAGGGGATTGTGTCAGCTGAGGCTTTTGAAATTGTCTATTGTGGTGTGTGTGAGGTGTGTTTAGGGTCATTATCCACTTGTAGAAGCCATCCTTTTTTCAACTTCAGCTTTTTTACCGATGGTGTTATGTTTGCTTCCAGAATTTACTGGAATTTCATTGAATTCATTCTTCCCTCTACCCATGAAATGTTCCCTGTGCTATTGGCTGCCACACAATTCTGTGCCCTTTTTTCTCCAAATATACTTTTTCTCATTGGGGCCAAAGGGAGGTAAGTCCACAGGACTTGATTCCACAAAGCATCAGGCTGTTTAGATGTTCTTTCGCAAACTTCTCAAACTGAGAAGGCCTGTTAGCTCAGTCACTGACCAATAGAAAAATGTACCACAACTCCAGAGTCTACTAAATCTGATGGTCTTTTGCAGTAAATATAAATAAATATAGTTCTGATTTGACTTTTTAGCAAATAACATCTGTTTTGAGGGTGTGTACCATTTTCATTTTCAGCTGCTTAGAAGAACCCATGGCTGCTCTTTTTTTTTGGGAGAAGGTTAGAGGAGTCTGGGTATTTCTAAAGCTTTGAAATATGCATCACCTGATCTTTTCAAATTTGTGGGGTTTCAGGGCTTAAAGGTTAAGATGTCACAAAATAACAGTGTTACGGCCCCCAAATGATTGTTTTAGAGTTTAAAATCTAATCTACAGGGGTTGGACAATGAAACTGAAACACCTGTCATTGTATTGTGGAAGGTTTCATGGCTAAATTGGAGCAGCCTGGTGGTCAATCTTCATCAATTGCACCAGTAAGAGCAGAGTGTGAAGGTTCAATTAGCAGGTAAGAGCACAGTTTTGCTCAAAATATTGCAATGCACACAACATTACGGGGGGACACACCAGAGTTCAAAAGAGGACAAATTGTTGGTGCGTCTGTGACCAAGACAGCAAGTCTTTGTGATGTATCAAGAGCCACGGTATCCAGGGTAATGTCAGCACCACCAAGAAGGACCAACCACATCCAACAGGATTAACTGTGGAACAAGAGGAAGCTGTCTGAAAGGGATGTTGGGGTGGTAACCTGGATTGTATCTAAAAAATGTCATTCCCAAGATGAACTGACGCTGTACTGGCCGCAAAAGGAGGCCCTAGTACACCATATTAATACATTACTGTAGTCTAAAACCAGGTGTTTCAGTTTCATTGTCCAACCCCTGTGTTTCTTATTCCAGTTAACTGCACTGTTCACCGTGTGCTTCATTAGGTGCTAAGAAATAGTACATTTCTTTTCTGTAAAGTTTCTGTTAAGAACTAGTCTAGCTTATAGCCCTCATGAAGCACAGGTTCATTAACATCATTAACACAAAGCTTAATATTGTCTGACACTATGATTTAGCAACATATTTAGATGCTATAAACATCGCAATACTGAATATCATCAATAGTTCTATGCCATAAAATGTCAAAAGGAAAATTAAGGAACTTATTATCTCCACTGGTAAACTGGGTCACCTCTTCTTCATCTCTGTATTCTCCACCACACAAAGGTGTTCATAATACAGCATTAATAATTCAGCTTGCTACGTCTCCAGAGCCATGCCTGGTGGGACATGCTATAAACGCGGTGCTCTATCAGACTCTGGAGTCTGCAGAGTGCGGTTGCACATTAGGGCGTAGGAAGGATTTAACATTCGACTGCTCCGAAGAGCCAGTGTGCAAAGTAACCGCTCATGTCTACTTGCAGAACTCAAGGTGATCCAATCCGCATCCGGCACTCTCACTCTCCCCGAAGCTTCCGGCAGTACCGGCGCTCACACTGCTCTGATGGCGAGAGGTCCGTCCTCTCAGAGGTCAAGTAAGTCTGGAAGCACTTTTGGAGTGTACAAATATCACGTTTCCCTCCACAGATCGTTGCCAGGAGACCAGGCGCCAAAAATGACCCAGTCAGACTACCAGTGGTGCTTAAAAGTTTGTGAACCCTTTAGAATTGTCTCTATTTCTGCATATTTTCGGCCTAAAGGTTCATCAGAAATCGTGAAGTACGGAAGAGAACGGAATTAAACAAATGAGAGCAAATCTTGAGGAAAACTTAGATATTACATATCTGTGAGTGGCAAAGGTATACGAAAAAATGATGTGGTGTGATCAAGTGCAACTAAATATTTAGGGTAATTTATTGGAATTTTACCCCATTCCAAGCCATCCTAGCTCATATGCAGCAAAACAGGCCCAAACCATGACAGTACCACCACCATGTTTAACAGGGGGCAGCTGTGGCCTGGTGGTGAGAGAACCACCCTTGTAACTGGAAGGTTGCTGATTCAAATCCCTGAACTGGACTGAATCCGTGGGCTTTGAGCAAGGCACTTAACTCCCCAGCTGCTCCCTGGGCTCTGTGGTTAGGGCTGCCCACTGCTCTGGGCATGCATGCTCACTGCCCCCTTGTGTGTGTATTCACTAGTGTGTGTGTATCACTGTGTGTGGATGGGTTAAATCCAGAGGACAAATTCCCTTGTTTTAATTCAGGGCCACTAGAAACATAAGTTGTGGCTTTAATATTTTAAATATTTTCTGTCTTGTGGCCGTGCCTTACTAAAAATTCACCACCATGTCACCCACCATGTCACATTTGTGTTTTTTTAAATACACAAATATTTGTTTGACTGCACCATCACCCCCCAATTTTCTCTAGCTCTAGGACAGATCTGGTACCCCCACTCCCTGTTACCCGCACTGCAGATGTGCCAGGATCCAGCACCTCCACCTCACAGGTCAGTCACACCCCTTTCTATTTCCCCAGAGCAGTGGTTCTCAGTTCTGGACAGGTATGATATTGGTGGTTTCCATAAATTTAAATTATTTAAAATAAAAAAAGGTTAATTTATATACAAATAAAATAAATGTATTATATGACCTGGTGTCTTTAAACTTGAAAATGTCAATAAATACTCCGAATTCCCCTTCATCTGGTAGGTTAGTGGTATTTCATAACATTTGGGAACTGCTGTAGTAACTGCACTGCTTCCCATTCATGGCTTTTTGCCCAAAATATCACACCTGCTTCACGTCATGGTGTGTAAGCGTTGGAGGTCTTTCCTGTACTGGGACTGGGAACCATTACACTAGAATAGCTGCTACACACATTCCCTCACTTTCATATGTTTGCTTTGGTCTTGGTTCTGCAATGTGCTGAAGAACATACTGCAGATATTCGGGGGCCATCTGTGTGTATGTGGTCAGCATTGTTCTCGGTAGCAGGTCAGGCAGATGGCCAGTCGCTGGTGGAGGTGTTTTTATACGACTGTCCTGAAAAGCTTGTTGTGTTTTTCTTGCTGTAGAAGAAGAATGCGTCCAAAGACAACCTGTCAGAGAGTTCCGAGCAGGACACAAAGAGCAGTGCCAAGGTGGTGAAGACTGCACACGGGCCTCGGACAAAAAGCGAAACGTGACGCCTTTCACCACGAAGCTGTAGAAGGTTATGGAATGGACAGAAAGAGTCAAATGTTGCAAGCGTAACCTCAGACCCAGGAGTATTCAGGCATTTTTACACAGACATGGGGCTCCTATCTAAAAATAAATTCCCTGCCATGAGCCTGATTAAGGACCGGTCAGTGCAACGAATCAACAACATCTACAAATCAATAACATCTACAACCAATAAGCAGTTTTTCAAAGCCGTATCCATCCTGTTCTGACAATCAAATGAAGGATAATGGAGCATTTGTAAAGCACAAACTGCACAGTCTTTAAGGTGTTACATTAGCATCACTACACTGATTTTGAATTTTGAATTTTATACAGTATTAAATATTCTCAATCTCATTATAGTACATGTGGATATTATCGTGGAAAGAGCTTGTAGTCCCACGTTTGTGTTCTCAGATGTTAGAATGACTTCTCTCTGCTGTAGGAAATTTTGCTGCTGTATTTCTTTGTATTGTTTTTGCACAGTCTTGTCTTTCTCTGCTGTTACGGAAAAAAAAAAAAAATTGCGGAACATGGTTTACTGTAGCTGAGCCGGAGACTCGATTATTGTCAATAAAAATCTCTGTTAAAGGCATTATAGCCATTTTGTGTCTCTGAATACTCTTCGTTTTTCTTTACTGGTGCCACACTGTCTGTCCAGAAGAACCCAGAGCCACCTACTAAAGTAGCAAATTCCATCCAGCAGGTACAGTAGGATCTCCACAGAAAAGCTCTGGGAGTGACGGTTTCACACTAACACAGTACACAATATTTCACAAGTCTTCTTTTCTACCTACTATGTTGAGCGATTTCAGTGAACTTCAAAGTAGTTCAAACTTTAAACAGTTTTCCAATGAAGGCTGGACAAAAGTATTGGGACACCCTCTCGTTCATTTCATTCCTCAAGGTTATTAAAAAGAGTTGAAGCTGCTTATGTTGGAGTAACTGTCTCTGTTGTCCAGGGAAGGCTTTCTACGAGCTTTTGAATTGGTGAAGAATTGCTGTAAGGATTTGATTGCATTTAAGCAACAAGAGTGTTAATGGGGCCAGGATATTGGATGGTCACAACCCCAGCACATCCCCAATGCCCCAACTCCCAGGGTCATTCTCAGCACTACAGTGACACTGACGTGATGGCTTCTGTCTCAGACTTTACAACTTCAAGGCAGACCAACTAGGTAGGAGTGTCCAGTAGAGTGGACAGTGGTTACAAACTCAACAGCACTGTTGTGTCTGATACACTTGTAGCAGGGCTACACACACTTAACACACCATCACCTTGTCAGTGTCACTGCAGTGCTGAGAATGACCCACCAGCCACATAATACATGCTCTGTGGTGGTCCTTTGGGGTCTTGAACATTGAAGAATAGGGTGGTATTCAGAGAAACAGATGAGTGTAGAAACAAAGAGGTGGTCATAATGTTATGGTGAATCAGTGGATATACACCATAATATACATAAACCTTCATACATCTGCAAACCTACTCTGGACCATCCAGAAGGGTATAAAACCCCAGCAGTGACACGTGTAGCTGAAACTAGAAGAGCAGTAGTGTTCTATTATACGTAATGCTTTCCCAGTAGAGTAGATGCTCTCCATCAAAACCATTGATTTCAGAAGATATCTAGAGACTTTGGGACCAATAGTATGCATTTAGGGGCTGTACAACCAGTAGAGGGCGTCCCAGAAGTGGATAATGTTAATCTGCCTTAATGGAAAATAATTCCATCCTGTCTGTCTTCACACTAAGTGCTCTGTAGCATTTGCAGATTTCTTGAATGGCCTTAAGAGACCACGCACAAGTAGAGGAAACATCTCTTACCAGAGACCTAACACTGGGGCAATAATTTCAACCTGCTCAAGCAAATTCTATTAGGGCCATTAATGTTACACAGTGCATGAATTGTTGAACAATGTGAACATTATCATCATCTGAAGACTCTGTAAGACCCTGAATGAACAGTGAGGGCTTGGGATGAAAGCCAGATGCCAAAGGGTTTTGCTGTTCAAATCTGGAACCCAAGCCTTTGCAAAGAGGCTGTTTAAAAAACTTGTCTAAAAGCTACACGATAATGCAATCCCATAAGGCTCCTGATGACACAAGCAGCCCCTAAGATAATAATTTGTGGTTTGACATAATGGGCCTTGTCTTATGGATCTTGAAGCCTCATCATGTCGTGTATTGACATTACACCCTTTTTAATGGCGACAAAGGTTTGTTTCGGGAAGGTCTCAGGCGTGGTGTTTACTTTTGTCCAAGCTTTGTTCTCATCTCAACATGACAGAACACACACTCAACATCCTCCACTTTCCTCTACAGTAGGAACATGTTTGGTCTGGCAGAGTGAATGCTTGAGATCTTCAACGAGATGTGTCGAAGAAAGGTGTCGTCTGAAAATGACAGCCGGATTTTTTGACAGCTGAGAGTTTTGCCAGGGGATTTCAGTGATTCCCTGTTGGTCCACCTCCTTTGGCCACCCCTGACCATGCTGTGCTGCCTACATCTGCAGCAGAGCTACATAAGCATCCAGAGTTCTGTGTGTCATGGCAGACTGCCAAGGAAAAAAAAAGTATGCCAGATGCACTCGCTCACCTCGAAAGATTTCCAAGGGGTGGAGGGGACGAGGCAGGCAATGGGGTTGGGAGGCTTTGCTTTGTGCATTGAGCAGGACTTTTCCTCCCCACGTGTAGAGCTTGTGATGTTGCATGACTGATCAAAAGCAAATCTGGCCTTCCCCCATGGCCCAAGCCCTGATATCAAACCTTCCAAGAGAGTTCAAATATTTGTCTCCACGTAACCTTTCTTGGGCATATCACGGTCATTGTTCATTTTTTATATTTTTTATTTTTTTAAGAACAAACAAAAACCTTGAAGCGATAACAGTTTGCTGATGGTTTCAGTGTGACAGAGTCCACGTTTGACCCTGTTTTCCAGAGCAGTGTTTCTGTCAATGAATACATTCGGGAATGCAAACAATTTTATCTGCGTCTGGTGACCTGAAAACATCAGGTCATGCAGCGCCTCGGGTAAACAGGATACTGTCTCTTCCTGTGAGGAGACCTATTATCAAATTAGTGAACAGAAATCTCATTGCTCATATTGTCTTAAAGGGCTTTGTGTGCATTCTGGTCATTGATCCTAAAGGCGGGATCTACAGGAGGGTTATTCAGTTCGGGTCCTGGAGGTCTCGAGAACACCTGCTATACCTGGGAATGCAACGATGAGTTGAGCAAGGAAATCATGAACTCACCTTGGATTTTAATTGAAGATCTCATCTACCAACAGGTTCCATCATCAATGATCCAACTCATTAAGTTACTGTAGGTGTGTAAGAACCGGGAAGATGCCAGTAAAGGGTGTAGTCCTATGGGCTGCAAGGATTGGGAATCGGAAACCAGGCTGAAGGCATGTGAAGATTATGGGTTCACTTTAAAACATTGGACTTTTTCTTCCCGATCTAGGAGCAGCCCAGTGTTGCCAGTGGAGTTGTGTCAGCTAGAACAGTTTGGTGTTTGGTGCCTTGACCAAGTCAGACTTTCCAGTCAGTAATGGGTTCTGTGGTTGTACTGGCCAACTCCACTTACTACTCATCTACATGCCACCCTGGATGTAGGTTACGTTCAAACATATCTGGCTATCTGGAACATATCTGGATAATTCTGAAAACCAAGCTTTTAAAGATCTCTAACTTGGAGAACATTTTGGTAAGCTTTGCGAGGCCAAAACACAGACAACCTCTCCAAAAAAAGATCTGGATACATGTGATTGGGGGGACGGGGCCTTAAGATGAGCACTATCCTCTTCAGACCAAGGGCTCTTAACTCCAGCCCTGAAGACCCACTACCACAGTTTGAGTATATTCCCTCCTCAAACACACTTGATCCAACTCACCAAAGGTCTTCTCGTTAGAGTTGGATCAGGGAATACTTGCAAGGCCTTGGGGCCCTCAGGACTGAAACTGAAAACCCCTCTTTACAGCAAGCCTGCCTTACCTCACTCTGACTGACATCTGACTTCCTGCCATGTTTAAACCTCAATCAATTACGTTTGATCTAAACAGTCAATCCAAGCAGTCATTCTCTTCAGAAGGCCTTGATTAGCTGGATCGAATGTGCTAGATCAGAGATGAAGCCTGTAGAAAGGCCCTCTAGATGCCAGTTTGATGATTACCGCACAAATGATTAACTGGTATCAGATTAAGGTTCTAAACTGGAAATGATGTAGGATGGTAGATGGGTTGGTGTGCTGTAACAAACTTGATTGAACTAATTAACTAATGAACGAAATAATTACTGTGTTGTGTGTTATTGCAAGGACGGAAAAGCACATATCTGAATTTCGTGGATTTTCCAGTACCAAGGATTAGAGATCCTCATCACAATGCATGCATTCTTCTGGCTACATCTTGAATACCCCATAAAACTACAGCGTTTACACTACAATTCAGATTTCCATATATGTAATTTGGAATTAAACCATTTTCTTCACTTTTGTGGGGTTTTATGAGGTACCATACAGGTCTTGCAAGCTCATGCAAGCATTTTAGCTCTGTTTGGATGGAAATTTAATTTGTTTTTTAAAAATGTCCAGATAAAAGCATTAGATAACACTGCTTAAGGTGAGTGGTTATCAAGCCTAAATGTGTTTGCATGCGCACAATAATACGACAACCGGTGAAAATCAGACTTTGTCAGGAATCTGATCAACACATCTTTGAAAACTCTGGATTTGCATGAGTCGGGCATTTCTTAGTAAGAACGTTAGATTTCTCTGTACAGTAATCAGACATGTTGTACTGTTCTAGCACATGCAGTAAATGCAATAATCAGATGTACTTTCTTAGTGAGTACTCTTACTAAGACGAAAAAGTGTTTCTCAACTCTGGTCCTGGAGGCACCCTGTCCTAAACATTTGGATTTGAAGGAAACTACTCTAACACACCCGCTGCAGCTGCAAAATTGCTTGTTAATAATAAGCAAAAAAGCAATTCATGCGAGCAAAATACGCAATAAAAATGTGCAGGGCAGGGTGCCTCCAGGACCAGAGTTGAGAAACACTGCTTTAAACCGTATGACCTCACGTGCTCAACACTATATTCATGAATTGGCTGCATCCTTCAGTAATTGGACGACCCTTTAGAGTGAAAATATCATACGGGCTTCAGTCGCAGTGTCTTTCATCAGGCTAATTATCTGTTATTAGGGGTATGCATCTGATTAGAAGCAGGCTTTTCTACCATTAGGGAAGTGCGGTGCTTCCCTAACAGTGGAAGGCTAGTGAGCTGAAGAAGGCCTTTGGTTATGAATTAGAAAGCTGCACTAAGTCAGTTTTTTAACTGTTCCATTTTCTCTTCATTATGTAACAATATCACTCTGCCATTCACACGTTTTTTTTCCCCACAACCCTGCTTGGAAACGGCCAGATTCCTTTGCTGTCATCACACATCCACTGAAACAAGG
Source organism: Acestrorhynchus altus (assembly GCA_034509495.1). NCBI lineage: Eukaryota > Metazoa > Chordata > Actinopteri > Characiformes > Acestrorhynchidae > Acestrorhynchus > Acestrorhynchus altus. The sequence goes on along the minus strand of CM067519.1, from coordinate 5,669,393 downwards.
CCTTCACTGCTGCAACTAGAAGTGTCTTATTTTATTTAGCCTTTGACTCTGCAGTACTCCACCGAAGGCCATTAACGGAGACACTGACACCTTGTTAATTCCTTCTCAACTTGGTTAAAAGCGTTATGTGAGCATCGAACACATGGCTGGTAATGCGTTGTTGATGAAAGGCCTTTTTGTGGGGCTAGATGTGGTAGTAAACTGAGAAGCTGAGGTACACAAATCAGATTTGAACCAAGATTGCAAAGCTATGTTTGTTTAGATCAGGGAGGATCTCAATATTCGGGATCATTTTCAAAACTATACACTCTCAACGGTAAACACTATGGGTTTTCTGGACCGGGATTAAGCCTAGTTCTGCACTACAAAACACACAGTACAGCCCAAGACTAAGCTTAATCCCTGTCCAGGGAACTGGCCTTAAGAGTCAAAGCCTAAGTCTCATGCAATTTAAGCCCTGAATACAAGTGAATGTACATATAGTGAAGAAGCTTAAACATGTTTGGGAATTCTGGCACTTTCCAAACTGTCAAAACAATTGGAGTAACAACTGTGGAAAATCTGAAAGACTGCGTAAACAAGTAGGTTATGAGTTCCAAGCCCAAGCAGTTTGAGGTCAAAAAAGCATTGCTCAACTAGAATTTCTTTCGCAGTCGTGTTCATGTGATTACAGCTGTAAAAACTGTTCTTTTCCACCAGATATTCGCCACAAAGAGGTTTGTCTAATGAAGCTGATACATAATTACAGCCTTGGTTTTCCACTGTACACCCCAAGGCCTGAAAACTACCATGTGACCAAGCATGAGCTGGATATCATACAAGATGATTTAAGGTTTGGATGAAATGGAAAAGCAGAGATAATCACTTTTCCTAAACCAATATACAAATTCAGCACAAACTGCAACAAAAACAAGTTGTTCCTATTTAATCCCAAAATGCATCATTTTTTTCTTTATTAAATGCAGTGAAATATTTCAAGCCTTTTAATTTTTCACTTTTGATCAGTGTTTATCGTCAGAAATGCACTTTTCCAAATTATTAGAATATTTCATAGGATATACAAGACATTTCGGCACTGTGGGCAGGTGCAAAGTCCTGCTGGAAAAGGAACTCGGAACCTCCATAAACCTGGTCAGCAGATAGAATCATGAAATTATCTAAGAACTTGTGAAACATTCTACTCGTTAAATTAACGGGCCAGTTTTCAAACAACTGATCCATTTGGTTGGAATGAAAACCTGCAGCCACCCCTGCCCTAAACCATCAATGTCTGTGGAAACTCCACACTGGACTTCAGACCCCTTGGATTCTGTGCCTCGCCACTCTTCCTCCAGACTCTAGGAGCTTCAGTTCAGACTCTAAGACTCTTGATTCCCAAATGAAATACTGGCTTTCAGGACTTCAGAGCTCTGAGCAACAGTCCAGTTTCCTGGAGACATCTGTGAGTAGGGGCTCTTGATGCACAGAAAGCCATCTCGAAAAGTTCTTTCGAGGCTCTGGTTTTTCCTTGTTGCTCGTGCACCATTTCCCACCACATTTTCTCCTTCCAGTCAACTTCCCATTAATATGCTTTGATACAGCACTCGAGAACAGCCAGCGATGACCTTGTGGCGACACCATTGATGATCATTTTCTATAAGCCATTCTGCTCAAAAGCAAAAAAAACTAAATTTTTTCATTTAAAAAATTTATTTTGAAATGAAAGTTTCAATACCTTTTTCATTCATATACCTTTTTTAATTGAATCTTTTAAAAAACATATTTGTTTGTTCCACTATAAGTTTGACACACCAAATATCTTTCTCTAAGTAGCACAAAAAAATCAAAACAAGACCCATATAACAGCTTGCATATTTATTTGACTACTGGTTAAATTGCCAAAATACTTGTACAATACATAGTGCATCAATCACAAGCTTACTTTTTATTTTAAAACACACCGATAGTTATTACATAGTATCTCAACATACTACGTCATCAGACCCTGCCTAAGCTACACGCTATTTACAAGACAGCTGGCATAACTAACCTATGTGAGGAAACGCAAACAGAATTAATATCAAGATGGAGGAAACAAAAAACAAAAACAAAAACAAACAAAAAAAAATTAACAAAGCGGAAAGCATGCTGTTGAAAGGCCATCAGCACTAGGGAAGATCTAGAGCAAGCTGGGAAGGTCCCCACTACAGTGGAAAATAAATGGAAGACAGAAACTAATGTGGGCTTTCAAGTTGGTCATTGAATTAGGATTGTTCAAAAGTATATGTTAACTGGAAGCAAAGACAAAACTGCAAATACTGCATGACAGTACTTGGCTACTGAACTGAACTACCAAAAAGAAGAGATATAAAGCTTATATAAAGTCAGTCACAAACGCAGTTGTTTTTCAAAACATAAATGAGACCATCATTCATCAGTGCTACATTATTATTCTCTTAGCTTCGAAAAAAAGATCATGATTTGATTGTGTGTACCGGCTGAGTGGCAGGGTCTCGGGCGCTAGGCCATGGAGGACCCCAAGAAGCATTGAGTAATTACCAGCTGGTGAAGAGTAATGCAGCTGATTGGTAACCCTGAACCAATCTACCCATGTGGGTCGTACCACCAGCTAGGAGTTCTCAGTTAGAAGAATAACCTCACACCAAAAACCGTTCAGCTGTCCCAAAAGGAACACTGTCCATTAGCCTCCACCATTTTTGGACAGTCAAGCCATTCGGTAACTGACGCACCCTGTGTGGCAGAAGAACCCTCAGGTAGAAGCAACAGACATTGCTGTTTCCCTGGATAAACGGGCATTTTTCACTAGAAGCAAGAGAAAAGAGATGCCTCAAGAGGAATCGCCCTCACACTCACAACAATTGTCTTCTATTGTAAGTAGGCAAAGAAAATTCAAAAAGAAACATCTACGTATGCTGTGAGATCGTTTCTGATTTCCTGTGTACTAGATTGAATTTATTCATTTGCTAAAATGTGCAAAATACATTCCTAGAGGCGGATCCTTGACACCACTACATCAAGGAGGAAGAGCTCACAGATGGTTCGCTATTTTGCTATTGCCAAAACGACTAGTGCCAAGAAGCGGAACTACCCCTTCACACAGGCTCGTCCTTAAAGGGAAAACATCATTGTTTGATTGCAGTTTTGTGATTGCTCCCGCTGTCTTTACTGTCTGAATTTTTTTTTTGCAAGAGACTGTCTCTTCAAAAGAAAACCTCCTTGTGGTCTTTTGCTGATGTCCATCGTTTGAAATCCAATGAGAAAGCCGCACAGAAACAACAAGGGGGAGGGAGGGGGGGAAGGGGGGTAGTCCATCCACACCAAGTTACGATAACCATACGACAAAGAACCAACACCTCTCACATCTCTGAACGTGAAAATATGAAATAAAACCCATCTTAGCTACCTTACCAAGGAGCAGATTAAAGTCCAAAATAGCACCATTCATCAGTGTCTCAAATCCGTGGCAGCATCTCAATCACTTACCACAAGGAAACGATGCATTTTCTACAACTACTTCTATATCACAACGCACATGATTACACTTTAATATACCGGCAAAGCAAAAGAAAAACAAAAGAAGCAAAAACATTAAAACAAAGCAAGGTTAAAAAAAATTAACAAAACAAAAACCTATGTACTACGAAGCATCTAGTAACTGCATGGAAATCGGGGACTCTTAGCCTCAGTAAATACTGCAGAGTGTGAGAGTATAGCATTGTTTTAGCAGTTGAGTGTGGAGACAGATCAGTTGCTGTAGTTCAAAGGCATGGGTAGAACTGAAAACGAGGGAGGGGAGGGGGGGACCAGGAAGAGGGGGACCAACTAATTTGATGAAATCCAGGTCCGGCAGAAAGTACGTGTTGGGATGTGCACTGGAAGAGGACGTTTATTTGGCTCGTACACATGTATGCCCATAGTGGCATCTGCGTAAATATTTCGAAGAGAAAACTGGTTGGGGGCAGGTGTGAAGTCAAAGAACAGCTTTGGTGGGTCCAGAGAAAAACGCAACGGTACAAACAGTGACAAAAGGATCCTACTTTGTGGGGAAGTGGACAAGTGGATGACATGCTGCTGCAAAGTTTTCTAGCCCCCGAGTGGGGGGCTGCCTGTGGAAGTTGTAAAAAACGCAGACGTGTGGGTCTTTACAGCTCCAATCTGTCAGGTCTGTCGCAAGGTGCTTTGTGTCATTTGGCATTATTCCGGCTCCTCCAAAGGACATGGACATATCATCAAGGCTTAGAGTCCCAAGCATTTCTAACATATTAAATCACACAGATGGGGAGAGTCCTCCCCAAGAGTCATAATTCGTCTTTACCACATACCATAAAAAAATGAGGATATACACAATTTAGAAAACAAAACAAAATTATACAGGGAGATCCCACCCCCACCCTTTTGTTCAGGGTTAATGGAGAGACCATTTCTATCCTACATCAGGCGGAAGGAATGTTGACTTTTCTCCGCGGCTCCCCTTCACCCTGGTCAGCGCAGGGTGCCAGCTGTCAACCCTGCGAGAGACAAGATAGCGTAACTGTTGTTTATCAGTCGATTTGACCTGATAAAATAAAGTGTATAATAAACAGTTTACATAAAGCAGAACTAGCTGCAGAACATTGTTCCAAAGTTTCCTGAATAATAAAATAATCACTCCAACTTTGTTGGAGGCCTTCCTCATCATACATACACTGCAAACAGGACTTTCAACAATTTGCCTACGACTCAAACTGCTGTTATGTTGCACAATCACATTCTGCACATTTCATGCACAGCTCTTATTTTACCCTCCAAAATATAATTATAAATGATATATAATAAATCTAAACACACCCTCCAGTTTATCAGCTCCTCTTATACAGAGGCACTTTACAGACTGCAGTTCATGTTTCTCTGCATACTTTATTACCCTCCATTTACCCTGATCTTCAATGGTCAGGTGACCCTTCTCAGCACTGATATGGTGATGGTGTGTTAGTGTTACACTGGTATGAGTGGATTAGACAGCAGTCCAGCTCGAGTGTTTAAACACTGTCCATTTGGTGGAAGTTCATGTCTGTTCAGAATTTTAATCAAAAAGACAAACTGTCTTTTTATGTTTATTACATGAAAAATGTAATTTCAAGCCCTGTTTAAGAGCTCAGGAAAAAAGAGAAATCCAGTGATGCACAATACAATAATCTAAGACCCTTGATTTCAGATTCAATTAAAGTTTGCATTTTTTTATTAAAGAGAACTGGTGCAACAGTCCAGGTCTTCTTCTTAGTCCAGACAAGACTGGACATCTCTGCTTCAGGAGGGCTTTGATATTAGGAATTCTGCAGTTGTAGCCCCTTTCCTGGAGACATCTGCACATGGTGACACCAGCCTTAGTCCTTTTGAAGCTACCCCAAGTTACTGAATGGAATGTGCATATTTAACATGCTTTGATATGGCACTAAAACACACACAGTATTTACAGCAGTGACCTTCTGTGGCCCCCTTTGTGGTGGGTGTTGACTATTGTCTTCAATAATCAGATCAGTTCTCTTCCACAGGACTGCAGTTGTGTGTGTTGAACTAGACATGATATGATATTAGATAGAAATGATATTCTAAAAATATGAGAACCTGGATTTCTGATCTCTACAAGCTAAAATCCATACTTTAAAAAAAGACTGCTTGAAATATTTCACTTCCCGTGTAATGAATATTTGTGGTCATGTGGAAAAAATTAGGGCATCCCATAAACAGACTGGACACATAGGGACATTTGATTGCAACAATTAAGGGGTGGAGGTGTTCTATCTAAACACAAAAATTAAATAAATGTATTTAAAAAAAACTTTAAGGAAAAAAAAAGAAAAAAAAAAAAAAAAAGACACCCCCACATTTATTGCTATTTTATGTTTAAAATTTAAATCAGGTGCAAATCATTAGTTTGGACTTTGAAAGAGACTGTCGCGTTGAAACCTCAGACATTCGTTTAGTTTGTTCCCGATTGTTGAAGTGAGAGGGATAACCAATGGTGAAAGTTCTCTGAGGCCTTCAGAAAGAAGACTGTAGATGCATTTAAAGACAAAAACCTCATACTACCTCTGAGGCAGAGTGGTGGAAGTGTCATGGTTTGGGGCAGCTATTCTACATCAAGACCTGGAGATCTCACCATTTTAGAAACCACTATGAAATCTTTATTGTATCAGGGGGGGTTTTAAAGCAAATGTAAGACAGTCTGTCCAAAGAAACATCACACAGCTGAAAGAATTCTGCATGGAGGGGTGGGAAAATCTCTCTTCCTGTTGATGCCTAGATGGCTAGATGGCTATAGGAAAGAGCAAATTGACCTTATAAAAGGAGGAAATACCAGCTATTAGGCTATAGGATGTCCATTTCTTGTTTTTTTTTACATCTACTCACGCAGCTAAAAAAAAAACCCCACAACAACAAAGAAGCACATCAGTTGCTGCATAGGGTTTTGGACATCCACTGGACTTTCATCAGTGGTCACAGAATCACAGGAGAGGAATGGTATGTCATTGCTCATTAACAAACAACCTGCTGGAACCAACTTTTGTTGGTGGAAATTCACTGAATGGTTCATAATTAGAAATTGGAACGAACCCGTTGGTGAAAAGGGGCCCTAGGATTACACATCAGTCCCAGTATTACAGTTAGCTAGACTGGGCATCGGGAAATTATACCAATCCACGGGAATGATCCATTCACTTTTGCTCATAGAACCAGACACCTGCACTTTGTAGGCGACTACATGCTGGTATTCTGAGCTTCGTAACTCAGGAATCGAGGAACATACAGACACGATACACATCATAAACCAAAAAACACTGAGCTGCAGTTTTTTATAGAACACATGGAACACAAAGTACACAAAGTAAAAATAAATAAATAAATAAAAACCCTAAACATAAAAAAGTTCTTCTGTTTATTTAAAAAATGGTCTTCTGAGAATAACACGTTCAGGAATGCATGGCTGTCTGTTAGAAATAAAATATTTTTTTAGAAGTTTTGACTCCTTTTTCCCTCTGAATTTAAGTGTTTAGTATTTAATGACCAACAAATAGCAAGTTATAAATAATAAGTACATTTATATCCATGTTCATGTTATATTTTGTTTTACAACAAATTTAAACAGTGTAACGTTTAGGTCAATCGTTTGTCAATGTTTGTCCCACATGGTGAGGTATTCAGTTTATTAATTTAACGATGGTACTGGATCAGTATTGGGTATGAACTGATAAAGTTGATCAGTTGTAGAACTGAAAATGACAAATTGGTGCATCTCTACTCTGTGGGGGTCCTGACCACTGAAGATCTGAGTGAAAGGAGGTCAAAAAAAAAAAACATGCAGTGAAAGATGGACTACAGTCAGTAAATATAGAAATACAAATGGCTGTAATAGAGCTTATAAAACGGATAAGTGTACAAACAAGGATGGTATGTTATGGCTGAAACCATTCCTTCATTCAAATATAAATAATGAACTTAAATTTGATTTATTTAGATTTCATTGTTTTTCATCAGACAGTTATAAAGAAGCATTTCACTACTGGCTGAGCCATATATGATAATGTAGATAACAGAAATGTGATTTCTTGAAATGTGATTTCAGAGTAGTTCAATCTTGACGCTGTATGGAAACCCAATGCCCCATGCAGTCGCCATGACGGTGTGAAAGCGGATTTACAGAAACAGGTTCAAACAGTCTGTAAATTATTGGAAAACTAACATAATCAATAGTGGCAACCTTAGAAGGAGAGAGTCAATGAGTGCATGCTCCAGCCTTGATGATAATCGATGATGGCAGCTCTATAAAGAAAGGGTCAATGGCACTTACAGAGCATACTCAAGACTAATGCCCATTTCAGCTACGTTTCATGCACTTTGTTGGAGCAGACAGGCGATGCTGGAACTCACCTCAGGGGATCCTCCATTGCTTCTGTTAGTCTGATTCAGAAGCCAGAACCCTGAAAGAAAACGAGTGAGTGCTGAATAAGGAAATCTATTACAGTGCTCTGAATAACAGCACATTGCTTTCAACAACAGACACCATAATTATGCTTTTCCCGCCCAGTTTTAATTTTAATTCATACTGTGAAAAATCTGTTGTGTCCAAATCACACCCCCTACACTTAGGGTGGGGGTGGTCACTTTATCTACACCATTTGCGTGGCTGATCAGACCGTAACTCCTGATTGTAATCTGATCTTTTATTTAACAAATCAGACCACCTGCCTTCCAACAAAAGGCACAGGTCTGCAATTTTCCTGACTGGCTGCAGCATAATGATCCCGAACGTTGCCGGATGAATGGGTACGGACTCTGAGAAAGCATTCGTTTCTGAGGTGAGCACACACGGGCACAATAGCAGGGCACCTGCTCAAATCCCTTCTATTCCACTTCCCCGACTGCAGCTTGGAGCGCCTCCAAGTCCAGTCAAACGAGGTCACATTTTTCCCCCGCCTCAACCCGCCACTGTGAGCGCACACGAACCCGATGAACCCTCAGTCCTGCTGCAGCGCAGACGGATTCTGGAAAACACGCCCCTACTGACAAGGCTCCAGCTGAGTAAGGAGGCAGAGCCCGGTGCCAGCGCTGACAAAGACCAACACTACCTGGTACAGCTGTGGAATCTGGACTGCACTGGACAGGAGAGTATGCCCTAACAAAGGGGTATGTAAACAGACACGGAAGCTCTTAATGGGTCACCAAAACGTGTCCGAATTTGAACGGAGGAGGGAATACCAAGAATTAAATTACAATAAGAAGAGCAGACGGCATTGCTTACAACACTTGCATATTGTGCACAAGTAATTCAAGCATGAATAAAACAAGAAGAGAGGAGATCTTACCATGATTGTCTGCACAAACAGCTCTTGCACTGCGGTGGATTAGGGAAGAGGACACTGCCAGACAGGAAAAAGGGAGACAGCTCATGAAATGGCTGGAACTGCACTGAAGTAGACTAGACTATGCAGAGGTTTCAGGAATGTCCTTGGTGTGTGCATTGAGCATTTTAAGAAGGGGGGGAGGGTGCAACTTAAAAAAGGGGGGGTGCAGGATTGGGGGGGGCAGGATGCATGACTTCATCTATCCCTGTAGTTGCCTAAATTTAGGACTGTGCAAGCCATGCAGTCAGCCTGGGGAGCAGGGAGTGAGGCTCCTGCATCGTCGCCCATTGTTATAAATACTCACTGAACTGGTCTGAGTGGCTGAAATTAGACTGTCTGCCTTTTTTCTACACAACCTGAACTGGACTGACTTACAGGGGCTGTACGAGCTCTCAGGGGGATCTGCTCAATGCAAACCTCCAGGTCCACGCGTACAAACCCGCCTGCAACACAATTCCGCACATAACCAACTTGACTAAGGACAGGAATTTCGGGAATGTCGTGTTTTTGGAGGAACTCTCGCAGCTTCAGCTCCACGCAGAGGCTTTCTACAGATAATCGTCTTAAAACGAGCAAAAGGAGCGAAAACACGGGAGCTGTCTAAGGCAAAGCCTTACATGCAACTGCTTCAGTGTCGTGACCGCGTTAGTTTGAGCTCAAAAACACTACTTTCTGTTATAAAGTAGGGGATCCAGGTCCGGAATGTGAAAACTCCGCTCGGGGATTTTGTTCCTACCGCACCAGCGGCTCTGCTGTGGCCACGTTCCATAGCTGCAGCACGCGGTTGGAACAAAAGATCGGGGTAGATGCCGAATCCAGGTCCATAATGTTAAATAGAATGCTGAACTTCACGCCGGGATTTCGTTCCGACCGCCTGCTGCAGCTGTGAAACGTTGGCCGCAGCCGAACCGCTGGTGCGGTCGGAAAAGAAACCCGTAGTGGAGTTTTCACATTTCGGACTGGGATTCTCTAATATAAACAAGATTCCCGAACAAAGAAGCGGTTAGCCGCCGAGCTACCACCACTGTCTCAACCCAGCAGCAGTGGGGCTTCGGGACCGGGTCGGTTACTGGTTCTACTGCGGAGAAAACCAGTAAACACATATCTCCCTTTATGTCGGCATTGAGACGACTTCACACAGAAGCTGTAAACTGCTGACCTGCAGCTACAACTCAGCCCTCGTTCGCCTTATTTGACCCAGCGGCTCCATCAGCCGCGCTGACCGACATTCATTCCGCAAACAACCCGCGCGATTATTCAGATAGTAACCTGCTTCGAGAAGCACCCGGTCCCGTCGTGTCCATTCCACGCGTGTGAACTTACAGAAGTGTCTCTTTGTCCTCTTTTCACCCGGAGTTTCAGACCGCAGCCCCGCACACCGAGCGAGCGGCTCGGGAATCGCTGCTGTACCGCAGCCGCCGCGGCAGCAGACCGCTCCCCGCACGGAGCTGCGCGGAGAGCCGGCCGGCGACCCGCCGCCAACGCGCCCGCTTGGCAACTAACTTGCATTCGACAATGAGCTAATTTGGACTAGTACAGGTGGCACGGGGCCAAGCCCCCCATTTCGGTTGCTCTGCAGCCCGGACTAGACTGCTTAGTCGACAGTCGGCGGTGGGCAGGCCCGCCTGCTCCCCCGCTGTCTGGAAGAGAGGGCGCAACTTAACGCACCAATCAGAGAGCCGAGTTCCGAGCGGAACAAAACGCGATTGGAGCGTGCGCTTCACCGCTAGCCAATGAAGGAACGCGAACCCGTGCTCTTGTTTCCTATTGGTTAAAACAACAAGCGCCGCTGACCAGTAGACGTTCTGCAAAAATGGGGTTGATTAATTGTTCTCTATTCAGCAGGCATATGTGAAAACCACGTAGCTCCATTTTTGGAGGTACTCTGTACACTGGACAAATGATTCAGTGGAAGTGAATGACATGAATGAAATAAGCTCTTATTTTGAAAATTTCTCCCAGTTAAAGTTAAGAGGCTTTTTAACCTTTTGCAATAAAGTTGCCTTTTGGAGATACATGGTTTTCACTGGACAGCGACCATGTGTAGAGCGGAGTGAGCGAACAAACTCTTTCTGGGATATGAAAAATGTGTAAAATTGCAGAATATCACACTGATTTCATGTAAACATTCTGTGCAGATTTTTACAGCTGCAAATGTAGCAGCTGAAGCCTTGTCTTCTCACCTCCACGATTGGTCTACATGTACCTGCATCTACACCAGTCCTAGGTCAAACTGCTTCCCATCTAAACATGTCCAAACATGAATGTTAATAAACACAAATCAGTTTGACTTTTTATATGAACTTTTTTGTTTTATTGATGTATTTGTTCATATTGTTTACATTTGCATGAAAATATTTGAATTTTAAGACATATGGTAAAATTAAAGGAGATGGTTTACAAATACAGGCTATTAAAGGCTATTTATCACTCTTTTAACATAGTTTTGTATGTCTAAATCCCTAGCCCCCCTTCACACACACACACACACACACACACACACACACACACACACACACACACACACACACACACAGTCTTAGAACTTGAGGGTTCAAGTAGCCCTACAGCCCAGCCACAACCTCCAAACTTCATCAAACGCCGACCCTCAACAAAACTGACCCTCAGCTGTATATTTCGTCTTGATGTCACATTTTACAGTACAGATGTGTCAATATTATCTTTTAATATATAAATAATAATTTATTTGTAATCAAACCCATGCATGCATTCTTCCAGTCTTTTCATTCATTTTATAAAATGTCTAACTGGTAAGATCACATGCGTATGGCTAGAAAAAAAATAGGTTATTCCTGCAAATGCACCCACTGAAGTCCATTAATCTGCATTTGTCAGGAGTAGTATATTGAGCACCATCAAACCACCACCTGCTGTTGGCAGCTGGAATTACAGCTGGAATCTTTCCAGGTCCAGGGACACTTGAGGTACAGTAACTTATACAGTTTATAATAGTGTTTAGTGCAATATTTCATAACCAGATGTCTTCATTTTTTTTGACTATTTGTGCTAACTTCACCAAAAATTATGAATGATTTGTTTACCTGTTTTTGACAGACCTTCATAGAAATATTCACAGATCAACCATAACATTAAAACTACTGACAGGTGACGTGAATAAGATTGATTATCTTGTGTCAATGGCACCTGACAAGAGGTGGATACATTAGGCAGCAAGTGAACAGTCAAGTCTTGACGTTGATGTATTGAAGCAGGAAAATGGACCTCATCAGAATTCCTTAATTTCCCTGAAGGAACCCTCCCAAGGGATCAATAAAGTTCTATTCTATTCTATATGAGATATCTGACAAGAACCAAACTATGTTGGCTAGACGACTGGGTCAGAACATCTCCAAAACATCAGGCAGGTCTTGTGGGGTGTTCCCGGGATTCATTGGTCAGTATCTACTACAAGTGTACCAAGAAAGGAAAACCAGTATATCTGTGACAAGGTCATGGGGCCCATTGGAGGCCTCACCTCACAACTTACAGTACTTACGGACCTTGGTACCAGATTCCAGAGTGCTTGTGGAGTCCATGAGCTGTTCTGGCGGCATAAGGACCTACACAATATTAAGCAGGTAGCTTTATTGTTGTGGCTGATTGGTGTACATTATAAGCAAAGCTCAATAAGTTGTTCCTGAATACTTGTCACCCTGGAGAGTTCAGATCCAACACACCTGGCTTCATTACCATGATCAGATGTTTTAGATTAAGGTTGGAGTTAAACTCGGCTCAGGGTCACCATGACCAGGATTGGCTACATGATTTAACCCTTTCAACTGAAAGGATCTGTATGTGTGCACACAGTTCAATTCTTTACTCATATCTATACAACCTACATGTACAGTCTGAGTAATAAGGCTGTAATTGAAGAGGCTAAGAATAGATCATTAGATTAGCTGCTAATCAGAACAGCAAGCCTTGGTGCTTCTGCATCATATAGCAATATTCAGTGCTTCATGTTTCATGCTTCTTTCACGTACCAGAATCATGGTAAATAATTGCTGTCAGAAAAAAAGCTTGTATCTGCAAAACATATAAACGATAGATGATTTTCATATATGGTATATATGTGCATATTTGGGGAAATCATAACATATATTGGTCAGATAAAATAACTCCACATATAAACTAAGGGGGTTTTAAAACCATATTAAGATCAAATCCAGTTTTATAAATAGAAAAAAAAATCACAAAAAAAGAAAAAAGCTGTATGTAAACAATGGGGTAATATTTGATACCTAAAGGAAATGTGTGCGATTCTAGAAAATTACTGCTGAGTGACCACACCCCTCCAAATTCATGCACGGATGTTGCCAATGTGACTTCTAGACCAAAAATCTTTATGTCTTCGGCTGTTTCTCTGCCATCTCTACTTGTGTGTATGGCACACGTACGTTTTCTTCCACATGCCCCTATCCCTCTATCCATCAACTGTGCCTCCATCCATCCCCTGTGTTTTTCCCCATTTAGAGCACCAAGGCTGAGTACAAACCCTGGACTTTTTTCCAGTTTGCAAACAGACTGGAGAGCTAGCAGACAATGAAGAATCATTCACTGAATTTTATAAAAAGTGTAATGAATTGAAATCGTTCACATTTCCTTTAAATGTAATGAACATGAATAGAACTGTTCTGTTGATTCCGCAGTGTATTTGTAACCTCATAAAAAGGTTTTTACTCCTAAGTATTTTTCCAAAACATTACTATTCTTGAATTTATTTTGTAGATTTCTGTGTTTAAATTACTAAATAACCAGGTTAGAACATTTTTTCATTTACTGATAAAAACTGATATTATTACTTTTTGAGTCAAGAAATATTAGGGAATTTTGTTTGTAGCATATTTACATTTTAGTTGTCATTTGCTATATTTTCACACCTTTTCACTCATGTCATGTTTTTTTCTTTTATTATGGGTCATTTAAGACATATTTTACATATGCCTAATATTTGATTTGTACATATATGTAAGTTGCATATATGTACATATTTATTTTACGTGAAATATATGTTTGATCTTTATGACATATGTGCATATAATCAATATCCGTACGAGCAGATTAACACTTTAAAAAAATAAAAATAAGGGGAAAATGAGATGCAAAGTTTTTGCGTGACAGCAGCAAAATGCACTCGCCTACACAAGCACACGCTTTATAAACATTAAAGAGAAAATCCACCCATTTTCCATTTTTAGCTTCTGCGTTGTTTATGTGTTGAGATGTAAACAAAGTCATTCAGAATCAGTTTGTGTGAAACATGTCACTCTTGAGAAACAACACAGGGCTCTTTACAGTGGCGGTGAATGCAACCCGGGGGTTGCCATGATGACAAACCAAACATAGCCTTTTTATTTACTGTCCAAAACCACAAGTGAACTGAGACGTCATCTGAGTTTTACATGTGATGTTAATGATGGTACAGCAGAGGTCGGTCCAAACTAAGCTTTGGGGACTATTTTGCTTTACAACACCCTGCATGTATCCTTCCACCATTAAAAAAATTATTTAGGCCAAACCCATCTCACAATTATTGTAAACAATGTCCTAGACAGCATATTCATTTAAGGATTCCCTGTACTGGAGGTTTTAGAGGCTCAGTAATTGAGCACCAGTGAGTGATTGAGCACTCAGCACCAGTGATAGACAGACAGACAGACAGACAGACAGACAGATAGATAGATAGATATTATTTTACACCAAACATACTCTAGATGACTTTGTTTACATCTCAGCAATTTAATTTTGTGGGCATTTTGAAATATTAGCCTCCTATCATCCTTTTTTCAGAATTGCTGCAAACGCAGGTTCTGTGAGACTCATGCCACAAAACATAAAAAAGAAAAAGTGCATTTTAATATGTTTTGAATTCTAGAAAGTAATTCAAGAAATACAGTTCTTCCCAATGTTCTCTTCCTGTTCATTTTTGTTCGTTATAATGCTACAAAACTTGTAACCCACCCCCATAATCTAGTGACCCACAGATTCACTCCTAGATCTGTCAAGTACTGGATCTCAGGTGTGAGCATTTTACGGCAGAGCTCAATGTACTCCTGGTCAATGTTAGTCCTCAGGTTGTATCCTAAAATAGAGTTTTCTCCAAGTGGCTGCCAGGGCTTCATGCTTTTGTCCCTTATGTCTCCCGCCTCCACTGCTATCCCGCCGTCAATGCAGATGGCAGACAACTCCATGTTCCTCCTGCGCAGTTCCCACACATCCCTCTCCATCCGTTTCCTACCGTAGGCGTCCACCCTGGCCCAAAAGGTAGCGTTAAAGTGGCGGTACATCTTCCAATCTGCACCGTTCCAGTCCCGGGCCTTGGCTCTTAATTCAGGTGTGATCTGGGACACACTCACACCTCTGCGGGCATTGATTTTAAAATGCAGCAAGTCATCCATCTGCCAGCAGAGGGCATCTTTCAGCAGAATGAGTGATTCCTCAAAGTGGTCCGCAATCAAAATCAAGTGGAATTGTTCGGAAATGGCCTGGATGGCCTGGTCCACAGCCACATCTTCCGGCTCCAAGGTGTTGTCGTGACCAAGGTCAAAAAGTTGCAAGTTCTTGAGAAAAAAAGAATTGAAGCCATCTGGGTTGAAGTAGCTCTCAGGGTCACTAAGAAAGGTGCCCAGTTTGTCCTCTCCATGAATCCTCCACGTCAGCGGCATCACCCTGTTGTAATAGTGGAAGGATGACTCAAAAACCAGCGCTGGATCTCTGAGGATGGTGAAAAAGAAGGCATCGTCTGGAAGGAGAGCTTGCACTTCAGGAGCATTGAAGCGCATGTGGTTGCACACGATGTTGAAGCACGCACCTGGCCTGTAGTCCTTCACTTGTGTGCGGTCAAAAGGAGTGGGGTATAAGAAGTCATTGCGACTGTCAGGAAGAGCAAACTTCAGCTTGTTCTTCTGCCCAAAACGGAAGAGGATGTTCAGAATGGTGCTGCTGGCTGCTTTGTGGGTCTTCAGGAACATCAGATTGAATTTTGGTGTGCAGTGCTGAACCTTGGTGGTGTACTGAGACACATAGGAATGTTTCTGTTGCGTCCTCAGAGCTGAATGTGTACATGGAGCAGCCAGTTGCAATCTGAGAATATATGAGAAAGACGTGTTACTGGTTATTTACTAGTTCTACAAACCAGAATTCATTTAGGTTTGTTAACATATAGAAGTAGTGAAACCATTCATAATGTTACATTGGCACCCAGAAGGATGTGTAGGATTGCATTTCTATTCAGAAGGAGAAAAAAAAGGTACTAGGAACAATACATGATTAAACATTGACTGATATGGGCAGTATTTATTGATCTACACATACAGAAGTAGCATCTCTCAGTAGTGTCTCTCAGGTTTAACGCAACATGCCAGACGTCTCGGCATGTATTCCTAATGGTGTTCTGCAAATGGTGTTCTGGTGTTCTTGAATATTAGAACCACATAATTCATTGCCAGTAGTTTTAGTGTTATTGATGATCTGTTTTCTCAACAATATGTCTCTTCAATGTAAATAATGATCAGTAGCGCATCTGCTCATGTAAGCACCCTGCTGCAAAAAACACCCTGGACAGCTCAAAGTGGTCAAGCTGGTTAAGCTGGTTGAACAGATATACTCTTGACCAGCATAGGGTATGTTTTCATTTGAGTTTATTGATTTAGCTGGTCTATGAGTATGATCAACTTGACCAGCTGTCTTGTCAGCACTGGGCATGTTTTGGCCAGGATGACCAGCCTTTCAAAGACCTTGACCAATAAAGGCCAAGCTGGTCTTGACCTGGATTTTTCAGCAGGGCATGTTAATGACAATTACTGTCTGTCTAAAACATGGTACTACCATGTAGCACCAAAACAAATTCCACTACTATCACAGATATAGTTAAACAACCCTTCTTGCGTAGAGTGTCAACAAACCTCTCTGTTTTGGGCTGGAGACCTTGTGTCGAAAAGCAGTAGAGAAACATGGTGATGCAGGTGAACAGGAGCCCCAGAACAAACTTTTGCAGACCTAATCTGGAGGTGTGATGGGGCATGTTTCCACTCTCTCTCTCCAGTGTGTTTCTTGGAAGCCTATTGACACAGAAACAAACAAAATGTACTTTTCAGGAGCCTTGTTTGAACGTCATGCATTTGATATGAGTACGCCCAGTGACCTACCAAGACATCGTAAATATGGCATATAATTCCACAGGACTTGGCAGCTTATGTGTAACCCAGCCACACTGTGTCAGAGTCAGTTGAGCTCACAATCAGGCAGTCAAAGTAAAAATAATTAAAATATATTTTAAATCTATAAACTATCACTATCAGATCTCTTTTGGTGGTCATATTCACAAGTAATTGGCTTATACGCTATATGGGTAATAGAGATGGAGCTGCCAGGCAGAAAGAGAAGAGGAGGACCTCAGAAGAAGGTTTATGGATGTAGTGAAGGTGGACATGGAGATGGTTGGTGTAAGAGTGGAGGAGGCAGGGGATTGTGCAAGACGGAGGCAGATGATCCGCTGTGGCGACCCCTAAAGGGAGCAGCCAAAAGAAGAAGAATTGCTTTCAGGTTACAGAGCTCTTTCCACCTCTCAGAAGCCAAGCCATTAGCTCAGCTCTCTTCAGTTCTACGTTCCTTTGGTTTGACAGTGGGGGAATGAGCAGAGGAAGACTGATTTTGCTTATATCAGCACCATTAACAGCATCACAGATGCACAGCAAAATATGCTGGATCATCTTGCTACAGTTGGTACATGTGATTTAATTACATTAAGACACGTGACGTGGAAAACTCCGCTCTGTTTTTAGAATATACAGTATAAGATGTTGCAGGGATGGTTGTGCATCATATTGACACCATGTATTAGATCTTGGTTCTCTCTCCATTCAGAAAAATACCTTTACTTTCAATTTAAAGAATAAATCTTAATGCCCATTACTTTAAATATTTAAAAACAACCCAACAGTGGGACAAAGAAATCACATTTGTGTGTCTTGGCCTGTTGGGCTATTCATAATGATGCAGTTCTCGAGTCCAATCTCGAGACTCCAACCTCATTTGGACTCTGTCTCATCTCGACTTTGGGGTGAGGTGTCTGACATTAATTTGAAACTGAACTTTACCCCTTAACATTATTTAATATGAATAATCCAGCAATGTAAACAGAATAAATCAGTCCCTTCTCAACTACCTAAATAAAATCTGCTGTCAGATTGGATAAGTTATTACTCTTCCCATTCAGTATCCAATCAGTGAGCATGTTTTATTTTTAATAGTGTGACATTTGATGGAACCTGCTTCCTTTCTACTACCAGGTCCTCAAAATCTCTTAAACTCTTCAGTTATGTGACACACTGTTAATATCTATGCAGCGCCAATGTTTTCATATTTATTCATAAAAATGGAGGCAATGGATGTTTACACGCTGATTCAGATTAAGGTTTAGAGAAGAAGGGACACAGAATCATCACCATCATTTACTTCTAAAAATGATATTTGCTAATTTTGATAATAATAATAATAATAATAATAATAATAATAATAATAATAATAATAATAATAATAATAATAACAACAATAATAATAAATAATAATAATAATAATTTAATTATAAAAATGTAACTCATCTATTTTAGATTTATTACTTTTAAAGTGATATATTTTAAGATTTTCATGTTCAGTTTTTATTCTGATACTGATTTATAATTTAGTCTAAATGAGTTTCAATGCTATAATAATGTGAGATTCTGGATTTCTGATGAGCTATAAGCCATCGTGATCAACAGTAAAGGTATGAAATATGTCACTTTGACTAACGTTTTGCATGAAATTATGAACATGAATGAACTTCTTTGTCTTCATCATTTGGTCTCTGATGTGTTTCAGTGTCTGTCTTGACTCAGACAGGGCTACTAAAACTCTTGGTCTTGACTCAGACTCAATGTGTCCTGGTCTCATTGGCTCATTGGCTGTAGTGATTTGAACTACAACAGTAGTTCATACCGTATAACCAAGCTAACAGAATAAATGCTTCACTATTTTATGGTATATTTTTATATTTGTACTTTGCTTAATAATAATCTTTTCACATTTGGAGACCTTTTCTTAATTGCTACTAAGATTAAAAAAATTAATTAATTAATTAATATGAAAAAGCAAATCAAATCAAAGTCAAAGCTTGAAACCCATTTTGTCTACTGGGTTCAGGCTACATTTATTTGCATACTGGACAGGTTTTCAGTCTTGTTTTATTTACCATCATTGTGTTGTCAGTACCCTCAGTCTACTTTCACATGTGCAGTAATGTTAGCCTCCATATTTAGGTTATTGTTGTTGTTTTGGGCATAAAGGTTGAAGACTCCTACCCATCAACCTTCTTACTCCAAGGAAACTCTGAGACATATCTGTCAGCTGACATTTACTTTTGTTGTGAAGCAGGAACAATGAATGGATCGTGCTACTATGTGACTGTAAATTATTCCTGTGTGTACTCCTGGGGTTGGTTGACATGATAAACAAGTGAAGGATTCCTACTGCCGTTCTCTCCTGACAAACCTTCATCAAGATCATGTGAATATTTTTTCTACAAGCTACCATGCATCACTCATGCTGGAGTTTCAGGACTTTCATGTTTTCTCTTCCACTAGATAATAAAGAACAATGTCAGGAATGTTTGTCCAAATGTGTGTACAATGAACAAATCATAAATGTGAAGAAGACAAGCGTTCTCACGCAACAAGGTCTTAAATTGTCAGCAGAGATATTCTGAAGACAAAAGAGCAGCCTCTGTATTGCTTCTATATTGAAATGACAGTGATGCATCACAGTGCAGTGTTACACAAAGAAGATGTCAAAGAATGAGAGGTATCATGAATTTCAACTCTTCCAACTTTCAGATAATATTATAGCAGGTATGGAGCATTATAAGGCAAAATAGTAATCGTTATTTTCAGAATTTATTTTCAACATTTATGAAACGTAAGTTCATTGGGTGCTTTGGATAGTACGTTAAAGTATCTATATGTGTAATGTGAACATTGTAATTTGACGTGGCTCCTATCACCACCTCAAAACTGTAAAGAAAATCAGGGCGTTTCTCTACAATATATAAATGTTTCAGCTTATATCACTCTGAATGACTTTATTTACATCTTAACCAATGAACTGCTCTCAAATATTTGGGGAAAATAGTGGTAATTCTACTATTTACATTAGTATTTTTAGAAGACAGACACAAATACCAGATATGATATTGTCAGGTGATCCTAGGCTATTCAAATTTGTCTTCATTTCACTTCACTTCATTTCACTTCATTTCACTTCAAGTAAATATTAACAGAATGTAAATATTTGTATTGTGTTTTTTTTGCTTATAATGATTAAAATCACATCTCAGAAATCATCCCGAGATGTAAAATACAAGGATTTGCAACTGTAGAAGCAAATACTGACATAAAATCTAATCAAATTCCCAAGCAGATGCATATTTTTGATTGCAAAAAACAACATTGTTGTCCATGCTTCAGCTGAACCGACAGCCCTGAAAACCTACCATTGGCATGTTGTGAAATGGGCATTCAGATAGTCCCCTCCCTTTCAGCCAATCAGATGCTAGCATGCTGAAACCCTGACCTGGAGATGTAACCTTGGGTAGGGTTCATCATAAAGAACTATGCAAATGAGTTCTCTAACATAAAGGACATTTCTTTCTGTCCAAAACATATAGCAGGGGACTTGTCCCTACCATTTATATGCAAACCTACCTGAAGCAGTTTTAATATAGTAATATTAATAAAATATTATTTAAAACTGTGCTCTAAGTACACCACTGAGATGGTAATCTTGAAAATGTTGATAATAATATGGCCTGCATGCTAGTGCAGAGTCACTCTGTTATGTAAAGGTCTTCATAGCATGTCAGTCAGTATATTGTGAAAAGCCAGTTTCAAGGTGGTTTCTTTAAAGGGCAACCAAATACAAAGTGCACAATATTTAAAAGCAGCTATAAAGCTTATATGAAACAGATGTGACAGAAGATGGGTTACAGAGAAGGGTGTTTACACTGCAAACATACTGAGCAATGTCTGAAGAAAAAAGTGCATACAGTGGTTTCAGAAACTATTCCAACCCCTTCACATATTGCACACATTGTGGTGTTGGGGTTTTGATTCTCAATGGATATACAGGGCCTTGTGACTGGAAGATTGAATCCCTGAACTGGCAGGACATGACTGAAGTAACTGAAGTGCCCTTGAGCAAGGCACTGACCTCCCCAGCTGCTCCCTGGGCCCTGAGGATAGGGCTGCCCACTGCTCACTGCCCCCTGGTGTGTGAATTCACTAGTGTGTATGTGTGTATCACTGTGTGTGGATGGGTAAAACGCAGAAGTCTAATTCCTGTGTGTGCACAACACAGTATAATTATATATATAATTATTAATATATTAATATAAAATAATTAACTATATGTTAAATATAGTTTTTTGCAAATGTTTTGGAGCCCTTTTTAACAAAAGTGAAATTCAGCACATTTTACTGTGCTTTATCTATTTGTTGGCTCAAAGATCAAGTACGACCGTGTAAACCTAAAATGACACCAGCGATACTAGTCCTAACTCTGAAACTAGAAACTCTTGTCAGCTGTAAAATGACACTCTGACTGGTCACATTACTGGGATAACATATTATTATATGATACCACTGATTTATATGAATTCTTGCACTCTCACCTATAATCTAGATTAATTATTATAATTAATCTTAATTAATATGTTTATCTGAAGCTAGTATTTGTATTAGTCAGAACCTTTTTAGATAGGTAGACCTCAAATTAAGGTGGAGAATTACAATTTTCATCCATCCATCAGTTTTTTATCTGCTCTGTCTTGTTCAAGGTCATGGTGGGTCCACAGCCTACCCAGAATCAGGGTGCCAGTCCATCACAGGGTAGCATACACAACCATTCACTCACACAATAACACCTAGGCACGCCCAATTCGCCTACCAGGTGTATTTTTGAGAGGTCTCTGTAACTATGTGACATACATATGACCTGCAGCCCAATTACAATTTCTACTAGAAAATAAGTATTGATAGCTGTTAAGCTATGGCTGGGGCCACTGGTTTTAAATAAATACTTTAAATACTTGGAATAAAACCCTTTTACATTGACTTCCATTGACAATTAGGATGGTTTGCTCCTCGTCCTGTAAAATTGATATTTTGGAGATATGTAGTTTTGCATGTCATTATCCATATGTGTTGAATGATTCATCACAATTCATCACAATAACATCAATTAATGTGTTAATATTATTTAATTGATCAATATGACTCTGTTTAGACAGACTCTGTGATGGTCCCATGGGGTCCTGGCCATTGACAAACAGAGTGAAAAGAGGCACAAAAATGTATGCAGAAAATAAAATGAATATATATCTAATTAATCAAGCAATTTGCAGTTAATAAACAACTAATATTATACTACTGGAGTAACATCCTTTAGTGCATTTCACTAGGAGGTTAGAGGTTGGGAGAGGTTTTGCCATAGGCATCAAAACATTGAATGGAATGTTAAATCTGCGCATATAATGAACATATTTCCTCACTGTGGTTTCCTCGTTCTTTTTCGAGACCGACTAGTCGAACAGTAACAATGTACAAAAGCCTGTGCACAAAATGCATACTCTTCACTCCAGTCAGTTTGTGTGTGTGTGTGTGTGTGTGTGTGTGTGTGTGTGTGTGTGTGTGTGTGTGTGTGTGTAGAGCTCGAATTTCTTGTTCTTCCACCAGAAGCAATTTAAATATCTTCATCTTGGATTTGCATGGAGACTGGGTCTAATGGTCAAATGAAAAAGTTGAATTTACGCATGATGTAGATCCACAGAGGATTTAGATGGACGGCTTATGTAAAACAAAGCATTTGTTTGAAGTTTGGAAGTTGTTTGAGGGTCTAATGCTTGGATTTGTTTATTTCATATTAAACCGAATAGGTTTCATAAAAGAATTGTCAGTATTAAGGTGTGATCTTCAGAACTGCCTCAGCAGCTGATAAATTACATGTACCATTCAAAGCACCTGTAGGCCTTATGCAAAAAGAGGACTAACCATTGTTATGAAATTAATAAATGTTATATGATTGCATTACAATGCAACAATCTTAGGATAGCTGAGAAATTGGAGGCTAAATCTGTTAATCTGTGCAGTTAAAAAAGCTTATTTGTTCAAAAACAACACAAATACTAGAGTAGTATTGTAAGAAAATGCATACTGTACATACTGTAAGCCATTTGTGCAACGGCTACAGCAATTTAAATATCCCAGTCAGGTCTATAGGAGGTTCTCAGGCATTCAGTTTCACTCACCTAATCCTGACATACAGGCAGAACTCAAAACCAACAAGCCATTAGCACACAGGCGTGAAGAGGTGGACTTTGTAAAGCTACAAAGCTGCTTTGAATCCACAGGCTTGTTTTAGTGGAGGCAACAGGTGGACTAGATGAAAACACCGATACCATGACTCCATTCATCAGCTTCTGTGAGGACAGCTGCGTTTCACATAAAGCATGGCTTAAGTACAGTACAAGTACAAGGATTCCAGCTGAGCAGACATATTCATAGAGGCAGCATTCTTGAGTGAAAACAGAATTCTCAACATAGAGGTCAAATAAAGGTCTCAAGAACATTCTCTTGAGGCAGTGATTCTTTTCCAAGGTACAGACAAAGATCTATTGCGATGCTCAAAGACCCATTTGAAGCACGCTTAAGGGTGCATATTCAAGAGTGTATTGTTAGTGTAATACCTTGATTTGACATCTGTCACTAACTTGGATATTATAGTTCTGAGTAATCTTTGCGTGTGCATGAGACAGCCGCACATCAACAGTGTTTATAATTACTGTAACCAGGGTCCCCACTAATCACTGTAAATACTGAACGAGAATAACTGGAAAGCCTCCTTACCTGAATGATCCGGCCGGTTGAATTAGATGTAACTAGATGTGAGGAAATCTCTGAGAAGCTTAAATATTCCAGGATTCCAGTGTTAAAGCTGGAGTGTCTTGAGTATCAGCTCAGATCACAGTGCACCTTCATCAGCAGCCGCCACCAGTTCAAGTTTAGACTTCGACTTGCCACCCACACGCAAAGAACCTGTTCTGCTGCATCTGAGTTGCACTTTTGTTCACTCGCTCCCTGTCCCTGCCAGTGAATGGAACATATGTCAGTGTGTGTCTTGTACAACAAAAAGAGGCTGAGCTCTTACACTGTTAGCCAATTAACAGCTGTTTAGACAGACACCACCAAAGCAATGATACTCTATGTCTCTATCTCAAATGATAATATCACAGCACCTTTGCACTTCATTCCTTTGTGCAAGTTCCCATCGCATTACAAGCTGCTTTGTGTGTTTAGATGCAACAAAAGTATTGTGATACTAATGATGTTTAAGATAACCTGAAGAAACAAAACTTCAAACTTAACATAGTATCTGTCTGAGCCAGAGGGACAGAGGTTTTGGGTGGTTTAAGTAGGAGGACTCCTGTAAACAAAAATTACATAAATATAGTACCTGTTATGGAAAACAAAATGTATAATGTCATAAATATAATATATAAATGACTTCTTACCTTTTGTACAGTAACTCATTGTCTGGGCATGATGCTGACCTATCCAAAAGCAAAACCAACATGAATTCAGCCACTGCTTGTGATTGATTTATGTTTGTTTTGTGGTTGAATTAATATTGAATTAGGGCCAGGTGACCTACATTTATACAACAGTAATTCAACTTTATGCTGAGGTTATTATCATGGCCTTGAACAGTAGATTTCTAATGTATTACACAACAACTTGTTACATAATTATGCAACTATTATTATTATTATTATTATTATTATTATTATTATTATTATTATTATGCACTTTGAGTGGCCCAACCTTTCAAAGCCTTTAAATGAATGTTGTTTCAAAATCAGAATTTCAACATTAACTGATGCTTATGAGGTAAATAATGGTTTTAAAGTGATTAATATGATATTTTACATTAAACATAAATAAATTAGTAAATAATTGTCACTTTCAGTAACAAAACTTTTGCCTAAATCATTGTATATCAGATTGTGTCAATATTATTATTTTTCTCTCTGTTTGTAACATTTATCTTGGTTGATTTTCTAAAAGAATCTCTGTGCATTTAAAATTAGAAAATTAAAACTAGTGAAATCTTGTGTGTATGTAGGAGATTAGAGGGTGGACCCGCAGTGGCAAACAGTCAGTGGAGTGCCGACCTTATCAAGCCAGCAGACTAATACATGCTGGTTGACTAACTTGGTCAGGTTGGCTATACTGTCAGCACAGACATGAAGGTCATGCTGATGATAAATCTTAGAACCATCAGATCAATCTTTGAAATCAGTCTTAGAACCCAACATCTGCACATTGTGGGCAGTGAGATGATGTTTTCTAGGCTTCATAACTCAGGATCAGAATAATCTACAGACATAATACACATATCATAAGAAACTCCATAACAATATTCCATCTAACCAGGGGCATCATTGTGTGATGAATTATCAGTGAGTAATCCAGATGTAAAAACAGCTCAAATTCACAAGTTTCCAACCAAATTAAATCCCAGTATAAATAACAAAGGAGCTTTTAGTGCATGTTTACTGCTCTGGTCACATGTACTGTACATGCTCAAGCTGCATACAGACTCTGACTGGGTTGTAGAAGAAAGAAATAAGGGGCTTGTTTGCTCTCTTTCTCTGCTCTCATAGTGTTTAGACTTCATAATAAAAGTCATGTGACATGATAATACTGATACAGAAAAAGCAAAAAAAAAAACCAAGACAATCTATTTTGTTTTTTTTATAACACTAATAACACTTATATTAACACAATGACACTAATAATAACATTAATAATAACTCTTATAATAACATTAATATTAACACTTATAATAACACCAATATGAACCGTAATAAAAAAAACTGTAGGGGGGGTTAGGTTTGGAGTCTATAGGAGGAAAACATCCCATAAAATTGGCCTATAAATCCATTGGATTATCCTTTTGTTGAATGGGACATACATGAACACTGTTACAATGCTACTATCGAAAACTGACACATTTAGTTACGCAGATTAAAAACTGTGTCATTTGATTTAATACCAATAAAAATACACAAAAACCTGCTGTTTACTTCTTGTCCGAATGAGGGGTGTGGTGTTGTGGGCGTGGTCTGTGAGCACCACAGGCACTGTTGCCATGATCACGGTTTTAACTAATATTAACACTAATAATAACATTAATATTCACACTAATAATAACTTTAATATTAACACTAATAATAGCTTTAATATTAACACTAATAACTTTAATATTAACACAATCACACTAATAATAACATTAATATTAACACTTAGATTTTGAGTCTAGGGGAATTAGATTTGGGGTCTGTAGGGGATAAGATTTGAGGTCTGTAGAGGGATTAGATTTGGGGTTTGTAGGGGATTAGATTTGGGGTCTGTAGGAGGGATTAGATGTGGGGTCTGTTGGGGGTATTAGATTTGGGGTCTGTTGGGGGGTATTAGATTTGGGGTCTGTTGGGGTATTAGATTTGGTGTCTGTTGGGGGCTATTAGATTTGGTGTCTGTAGGGGCAGATTTGGGGTTCAGGAAGATTAGATTTGTGGTCTGTAGAGGGAGATTAGATGTGGGGTCTGTGGGGGAGGGGGTAGATAGGGGTTTGTAGGGAGATTAGATTTGGGGTCTGTGGGGGGGGTAGGTTTGGGGTCTGTAAAGGGATCAGATTTGGGGTCTGTAAGTGGGGATTAGATTTGATGTCTGTAGGGAGATTGCATTTGGGTTCTGTAGGGGATTAGACGGAGGTCTGTAGGGTGGGGAAGTAGATTTGGGGTCTGTAGGGGAAATTAGATTTGGGGTCTGTGGGGTTAGACGTGGAGTCTGTAGGTAGGACAGCAGAGATTTGGTTTTGGGGGGATTTTTTCTGCACCTGGCAACCCTGTCTCTGGTCTCCTGGCAGTGGTGGAGTGTCATTAGCCTGGAAGCACGGCAGCTTCTGCTTACAGGCAGGTACGTCTCGTTTTAACGCGCCGTGGCTTTGCAGTTTCTCCCACAAGAGTGCAGAACCGAGACACTCTCACCTCTGTTGCCCTGTCAACCCCGCGGGCAGCAGAGTGAGTCTGAACTTCAGCCAGGCTAGGCTAGGCTAGGCTAGGCTAACAGCATCGTCCCAACAAAGGGAAGCTCCGCACGCAGCTCTGAGAGAACATCATCTTCTGCTCTGACTACTACACCTTCATCTCACACATCTCACAGAGGACTCTGAGGTAGAGGGAGGGGTTCGCTGACGGCCTTCTCTTCAGTGGAGTTAACTGACGCTGCTACCGGGTTTAGAGAGCAGGACTCTGCTCTGAGAGAGCAGGTCTGAGAGAGCAATTCTGACAGTCTGAGAGAGCAGGACTGAGGGGCCGAGAGAGCAGGACTGACACTGAGGGGCCGAGAGAGCAGGACTGACAGTCTGTGGGAGCAGGACTGAGAGTCTGTGGGAGCAGGACTGAGACCCTGAGAGAGCAGGTCTGACAGTCTGAGAGAGCAGGGCTGAGAGTCGCTTAATGTGTGCTTAATGTGTTTTATGAAGAGTAACATTCGTCAGATCTTTTCATTTCTGTCAATAATGTTTTCTTCTAAACCATGGCGTTGGTCCTTCTTATTATTAAATATTAACCTAGTATAAGGAGAACTTCTGGGTTACTGGTTTGATACGTAGGGGCATCCTTTTTATTCTTGCATTGATGGTTCTGCACTAATCAAGCTTCAGGCAGTGGTTAAACTTCTGGCTTACTCTTCATTGGTTTTAGGATCTACTACTCAGTCCACTACAATGTTGGCTCCTGTCCTCTGCGCTTCTGGGTGAAACATGGCTGACCAACTGTATTAGTTGCTATGTGGGAAGAGTATTGTATTCACGGTATATAAGAGCACATAAGAAGATTGACAGACAAACCATGCACAAATTAACCTGCATATGTACAGTCCCCCCAGCTAATGCCTCTAGTGGTGGTACCTCATTTGTGCAATGTTATGCAAGTAGAAAAGTAGTGACATAGGAAAAGTAGTCTTACGTTGGAGGCCTGGAAGTTACTGCTGAAATCATGTAAATGTCTTATCAATGTGTTGAATCAGACAGTGCAAAATAACAACTGCTTTATCCTGTGTGTTTAAGTTTCCAGAGTCTGATGAGGTCTTGATTGGTCCTATAGATGTGTTACTAGAGCTCAACATGTATCACCACTCACGGCTGTTTCGGGCTTCAGTTTAGCTTATGACCAAGACGCTTTTAGGAGGACGGATCAGAATTGGGATTGTCAATCAGCACCCTCAGGAACCTATCTCTCAAAGGCCACAGCTATTCATTTTGTGTGAGGCCTCTTTTTAAGCTATGGCGGATGGGAGGATCTATGTGGGGAACCTTCCCATATGGATGTGCAGAGACACGAGGATCTCTTCTTCAAATATGGAAAATTCGGATATCGAAATAAGAAACAACCAGGTACCATCCGGCTTTGTTCGCTGGAGGACCCACGGAGTTCCAGGGCTGATGTTTCATTTTTCACCCCTCACTGACTGGACGTCAGAAACACATGGAGTGAGACATTTCAAGTGTCCTCAGAAAGAAAGAGCACTTTACTTCCTCTCTTCCAGGATGGAGGATGCTGTCTGGTGAAGGAATGGATATGGATTTGAGATTGTAAGCTGCGTAGGGAATATCCTCGCTCTCAGGATCCAAATTTAGTGGATCTGTTGGAGGAGGACCCAGGGATTAAACATCAGCCATGCATCAGGAGTTCAGAGTAATAGTGACTGGTAGGTCAAAGATTTTCATCTTTAACGCTTTTAAGCAAATCTAGTGCAGTTTATTTTGATGTGCTTTAGAAGATAACATTTAATGGGGAGTGTTTAGGTATTTGCATTGATAGGGTTTATGAATCCTGCAGGTCTCCTCCCCACTGGCAGCTGGCAGGACCTCAAAGATCACATGTGTGGGAGGCAGAGATGCAGTGCTTGGTTGATGTCCAAAGGATGGCGAGAGGGGAGGTGGTGGAATTCTTCCACGTGGAAGACAGGAATATGCTTCTCTATGGCTGGCTGGATGGGACAGAGTTCAGATCCCATCAGGTTAAAACCTTCATTTTAGACTGATTAATAACACTAGGAACATATTCTGCAAAAACATTGCTGTGCCCAGAAGGAATCTAAAGCAGTCACAATGAGGTCGTACGTCACGGAGTCACAGAGAATGGCAGCAGTTATTGTGGTTCATTGAGTCCTGTTTTGTCTTGGTGAATCTCTTTGTGGAGACACTGTTGTCAGCACTAAGATGTTTGTTGTCATAGGTCTCACGCCAGAAGGCCTGAGATGTCATGGGGTTTAGCTTGCTGTCATGTAGCTTCATACCATTCCAGATCACCTTTGGCCTTCATTGCAAGCAGTTTGACAGCTTGTTACATTAATGAGGTCCTGCAACCAGTGATCCGACCTTTTCTGAAAGCACACTATTCCGTGCACTTAATCCAACAGGACAATGCTTGTCTCAAGATCTCGCCTTGAAGACAGATATTATGCCATGACCAGTCAACTCACCAGACCTACTCCCAACTGAAAATGTGTGGAATGGTTTTGGACGTACAATCAACACTCAACCGCACAGTCGCAGGAACGTGAAATATTCAAGCTGCATGATGGATTATCACAGGATACCATTAGGAACATCTACAACTCGATGATGAGACATTTAGCATGTTGTGTTATACTGAATATCATACTGAAAGACATGTGGAGCTCAGTAAATATTGCCCATATCAGTCTCATTTATTTTCCCCGAGACCTTTATCTTGCATATAGCATTGCATTGCATTGCAATCAACCACTTCCTTCTGGGTGCAACTATTGTGTGACTATATTGTTTTGGCAATGAGTGTAGTTGGTCAGTCTCCCTGCTTTCTTAATTTCTGAACGTTTCAGAGGGTTTTTGATGGGAAATGGTTAAATTTAGAAAGATTTTATGCAAATATATATTATAAATATGATATGTTAATGTCATCTGTTTTCTGGGCTTCATAAGTAAAGCTGTTGATGGTAAATTTGGGTAAAACTTTTCTGTGGGAACTATTTTGCCTTCCTGAGTCTGCATACCTCCACCATGGTAAACAAAAGCTTTTAGGCTAAACCTCCACAGAACTATCATGAAAAATTCAGCCATCAGGAAATGTACTTGCAAGTCAGCATAACAGCCTACATGTCACAGTGCAGGTTCCTGTCACTGCCACTGTGAATCATTTTGACTCTAGAACAGTGCATTTCCCTTTAAACCTCTCTGAGAATGTTAATATACATAGAAATGGTGGAACACTTTGTGAACTCTAAATAAAAATCTAAATAAATAATAACATTGTTGGAATATTGTTTAACAGTTTTGTTTGTTTGACAGGGAGAGACTGCTCACATCAGAGTTCTGGGAGGAGAGAGGTGCAAGCTGGGGCTGCCTACGCCCAGGTCCAGGTCTCGGGCGTATACACCTCCTATCAGAGCAGAGGATCACTGCCAACTCGCTACCGCCTCCTCCACGCCTACATGTCTCGCCAGCCCTCCTCCTCGACGAGCCCCACCCCAGCACCACAGCCCACCCCCACGCCACTATCGGTAAAGAGCCAAGAGCGGCCAGCGCTGGTCACATCACAGACATCCAGCCCCCCCAGTCATTTCCCATTTTTTAATTTAGTTTTTTTTTTGTTTTGTTGTTTTGCTTTGTTTTTTAACTTTGTCATTTACATTCCATCATTACGACACCCCAAAGGCCTTCAAAGTGCAAAAATGGTCTCGAACAAAACGATTCGTCCAACTGGACACCCAGAAAGAGTAACCAAATGTGATGGAGCAGGTGGTCTGAAACATGACTTCAGTTTTCTGAGAAGGTGAAAGCTTCTCCGTTGTGGCATTTAGAATAGACATGTTTTGACTTCTCCACCTTCATTGGTTTTAGGTGAAACACCTGTTGGGACTGGATTTGGTGGTGTTTCATCTACAAATCTAAATTTTTTCTTTTTCTTTTAAATGGAATGATGAACTTTTTAAATCTTTTGTTTGTGTGTGCCTCACGCCTCTTTTGTATCATGTAATGGAAGGATGCACGTTTTTTTTCCTTTTCAATTAAAGCATTGAGTCATGATGTTGTTCTCCCAAATTATGGTAATGTCATTATTGAGCACCAGGAATTTCATTCTTTCATTATTTACTTTGCTGACTAAGAAGTTGAGGGAAAAAGGACATGTTGGGATTTTCAAACATTTAATATACAAAAACACAATGTAGCCACATTTTAGCATGTGGATATTTAGTTTGTAATTCCAGTTATCCAAGTCAAATTAAACATTCATTCCTTTACCAGGTAGCAGAACCGACATCAAAGTAGTATCAGGTCTCTACAAGACACATTACCCAGTCCTTCAGTATCTCCTTCTACCACCAGTCCTAAAAGATTTCAAAGCAAGTCCTCATATCTAACGCCTCATGATGATGCCAGCGCCACCACTGCAGCTCAGAAGCTGACAATCAGATGGTAGAAAAACGAGGACAGCGGCTCGGTTTTCAGACCTCATCAACTGCCAGGCTTCTCTTGTTTGGCCTCTGCTGAACTCCACACCATCGATAGGGAGATGTCCTTTTCTTTGATTTGGCCAAGTAAAACAACAATAGATCCGGTGGTCAAACAAACCTTGCCTTGAAGGCAGGCATACTACTAGTCAGTAAACAAGGAGCAGTACATTTGACTTATACCATGCTTCACTGAAAAGTGAAGAGTGGGAAAGATAAGAATTATTATGCACCTTGGCAGAAAGCTGGCATACAATTTACATCACACCAGAGATCTTTACTGATCCCTTTGTAGGCGTCTTACAGCTCCAGGTGGTAAGTCTTGAGCATTTAGCGAGTCAATTGAGCAGTTCACTGAAAACATGAGAATCAAGAAATACAACCCCAATTCCAATGAAGTCTGGATGCTGGGTAAAAACAGAATACGATGATTTGCAAATCCTTTTCAATTTCATTCAATTGAACACAATTACAGAGACAAGACATTTAATGTTCAAACATATAAAATGTATTCTTCTTTGCAAATATTCCCTCATTTTGAAGGTGATGCCTGCAACACGTTCCAAAAAAGTTGGGACAGGGGCAACAAAAAGACTGGGTGTTGGTGCCCATGGCTGTGTGGGCACCACACGCTGAAATGTGTTACAAACATATGCTGCCATCCAAGCAAGGTATTTTTTCAGGGACGTCTCTGCTTATTTCTATAAGACAATGCCAAGCCACATTCTGCACGTGTTACAGCAGCGTGGCTTCGGAGTAAAAGAGTGCGGGTACTAGACTGGCCTGCCTGCAGTCCACTCGTCTCCCATTGAAAATATGTGGTGCATTATGAAGCACAAAATACAACATGAGACCCCGAACTGTTGAGCAACTGAAGTTGTACGTCAAGCAGGAACGGGAAAGAATTCCACCTACAAACCTTCAACACTTAGTGTCCTCAGTTCCCAAATGCTTACTGAGGCAGCGGAAAGGTGATAAATACAGTGGTATACATGCTCCTGTCCTAACTTTTTTAGGAATGTTGCAGCATCAAATTAAAAAAAAAAAGTGAATATTTGCAAAAAACAATAAACTTTATCTGTCTGAACATTATTTGGCGCAGCCGTGGCCTGGTGGTTCGGGAACCGGAAGGTCACCGGTTTGAATCCCTGAACTGGCTGGACATTTCTGAAGTGCCCTTGAGCAAAGCACTGAACTCCCCAGCTACCCTGGGTGCTGAGGACAGGGCTGCCCACCGCTCAGGGCATGTGTGCTCACTGCCCCCCGGTGACATCTGCTGCTGACATCCGGGAACGCGATTAGATGTCACTTCTTTAATTCTGTCTAAAAGTCAGATCCCACATCATCTCATTTCTAATATAACCTGGACTATACTTCTTGTACGTCAACAAACTTCTCTGAAGATCTCTGGTCCACCAACATCAAATGCCGGCGGCTACGTTATGTCAAACTCAATTTGTGCTGCTGTTTCCCCGAAGGTGGGCTTCCATGGATGACTATAGTGTTTCAGGCCCACAGGAGGAGAAACCCTGCATACTGGGACTTGCACTGTATACTGATTAGAAGTGTACCTGTACTTTACTGGTACCAGTAGCAGTGCAGTGTGGAGTAAATCTAGTGGTCCAATCATCATGAAGTTCTGGGATGCTCACTGTCTCTATGATCTGGGGAATCTATTACTATCAGTCTCTACTGTCCTGGGAAGAACTTCACTGGTGCACTGCTGAGAATTTGATTGTATTCTACAAGAGCCCTAGGGAGGTCAGGTTCATCAGAGGACGATCTACCTGAACACAGGACTGGTACTTCTTGAACATCTCGATGCAGGGGTCTCCACTCCGGTCTCCTTTCAGGAACTTATCCGCGAACCAGCGGTTAAAGCACTGGTCATACTCGCGCTTCAGCTCCGTGCAGGCGTCACCCACGCTGTTCATTTGTCATTCAGTTGCCCGCATGATAGCAGCCCGGTATTTATCAGCTCCGAGCGGCCGCGCCAAACCACGTGATCGCCAACCAGGGTGGACGCGCGGCATGACACAAAGTGTCAGAATGACAGCATACATACCCTTTATAAAATAAATTCGTATATAGTAAAGTTCAAAATAGTATATATAATTTAAATATTAAAATATAATAAATGTATCATTTGAATATTAATATATATATACATATATATATATATATATATATATATATATATATATATATATATATATATATATATATATATATATATATATATATGAATATATATTAACTATAATATATAATGATAAAATACATAAATAATAATAAATACATAATATAAATATATAAAATATATTATAGATAATATAATATTAAAATATAAAACATGGAAAAGTATATTTTTATATTAAAATATAACATATTTAAATGTATACTTTATTACAATATAAATAAATTTTTATATAAATGTATATGTTGGGCTTAGTTTTAACATAAAGTGTACTACCTTTTTTACAGGGTTTTTTTTATTACTAATCACTTTCTTATTATGAGAAATTGTGCCATAAAACTATATAATCATGAAAAAAAAATGTTTTTTTTGAGAAAGTGCCTTTATATCATAAAAATGACACTTCACAATTTTGACCTACAGTGATACTAGAAAGTTTATGAAGTCATTGTTTTTTTTCTCTTTTTCTGACCTTTATTGAAGAAAATGATCATATACATATATTTTCGCTGTCAGTATCTGGTGTGGCCTCCTTGTGCAACAATATTTGCAACTAAACTCTTTATAAAACAGCTTCAGCTTTTATGTTGGTGGGTTTTCTCCCATGAACTGCTTTGCAACATTAGTATTTAAAAAGATCTCCAAACAATAAGAAATCAGCCAGTCCACTGCCTAGAAAGTAATTTACAAGTAGAGAACAACTTAAAACAACTGCTAACATGGGCAGGTCATTCTGGCAAGTTCAGTCCAAGAGGAGACTGCAACATTCCTAAAGAATCCTAAAATGTCTTTACAGATAGCTCTCACCACATCTGATGGCAAAGTGCCATCAAAAAGAAACCAAACCAGTTTGATTTTCATGGGAGGTAAGCAAGGAGGAAACACATACACAAAAAAAACATTCAGGATAAGACTAAAGTTTGCCAGAGAACTCCTAGACAAAGAGAATGGACTTCTGGAACAATGTGGTTTGGACAGATGAATCCAAAGTTGAATCATTTGGGCATAGGACCAGAAGACATGTTTGGTGCAAACCAAGCACAGCATTAGAGCACAAGAACCTCATACCAACTGTGAAGCATGGGGGTGGAAGTGTCAAGGTTTGGGGCTGCTTTGCCGCAGCAGGTCCTGGGGACCTCACCATGATAGACACCACTATGAAATGTTTATTGTACCAGAAGGTGCTTGAGGAAAATAAAATACCATCTGTACAAAGACTGACACTGAAACATCACATAGCTGAAAGAATTGTATATGGAGGAATGGGAAAATCTTGCTCCTGTTGGATTTCAGAGACTTGAAGTTGGTTATAAGAAACTAAGTGACCTTATTTTAGCCAAAGGAAGAAATACCAGCTATTAGGGCATAGGGTGTCGTAATATGTTCCAAATTTCTATTTTTTACATTTTGCAAATGTTTATACAGTATATGCAAGAAAACTCAAAACACAGTGGGGTGTCCTCTCTCTCTCTCTCTCTCTCTCTCTCTCTCTCTCTCTCTCTCTCATACACACACACACACACAGAAACCCCCTTTAATGTACACATTACAATCAGCTATACAGATGTAATGAAAGACAAACAAAACACAACATTCACCACAGTTCACATTTATTCCTTATTACAATACAGATTATCATTAGTGGCACGACGTTCTGACAATATACTATGTAGATACACAGATTACAATAAAAATATATAAGCATAGAATATAATCTTTTCACATAGGCTATGTTATCTTTCCTTCATGTTTCTGTTTCTCATAAATAAATGGTCACTTCCAAATACAACACTTCTTTACAATTCACAAATAATTTCATTTTCCATGTCATTCGATACATTTTATACTGTGATCTATTAGTTTATGAAGTCTAATGTATACAGAGCAATTAAGAAATGGTAATACACACAGATATCGATGGGTTAAGGTTAGTGTTGATAACACTGGCACTTGAAACACTTGGTTTGAGATACAAGATTTTATCCAATTCCTACAATCACACTGAATCCAGTGCTAAAAGTGTGAGACAACCATACAAAATTTTGGTTGCTGGTAGTTCAGAGCATACACGCGCACACACACACACACACACACACACACACACACACACACACACACACACGCAAGCATGCACGCACACACACCAACACACACACACACACACACACACACACACGCATGCACGCACACACACACACACACACACACACACACACACACACACACACACACACACACACACACACACACACATGTTGTGTAAATGTTTTACAGTTGTATGTAAAAGTTTAAGCACCCCAGTGTAAATTAAATGTTTCTGCAAATGTAAACCATTGGTGCACAACACTTGAAGGGACAGTCTCCATCCAGCAAGGTAGTTGTCCAACTCAGACACATCTACTTTGTCAGGTAATTAATGGATGAGTTGAATCAGGTGTGTTGGATTAGGGCAAAAATACATAGTATTTGTGATAAGTGAAGTTTGAACACCCTTCTGGATTGAATACCAGGCCTTGATAACCTCATTTAAACTTGTTATGGAGAACACGATTTGTTATCAGGAACTATCAACACTCAAAAACAATGGGCTCCTCTACACAACTGGCTGAGGATCTGAAAGTGAAGGTAAGTGATGCTACAAAAGTGAAGCTACAAAAAAGGATAGCAAAGCACTTATAGTTCACAGTTTCCACTGTCTGAAATATCATTAAGAAAAGGCAGTTAAGAGGAACTGTGGAACTCATGGCAAGATTTGGAAGACCAAGAAAAAATACAGCTGAACATATGCTGGCAAGAAAGGCAAAGCAAAACCTACAATATGACAGCAAAAAACTACAGGTAGTTTAGGGTGACACAGTAGTGAAAAACTTACATACAACCTTCAGAAATGTTTTTTAAGGTTTCAGGAAGGTTAGACAATAACATTGCAGAAATAGTAACGTTCCAGAAATGTTCTGAGAACAAAGTACATAATAAATGTTGCCATCACAATGTTGTTAAAATGTGTCTTAAACAACATTTCAAGTTAGATATACACTAACATAATGGAAATATCTGAAGTAATAAATAAAATAAATTACTTGCATCACTTATTCAAATTTGAAAAAAAAGCCCATATTTGATTGTGAGAATAAACAAATAAACATAAAAACGTTAAATATAAATGTTCTAGAAGCTTCCCTAATACTGGACATATTGAACATTCTAAGATCTAAAATCATGATGCTTAGGACATTCACACAACATTCTACTAACAAAAGAGTCTAGCTGGGATAAGTTAAAATAACTTAAAAGTCAACTGCTAAACATGGGGGTGGATGTGTTTGGTGTTGTAGACATTGAAACAGAGAACATTGAACAATGGATTCCATTCAGTTTCAGCCTAATCTGGATGCAAAAGTAAGTCAAGAAAAGCTGAAGAATGCTGAAAAGACGCTGGCTTCTAAAACAGGACGCTGATCCAAAATAAATGAACCTTGCAGCTTCCTGACTTGAAAATTATTGAAAAACAGTGGGTAGAACTTAATCACGCTGTGCAGCAAGACGGCCCAAGAATATCACAGAACTAAAGGCGCTCTGTGAGGAAGAGTGGGTGGAAATGTCTAACATAAGAACAGAAAGGCTTCTAGCTGGTTATTTTTTTTAGGTTTGTGCATTGACATTTGCAGAACATTGTCTTAAACACTGTTTTCTTTCTTTTTACATGAAAAAAAATGATAAGGGATGCCAAAACATTTGCATACAACTGTGAATGTTATGTATGGCAACTACATTAATGTATGATGACTAAGTCTCACATATAATGACTTCAGGTGACCCACATTCTGATTCAGAGACCTTGTGGATTTTATCACTCACTGAGCAGAAACAAACACATGGCACTTGTCCCTAAACGAAGGAACTTAAGGCAAAAAAGACTGATAAAAAATAAACACATCTCCAAGATTATAGTTATATTATAGATAGATTCTTTTTTTCCTGACTAAGGTCGTTTCGCTGAGTGAGGTACATAATTGTGTAGCAGCTAAACATGTCACTGTGTGACAAAAGTCACCGGGGGCAGAAAGCTTAAGTAATAATTTAAAGAAAATCACTCTGTTTTTATAAGACAAACTCAATAATACCTGAAAAATAGAAGGATGTGCTGACACAGACTAAAGTTTTTCCATCTAAATATCATGAGGCCATGATGTAGTAATACTCAACAAATCTGAGTGATATCTTTTACCAGTGAGCACCCCTCATGATATAGTAGTTGGTTTCTAGTTTGCACAAATGGAAAAGAAACAATGACCATGACTTCAATATTTTGTGCTTTTCAAAAATCTGTGCTGGTAGAGACACATCATTTGGTTTCCATCACCTTTAGTCTTTAGGACTGTATTTGACTCTGTGCCCTTTCCAATACCAAACTGGGCATTTGCAGAGAACTGTAATCTACCATTTATTTCATGTTACTATGCCTTATCATTTCATTGGATGTTATTGCTCTCCAGCATTACATTAGAAATGTGTTTTGGGCCAACTCTCGCTTATTTCCTGGCATATCCTGATCTCAACAGGACGTCAAAATGAAGATGTGCTCTAACAGCTGCATTTAAATGTATGATAGGCAGAAAAATGGACACAAGCATTGATTATAATTAGACAGTGGAGAGCAAATGGAGAAAGACATCGAATCACTTGTTCTCAATGAGGATCTGGACCTTATGGACCAAGTCTCGGGCCATCACCAGAAGTTTTGGGACGTCATGTCGCTCGGCCATTTCTGAAATAAAACATAATTTCATGATATGAGAATCTGTCTTCAAAATGAAATTTGTGCCATATTGACACAATGCCAGCTGAACTAAGGTTCTTTGTCCAGGTCATAGAACACACATCAGAGACACCTTACCGTTGAAGAACTTGATAATGTCAGTGAAGTCCATGTTGTTCTCCAGAATGATATCTCTGTACAGCTCTACCAGGGCCAGGGCAATGAAGAGCACAAAGTGGCCAGAGGAGATGGTGCGGGCAGCCCAGATGGTCTCCCACACAGAGAAGACGTCATCATATACCATTTCTTTGGACGGGCAGACAAATATGAACAAAGTAAGTAACCTCTATGCTAGTATTTGAGGCTATTTAGAGCTTTAAAGACAAGTAGATACAAATATGTAACAAGGAAGAAACTCTGAGTCTGCTTTGTTTTGGTCTGAAGTATTTCTGGAGAGACTGACTGACTGATGGATGGACTGACTGACTGACTGACTGACTGACTCATTTATTTGAAAACACAGGTCAGTGGAACCAAACCACTACGTTAAAGCATAATATTTGTTCTACAGCATTAAAATTTCCAATTTACTTAATTAATTTGTAAAAAAAATTGTCCATTCATTAGGTCATTAATGCAATATCACTTGTAAGTGAACACCTGAGTGGACATATGAATAACTCTCCAGACATACTGTCACGTGCGGTGAACTTGACAAACGTAGGAGGAAGCGGATGATGTGCAGGGTTGGATGATTTATTCAATAGATATAAACAAAGTCACACTTACACAAACAGGGACACTAACCATGATGACTATAGACACGAATACCTGACAAGACTTGACTACAGACAAGAAGACTGTCAAGGACGGACTCAAACAGCAGGACTTAAATAGCAAGTCATGATAAACACCTGGACATGATGATACACGAGACACAGCACAGATGGGCAGAGACATGACATGTGCTCCGAAACAGGGGAGATAAACAAAACAAGGACGAGACCACAGATGGACATGATGGATACGTGACACGTAAACAGTTTAATGGTTTCTATCAGTCTAAAAGGAGAACAAAATCATTTTGGGGAAAAAAGTCTGATACATGTTCAATCATGTGTCCATTCGTTGCTTTGATTTAGAAATATTTTTCAAATGATAAAAAAAAAACAAAAAAAAAAAACATATTACTGACTTACAAACTCAGGTTTCCTTATTCTTTGGTAACAATAAGCAGTACAGTTGCTTATATCTTGATTTTTTTCTGAAATGTTTAATTGTGTAACATCAGCATAGCTGGGAAAATTGATGACTCATTACTTGGAGTCGTTACACTCGTTACTTGGAGTGTGTAGTGAAATGAAGAAAGAAAGAACTGAACAATGTGGGACCATTTTGATGAATGGTCAATTGCTTGATAAAACAAAAAAAAAACAATCCAAAACTGTCCATTTATTAAACACGATCAAAATCTTGCTATCAGTTATTTCAAAAGCTGACTGAGATCTAATCAAACCCAATCATGTAAACTTTGTATGAGGAAAATCATTCATATAAATTGTGTTTTAATTATTTTGAGATGGAAGGGGGTTGGAGGGGGTCTGCTATCAAAGAATTCCGAGACAATACCCCCTTTACCCCACAAACATAGCACATTTATAGGTCACATCATTATTCATGCAAACGTGTTGTGTTTCTGTGAAATTTGCTGTTTTTAATGAGGAATATCCTTCATGTAAATTGTGAATTTTAATTATTTTGGGATAGAGGTGAGGGGAGTTCCCCTCTCTCCCCCTAA
Organism: Acestrorhynchus altus; assembly: GCA_034509495.1. Taxonomy (NCBI): domain Eukaryota; kingdom Metazoa; phylum Chordata; class Actinopteri; order Characiformes; family Acestrorhynchidae; genus Acestrorhynchus; species Acestrorhynchus altus. The sequence goes on along the minus strand of CM067519.1, from coordinate 5,629,087 downwards.
ACACAGCACATTAACAGCTCACATCATTATTCACACAACCCACAGATAACGTTTCTAATTACAAATTTAATTTTAAGCTCAAATGGTTCAGTCTGAGATAATAACAGAGATAATAATGTTTAAAATAATGTTTAAAAATGAAAAGAGAGCCACAGTTGGCGAGTGTTGAAGTTGGTAATTGGTATACTGTAGGGGGCCTTCACCCTGGGGGTAAATTCAGACCACAATACACCAATAAGAGTCCTTGGGCTAGACTCCTAATGCTATGTTCACCTACCTGTATAACATGAATCAAATATAAGTAAAAGTAATAAGAGATCTTTCTATGTACTTTAATCTGAAATTGATGTAGAATATGTTTATTTCTATGAGTGTTATGAGAGTTTACTGTCCGTCTTCCAAGAACTGACAAAAGTGGCAATCATTGGGGTCCAAGCAGGGTAGATCCTTGTGCAGACAGGCCTTAACAGAAGTATTAAACAATCTTTATATAAGCTCAGCTTTATTTATCAATTATGACTTACCTCTCTTAAAGTCTAGAAGGAACCAGCGGTAACAGAAGTAAAAGTGGGTGTAGTCTCCGTTCTGTTGCATCAGCTCAAAGAGCTCAGAGTCAAGAATCTGCATAATATAAAAACACACAGTTGTAGAAACACGTAGGAACGCATAATAAGCAATGCACAAAAGAATCAAAATTGTTTCTTGACATCATACCTGAATAAGGGAACGCATGTTGGCGAAGTGGGTGTCCATTGCTCCTCCGTGTGGAAAGTTCTGGTTCATTCTTTTCATGAGTTCTGTAAAGCAGCTGAAAGCCATGGCCTCTAACAAAAACGAAGGGGATTGATTAGCAAAACTGTGGACCAAACCAGTCATCTATTCCAGTACTGGTTTCAGCAAGCCTTTATCAATGTGACCACAGAAATGTCCCTTTTTTACTACATTGGCATTAGTATTATATTATTACTATGACTATGTGATATTAGATGTTAATATGTTGCCCTCAGAGGATAAAACCTGATATCTGATATCATTGTGACTTGACCTTTATATTTATAAGCTGTTAAAGCACCACGGTAATACAATATTTAATATTTTGAAACCTTAACATTTGATTTGCTGTGTAAGGCTTGGTTTAAAAAGTACATATTACATATTGTAGGTAAGTTAGTGTTAGGGCACCCATCATCACCCTGTCCCGGAATTTCCTCTAATTGATTGGCTAAGGGACATAGAGGATTTGAAGACCCTTAAGTAGCCGATATTTGGACTGGTCGATGATAGGAGACCTACAGCGATTCTTAATCTCTATTTTCAGACGTAGCACCTTCTTAAACAAAGCTTCTTATTCACATTCTTATTGCATTTGTATGTAACTGAGAATTACAAATGTTTCACACATTGATGGATTTGCTGATGTGTGTCAGATTGTTCTGATGGAGCTTGTTTTTAACAGTGAGAAATAGCATATCAAAAATCCAGAAAATCACGTTTTATAAATTACATAAATGTATTTATTTTTCCATTTTCTTACTATTGCACCAACAGTTGTGTCCTTCTCACCCAGTCTCTTACTTAGGGTTTTGTAGCCCATTCCAGCCTTGTGCATGTCTACGATCTTGTCCCTGACATCTTTAGAAAGCTCTTTGGTCTTGCCCATGTTGAAAAGTTTGACTGATTAATTGAGTCTGAGTCAAATACTTATTTCTCTCTGCAAAATGCAAATAAATTTATTTAAGTTATACAATGTGATTTTCTGGATTTTATTTTTGATATTCTATCTCTCACTGTTAAAATTAACCTCCCCATAAAATTATAGACTGTTCTTGTCTGTCAGTGGGCAAACTTACAAAATCAGCATGGGATCAAATAATTATTTCCTTCACTGTAGAAGCCTCTTAAGTAATGAAGCCTGGGACTGCCCTCTAACCTCATATCAGGTTATGGTCCACCTGATATATATATATATATATATATATATATATATATATATATATATATTGATCACTTCATTCCTAAGCGTAACCCCACCTGCTGGATAATTTAATCAAGAAAATTATAAAGAAAAATGCCAATTTTAGCACAGGGAAAACTAACTGTTGGAAAAAGAGAGTGGGAATGGGAATACAGTATAGAAGAGAAAATTTGATTGAATACAAGCAGTTTTGCCATTGAAATGAATGGAGTTAATATTCATTTAAAATGCAACCGGCCAGCTTCACATTAGATAAACGATTGGCTGTCCGTCTTGAATATACAGTCAGTGTGTTCGGTTGACAATGATTCAATTGCTTTTCGATTGAAGGGCTCACTGTGAACTTACCATCATCAAGAATAACAAGCAGAGGTGCAAGTAAGTCACACATTCCCTGCACGTAGCCGATATCGAGATGCTGCCAAACATAGCTATGAGGAGAAATCAAGCAAAAAGGCAAATGACCTTTAAGGACCTTTGTGTTCAATGGTATGTAGAATCACAGGTGCAACAGCAGGGATTTTCAGATTCACCTGCACATGATGTTGCGCAGTTTCTCCAGATTTGAAGCTGTGAAATACCAGTAGTTTCTATCACACCTCTGGACGTCTTTGTCTATGCGGTGCAGATTGAGGGTGTACAAGTCTAGCAGCTCTTGCTGTCGAGGAAAAGAGGCAAGAATGAGTTTAAAAAATATACTTTCAGACTAAAAAAATGCAAGCATCGAACACAATGGTTGTTACAGGCTTTAAATGTTGGTTTGAGTTGGATATGCTGTAGGACAGGGGTTCTCAAACTTTTCCGGCTCATAGCCCACTTGTTTATAACTAGACAGCATAATAGTCAACAGTGTCTTCATGAAAACATGTGTCCTATATGTCCCTAAAAATGAACAGTAACAATGCTTGTTGTGAACATCAGAAGACACTTCTAATGTGCAAAATTCAGTCTAAAAGCTGTCTCTATATGTCTGGTGTCTTATACTATGACATCATATTTGATCTAGTCTGTCTTTTACTTGCAGGAGTTTGAGAAACAGTGTCATCTCTGATTTACTAACTGTCTGCATCAGGCACTCATCAGGCTGTGTTGTCTCAGACTGATAACATTTAATATATGTGTTAGTTGCCCACTGTGTACAACTGCCTCCCCCCGAGGATGTGCCTGCAGATCTTTTTGAAAGAAGCTGCAACTACTCAAGACACAACGTATCCCTGGTATTATTCAAATTCTGCCTTTGAGTCAATTTACTCACAGAGTAAGTGGTTCCAATGGAAGAAACTGGAGACGCAATATCATTTTTATGTTCTCCTCCAACTGCTAGAGAGTCTGGTTTGGGGAACAAACTCTCCATCTCCGGCTCTTCATCAGACAGGGCAGATTCAGTGCCTTCTGGGCTAGTGTTCAGGCCTGTCTCCATGCACAGCTCCAGAGCAGGCATACCTACTGCAATCTTTTCTGGTGGGATTGATAGAGCCAAAGGAGGTCCCATCGTAACAGGAGCCTTGGTCTGGGTGTCCTCAACAGGCATATAAACCAAAGCAGCTGTTATTTCTTCCATTTCTAAAGCAGATGGAGAGTCATCAGACATATCTGGTGACTGCTTTGATAAAGACATCATGGAAATACAGCTCTCAGGAATGGGTTCCGTCATTTGTTTGATTAATGCCTTGCACCGGCTCTGATCAGAGTCCCAGTTCGAAATGGTTTGTGTAGCTGGTTTCTCAGTGTCAGACGGGTTGTTCATTAGCAATTCCATGTTTGGAGTTTCAGAGCAAGGTTGAGCAGGCCTTGTATCATTCTGAGAAAGCTCCACGCAATGTTTACTTGTCAACTCTGACAATGTGAGGTCTCCAACCTCCTCATGGCTTTTTGTATCGGTGGTTTTTTCATCATCCACAGAATATTGTTTAGTTAGTATAGGATGATCACATTTAGTTGGTGTTTTTTTGTCAACTTCTGTTTCTAACTCTGTGGTTGACTTTGCATTACCTACATCAGACTCAGTCTTTTCCTGTGCCTCATTCATCACTTGTGAATCCCTGATTCCTTCTAAGGCTTTAGTCATCTCTTCAGCAGAAGCCACTGATGATTGAATTCCTTGTTGGTGTTTCTCAGCGTTTTCTGAAGCTTTTGTAAACTCTCTTTCCATACTTTCAAGACCCTTATCCTTTTGTCCTTCAGATAATGTGCTTTTGACAGCTTCAGAAACATTCCTCTCAGATGTTTCACTTAAATCCACCTTCTCTGCCTGAGACTCCAAGGATTTGTCAGTCCTGATAAGTTCTTTGGCATCGGCATTCTCTACATTCTGATTTTCCTGAGCTTTGATCATCTTATCGTCGTCTAAAGTGAGATCCCCTGTAGCTGACTTCACAGGATCATCCTTTCCTGCTTCCAGAACCAGTGAGCTTGGATCCAATGGCTCTTCTTTGATCTTGTTTACATGGCTAGAACTGGTCGGAGGTTCTACAGCAACCTCAGAAGTCACCACTGGTGGCTCTGTTGCCAGAATTTTGCTTCCAGACTCTTGCGTGGAAGCATCCTCTGTGCTTGGAGAACAATCTGAGAGTCCAGATGTGACTGAAAAATTGCGAGAGGATGGATGTCCAGAGTCTGGAGAACTGGTGCAGTTTGGAAGGGTACCATTGGGGATTTTGGGTTGTGGCTTCTCGTCTTTTGGCTTAGGTTCAGATTCAATTGGGTCAACCTCATCGACAGACCCAAACACCTGCAGAAAGTCAAGGAAGTCACAAGTGAAGAAAAAAACACATATGCCAATTGTCCTCGTAAGAACAATGTAGTGCGCTTGTAGGTTCTCACCTGAGTGCTACTGTTTGAGTCACTTTGAGAACAGGCATGGCTTTGTTTGTCTGAGCTGCTGCTCTGGGAAGACTAGACAGAAGAAATATTGACAAGCATGAATTATTACTTTATTACTTCAGACATTCAATCTCCATCCATCCATCCATCCATCCATCCATCCATCCATCCCTCCATCCATCCATCCATCCATCCCTCCATCCATCCATCCATCCATCCATCCATCCATCCATCCATCCATCCATCCATCCATCCATCCATCCATCCATTACAGCAGGTGCTCAATCCTGGTCCTAGAGGTCTATTACCCTAGAGAGTTCAGGTCCAGCACTCCTGGTTCTATTAATTAGATGCCCCAGAAGGACTTTGTTACCTGAAATACATTTTAAAACCTATTTCACACATGCATGGCAACCCAGAACTTTTCCAAGCATTTGCCAGACATTACCCAGACTTTTCCCATCCAGCCCATTGATACAAACACTGGTTAATGTCAGTGTGCAAATAGAACAAATACTTTTCTGCAGATTGCACAGTGGGTGATGTTAGAGAATAAGGAGATGAATCACTGGTTGAAATGTGAATGGTAGTTCTTGTAAGGCTCCTTGATGACTATTCAAGGAGTGCGAAACATGCTTGTGGGAAAAGCCATAATTGATGTGGAGATCTACACAAGTGCAGTAGGAAATAACTAATTAATAATAAAATAGAAATAACTGCCTGGTGGCACTGCAAAGATGATCACTGGCATAACAGACCTTCCCATAAGGACGGGTTCCCATACCTCCTGCACACACTATATAGATGCTGCCCTTGCTTAAATGACATGAAACATTTCCTGTAGTGCAAATGCATCTGACACAGGAAATCCCTAGCTGCACGCTACATGTGTGAAAGGTCAACTCCAGATAACATCTGGACCAGATTCTTCCTATGTGGAAATGGCACGTCAGCCAGAGGTCACTTGTCTATAGCAATATCTTACATCAGTGCTGATAGTGGAGTCCTGCCGTAGACTCCGGTCCACACTGGCACCAGAGGCACATTTGGCAAGAGCAGCAGCATGTTGCTCCTTCTCACGCTGCTTCACAATGGCCTCACAACCCAGCCACTCACTCATAGTCTGCTCATAACAGGTCCGGACCTGCTCATCCACCTACACAGAACGTAACCCTGTAAGGACACTGTGAGTTTTATTCCTTTAAACATGCGTCTCATTCAGTCCTTCCCCTACCTCCTTTCTCTCACTGGGAGTCATAGTGAAGTGGTAGTGGCCAAGCAGGAAAGGCCACACCTCTTTGCGCAGCGTAGGATCTACGCCACCATAGTACACCAACCGGAGAAGCTCTGCTTCCTCATAAGCCTGCCAGGGAGAGAGCAAACAAGAAGTTCAGTGATGTGAATGAAGCAACGTTGAGATGTTTAGTGGGTGACTGCACAACTATTCTGAGTTTCGAATTTTATCTGGGTCTGCTTACAGAACTATCCTGGAGGAATGTCTTCCATACTAGTGCAGTCAGTCCTCCTTTGGCATCACAGGGAATATCAGGCTCAATGATGGTGGGATTGACAAGAGCCGAGAGGTGGGTACGTACTGTAGACAGGTGACGGCAGTAGGCCAACCCTTAACGGCAGAAACACAAACACAAATGAGAAATTCATGCCCATTGTACATGAGCTAGGCTTTTACTAGGGCTACTCTGGAAAAGCTACATACAGCCATAGAAAGCACGAGAAATGATCTGGTACTTCATGGTCTCGCAGAGCAACTTCAGAGGCGCCCTGCAGAAGATAATAGATTTAGGATTTTTTTTCTTTAGTATTTATGATGGTATTTATTCAGAAATGTGATCCTCATACTTGATATACACTCACTGAAAAAAACGCACCCAAAATTTTTGCATGCAGTTCTTTCTTAGGCAGATTTGTAAATGATTACAGGTCTGATTAGAAACTGGGTGTTGGCACAAGAGGGTGCAAAAGTGCTTCTCCAGCGATAGAATAAGGCTGTCAGAGGCTACTTTTGAGTAGTGTACCTCTTGTTGAGAGATGACAGGAAGGCTTTAATGTTTTTAAAGTTTTAATGAACTGCCCGCCATCTAGGCCAGTCTGACCAAGCCATCAACAATAGCTTTCATTTGCAGGGTGTCATGAACTGCATTATCTTTAGCGAAGAATCCAGGTTCTGTTTGGGATTCAATGATGGTCTGGTTTGAGTATGAAGGCCTTGTGCACTTCAATCCTGCTGTTGCTGTGGAGTGACACACTGCCCCAAACAACTTGCATCACAAACAACTTGGTCACAGCCTTTAGTAGCAAACAGCTCAGCGATGTGCAGGACATTCTGCAGCCACGTGTTTCTCTCAACTGGTATTTTTTTTCAGCAGGATAATGCCCACACACAGCCCCAGTCTGTCTTACAATCAATCTCTGCCAGACTGCAACACTTCCTTCACCTGCCTGATCGCCAATTGAGCATTTATGGAACCAACTGGTATGCCAACTTCAGTGACCAACAAGTGTGCAGGATCCACAGGCCCAGCTGCAACATACAGTATGTGGGCAAATGTACTGCAAGATGCCATTCAGAACCTGTATGCCTCCATTCCCAACCGTATCTCACCTCGAATCCAAGTTAGAGGTGTCCCAAAAGGGTACTAGAATCTCCTTTCATATGTACAGTTTTAAACTACACATATAAAGTTTTGTTCCATTCCAAAAACTCATTATCAATGAGTGTATTTCAAGAATCAGTAAAAGCAGCAGATCACAATAAAGGTACAGTTTTATCATATTTAGGGCTGGTATAACTAATTTAAACACTATTAGTTTAGTATTCCACAACCACAATTACATTTACATTACACCATAATGTTTAATTAGCTGTTTAATGCATCACACATTAATGCCAGGCATCTACATCACCTTTAGTTGCACTACTTTAAATGATCAGTTATTATAACACAGAGACACGACAGATGACAAAAAACATGTTACATACAGCTGATATCAGTTCATTTGGGGTTTAAATTCCTTACACTGTTAGTACATTGTTGGCAACTACTGTACACTGTATACATGTTGAACTGCAACAAGACAAGATTTTACAAGATATTACTGATATGTACTGCTATGTGCTGCACTCACCTGTCATGATTACACCCATTGGGAAGTCCACCGTCTGAAGAACCATTCTGAGAGCAGGAGGAACAGGAAGACTTTCTTGGAGTGGGCTGCCACATGCTCATGCTCTGGTCCATCAGCTCTGGGCCAACTGCATCATTATGAGAGCATCCTAAATATCACCACCTGGTGCATTGCCTTCACCACCACCACCATCATCACCATCATTATCACCTTCATCCTAACCCAGATAGCAGACGATTCTGGGATAAATATGGCCAAGTTAAGGCACTGACGGTTTACTTATGGTAACAGTACTGAGGCCCAAAACTGGCTTAGCTGTAGCTTCAGCAGCCAGACTCATAAAACGTGTAAGTCAAGGTAGCTTACCCTATGCAATGTACACAATTTCTATTGTGGCCCAACACTTGCTCCACTGTGTAGCTGTGTTCCAGCTTCCAGATTCAGAAAACATCACTGCCATCATTCCACAGCAGTATGTGGGCCCAATGAGACATGTACATGTGGGCCAGAATTCTGAGAAGCTATCTGGGAAGCATCTGTGATACATTTCAATTCAAAATTACAGAGAACCTCAGCTTTAAAGAATCAGTATGTAATTAAGATGGAAATGAACAGGGACTAACATCCGAGACCAGGTTCTCTCTCTCATCCACCAAATAGAGCAAACCATGAGATGGATGATGCACAAATGTAGATGTTTGAGGGGTGTTCATGTCTGGCCTGAAGAGGTGGGGATGATGAGATGCTGTGGCATCATCATAACCTAAAGAAACAGGAAGGACTTTCACACGAAAGGGTAGAAGGTATAGGCTAGATGGGGAAGAGGAACAGACAGTGACAGACCACATGATACCAGTGCATACAGCTTCTCAGTACAGGGTCCAACATACCAAACTCTTGACTGCCTGGATATATTATCCGGAACACATAATCCGTTGCCTCATCATCATCCTTATCGGAAAAAGACTCACAGGAGCCATGTGGGCTTCTTTTCCGTAATTTGGGGAAAACCTTTCCCTGTTCAAAACAACAGGAAGCCTTGTTCAACAAGCAGTTATATCTGATGCAAGCACTGTATACACATCCAAGAGACACACCTTTCCCCTTTGAGACCACAGAGGAGGATCAAGCTGGCCGTGTGGAAGGAGCCCTGTCTCCAGGCAGGTGAGGAACTGCAGGAGATGACCTCCTTTTGGAAAGCGGAATGGTGGCCTTTGGATTCCATCCTGGCTGACCAAGACCACAGTGCCACCACTGTCCACTGCAAAAAAAGACATTTGGCAATAGATGAACAGTGGAAGAAACAGGGTGAAGAAAGAGTGGACAAATGCTGATGGATGCCATTCATTCAATTTAAAAAAGAACTTGAAACAGCAGCAAGGAATTTCTACAATGTCTACCTTGTTGATGACAATGCAAGTATACAATTTCCTCTAGACGAATGGTCATCGCATAATCCCAGTATACACTAAAGGAAGAAAGGGCAGGTAGTAGGCACTAGTCAGAGTAATATATATATATACAAACCCCACCAGTCAACAATAATGCAAATACAGTATATATAATATTTTAATGCAAATACTGCCTAGGGTTTGATACTTTTGAAGCGATAACTTTAAAGTCCAAACTTCTCAATTTCAACATTTTGTTTAAATTTCAAGTTTGTTTTCGTCATGTTACTTATTTACAATGTTTTACACACCAGAGTGGTCACTTCAGATATGTGACCATGCTTGATGTAATATCACTTTCATAACAAAAGCCAGTCCAAACCTTCTGTACTGTTTGCGGTGTTTGTTAGATCTGCTGTGCTCTGATGATCACTGTACTGGGCAGAGTGATGTGCTCTCAATCTGATTAGTGGTGTTAAAGGTCTTTACTATGTTTCCACTATAGGCTTGTGACTTTTACAGGCTTTTGTTTACCTTTTACCCGAGTTATCAATCAGATATGTTAAAAAAACGAACAACCATATTTTCAAGAACATTTCCGATTGGAATCCAATATATCCAATAATTGGAATCCAATATGGTATTTCTGCAGCTGTGCATGAGGTTTTTGTTTTTAGATATTTTGTGTTTAACCGGGTATTTGCTCTGGTTAGAAGTATTTCTATGACCAGTTTTGCATTTCACGTTACAAATAATGCAGAGATGGCAGTGTCTGTGAAGCTTTGTTAAATGATACCACACTTATAATGGCAAATGTTGTGTGTTTGTACCAAACTTTGACACTGATTGGTTTGATATGAATTGTCAATTGGACAAAAACTGGAGACACAAACAGCTACAGCTACAACACCAACACTTGATTTGATTAAATGTGTTCGAACAAGAGGTTCTCGATCAGCTCCATATCCCTTCAGATCCAAAGTGTTCAGTCATCTTCTCACAATATTAAGGTTGGACTAAAATATCCATGGATCTTGTCCAATTTTCCTTATTTTATTGACTTTTGATTTCCTCTTCCTTATATCTAGTCTCTTCATATACCGCCTGAACGATTAAAGCTGTACTTAATGCTCATTTTCAATGTCTAAATGAATTATAACCAAGGTACTCCTCCTGATTTTTGCACAGTACTATTAATTTCAGTTGAGATGTTTGTACCCATACCTTTTCTCATAGTCCAATTCTCCCATGTTGCCATTCATCAGCTGGTTTGGTGTCCATTTCAATGTCATGAGCTCTGCAGTCTGATGGAGAGAGAGGTATCCTGGGATAGCCTCCATGTCATCTGTCTACAGGACCAAAGAACAACTACACTGACATACAGACATACAGAGGTCTCCTAATTAAAGGTCAACAAGGTCAAATAATATCAGTCCTACAGTAACATCAGAAGATCACCTACTGGCTGGACCAGGACGTTGTTCTTCCCAAAGAGCAATGTGGCTCTGGAGTTCTGATGGAGAGACTCCACATAATCCCGGGCCCACAAAGAGGGCCTGTCGTCCATACTGCCACTCGACTGCCTCTTCTGGATCTACAGAAACAAGTAGGCACTGTTTGTGGTGATGTGCTTCTCTGAACTGAACATTTCTACATTTTGAATCCACCTGCTGAAGCAGAGACACTGCAATACTAACGAGAGCAGGGCGCTTGGTGGGGGAATCCTGGCGGCAGTGGCCGCTGTGGATGCGATGCCTCTGCACCAGCTCATCAGCCGAGGGATCCGTCCAAAAGTGGTTGGCTGTCTTTGCTTTAGTGTAATCCAGGGCACACGGGCCGACTAGAAGAATTGAGGTGGGACACAAAGGTTGGTAAAATTGAATGAAAATGAATGAGGAAAAGCTAGGGCTGGTATTGTATCACAATATTTAAAGATGTTGACGCAATACCTGTTATTTATTTGGACACAGACAAAATGTACCAGTAGCGGCAAATTCTTAAAATTCTTAAAAGTATAAATCTGCTGCACTTTATCCAATGAAACAGGACTAATTACACTCGGCACAATGATGCACCAGCTGCAGACCAGAATCACTAGCACACAGTAGGCCTTGTTAAAAATAAGAAAATCAGCTTGTTTCAGTCTAAGACCAAATAACAGGGTTGTAAACAGACTTGTAAAACAACATCTGAGCATTTTTGCCTAAATCAAAATCACACATTTACAATTTATACTAAACAACTGTTTAAATACTCAATAAATGCACTTTTGTGAGATCATAAAACCCAACGCATTTAAATATATCAAGCCCTTCATGCAGAAGTGTTTCAGCCCAGATTATGTTTTGAATGAAAAAATCCACTTATGTTTTTGCTACATTTTTTTTATTTCACTGGGGTTGCTCTTTAATGGATCATAATAGACTTACCTAATAGAGATGCAAGGATTGGACCATCAACAGGATCTCTCAGCAAAGCTTCCCTCTCATAAAATTTACTGCAATAAAACATAAAACTAATCAATGCAGCTGTTTGTTTCAAATATGTGCTTCAAATATGCAATAATAAAAAGTGCAAAGAAGATATCTTGGTAATTGAAAATATCTCAAATCTAGTAGACATATATGGCATTATGAAATATTTATCATTGTGAGATATTTAATCATCCATATAGATGTTATTTTAATATATTACCAAATAATTTGCTTGTTTAAAGAAATAAAGCTTGAAACATTACAGTAAATAAAAAGGAAATTACATTAAAATCTCTGGAAATTAGACAAATAATAATAATAATCCCATAAAATGAAACCTTTAACTTTATTCCACTTGCCAAGATATCCTTACAGATGTAATTATAGATCCCCAACCTGCTGTTTTCCACCAAGTACAGAACAATCTTATCCAGCACTTTCTCTGTCAGCGCTGTGCGGATCCACAGATGCTTGATGGCCTGGGGGGAGAGGCTGGAAACCCGCGGCTGCTTACGGATGCTCTCCTGGCTCATCTGAGACTGGCTCTGTCTGGAACTGTGAATTAGACACCATGTAGAGAGTAAAGAGTGACTAAACAGCCTATACGTCACATCAACATAATCAATCTAAGAATCGTTAGATACACACATGTTTGCAGAGGCTACAAGTTTTTAATAAGACCTGGTCACATGACATCAGATGCAGGTAAACATAAATATCTCATTTTTCACCCGTGTTTCACAGGGGACTAAAACCTTTGTTCAGTACTGTATTTCAGCCAGGGTATGAGCCTCACTTGTTTTCAATGATCTGTTCCAGCTCCTGCACTTTCTTGCACAGGTCCTCAGCAGGAGTAAAGACTTTCGACACCTTTGTGAAGAGCGCTGCCAGCTTGTTACTGCGTAGAAAGCCCGCCGCCCGCCTCTTCAGACCATGCAACACACAGGCCTCCACCACAGCTGAGAAAAAAAACAACATAAAATTCATCAGTTATTATTGTTATACACAATGCTTCACTGACTAATATTCATTCAATTTTGAGGGCTCCCCCTATATTCAGGAGCTGTAATTTGTGCTTTAAGCCACCCTTAAAGAACACACTTTACACATGCATTTGGGGACAATATATATATATATATATATGGTTTATTTCATTAAAACCATCATAATGATGATCATGATAATATCATTATGAAGAATTGTGATATTGTATACTATTGTGATACTGTAATAATCTTTGAGTCTGTTATCACACTACATCACACTAGTTTTCGGTCCTTAAAACCTGTATAAAGTCTGAACAGCAAGTTCAAATATACCCTATGAACACAAACACACCATGTAATATGCACACTAATCAACACACTGTTGCTTGCTGACGACACTGAACAACACAATATAGAATGTCTCATCGTTCTCTCTCGCCCTCTCTCTCTCTCCCTCGGATCCTGGCAGGAGCAGATTGGTAGGTGGAGGTGGCAGAGCTTGACATTTCATTTTGTTGACACACACGGATATGATCTCTGCCTTCGGTCAAAGCAGTGAATGTCAACGGTCATTAACCACTATTACAGTGTTGACGGCATGCCTTCACCACCCACTAACCATATCGGCACAGAATCCACTCCGGGTCTGCCAGGCGTATGAGCTTGAGGCCCACATTATTCATTTATGCTAAAGACTTCCCACCACAGTGCAGCATTATATCAATTTCTTAATAAGGGAACAAAAAAGGGTCCGAATCCACTAAAACTGACTGTTAGAGTGTAAAAATATCCATCAGCAAATGTTAACAAATGAGTCATGTCCTGCTAAACATAACTGAATGTCCTGTCTCACAAACTGAATACCCACTCAGTGACCCTTCAGTGCTCATTCAAAAACTAGAGAGATGAGGCATCAGAGAGGAGATGGACTTACCGCAGAAAGAAATGATGTGGCTGCTGTCTTCATGTACAAATTTACGAGTTACTGCCTCCTCCATAATCTGCTTCACCTAAAAAAAACACACAGGAATGAACCTTTCATATGTTTCACCAACAATATGTGTCTTTTATTAGTGGATAGATGGGAATTCAAGTGTTTATCAGACTGTCTCTATAGGCTACATCGATTTGAGCTCATTTCCTCTGTTCTTAGAGATGGAAGCAGAAAACCTGTTGTCTCAGAACACCCTTACAATAGACGTCAATGAGGAGATGCTGAAGCAACCACCCATTAGCTTCTATTAACAATGGGCTTCAAAGTAATGGGTTTTCCTTTTGCCTCTTTAAGCCAATGACAGGCCACATGGGGATCAAAATGAGACACATTGGAGTGCTCCTGTAGAGATGACTAGAGGAAGCAAAAAGTATGTCCAATGTGACAAATGTGGGGTGGTAAAAATGAGGCATGAAGGTGCAATACAGAGTGTGAGGTAGGAGTGCATATGGATCATCATTTCCACTATGCAATGTATGTGTTGATATCCTTGCGACCAGTGAGTCATGCATGATGAAGACATCGCAGGGCCTCCAGAGCACTGAATGACATATTTGTAGTCTCCTGAATTACTACAGATATCCATTTTCAAGCTCTCTGCCTCTGACAATGATGGTAAATTATTTAGTATGATAATGAGTGGATGGTAAGTGTGACTTTGATTGGCAGGTGTGACTGCCACATGTAAAAAAAAACCCACTTGAGAAAATCCTCAAGGCAGGAACACTCTTGTGCTTCTCTATGAGCCAGCTCCCAATTAATGAATCTGCCAGTGCTCACTCTGATGTGGATTTAAATGGAGAACCTGTTTCCCATTATAGATTTATTATAAACATTCACCAAGCATTTTATTAGGAAGCTGTACACCTACACACGCAGTTATCTAATTAGCCAGTTGTATGGCAGCAGTACAAAACATAAAATCATTGTTCAGACCAGTAGTCTTTTACCGGAATGGTCCAAAAAATAACCAGAAAGCGGAACTTCTGCAGTTGGAAACAGCTTTTTGAGAGAGGTCAATAAAGAAAGGTCAGAATGGTTGGAGCTGAACAGAACAGAAAGGCGACAGTAGCTCAGAAACCCACCCTGTACAATTTTGGTGAGCAGAAAAACATCTCAGAATGAACAACACCTCCAGTCTTGAGGAGGATCAGCTCTAACAGCGGAAGACAATGTCAGGATCCACTCCTGTCAGCCAAGAACACAAAGCTGAGACTGTAGTGGAAACAGGTTCACCAACACTGGGCAGTTGACCAGGAAAACCATAGCCTGGTCTGATCAATCTAGTCTTCTGCTGAGGCTCACAGTCCGTAAGGTCAGAATTTGGCAATAACAGCATAAATCCATGGACTCAACGTGTCTTGTATTAACAGTTTAGGCTGCTGAAGGTGGTGTGCTGGTGTGGGGAGTGTTTTCTTGGCACGTTTCAGGCTGTTAACACCAACCAATCATCACTTGAATGATAAAGTGTATTTCAGTATTGTTAATGACTGTGTGCATCCCTTCATCATAGGTCACTATTCTCGAATGGCTACTTCAAGCTTGATGATGCACCAAGTTACTAAGCAGAAGTCTTAAAATGATTCAACTGGTTTCATGAACAAGACAGTGAGTTCAGGGTTCTTCAGTGGTCTTCCAAGTCAACAGAAGCAGAAGCACTCATTTCAACATGGACCAGAATCTCAAAGGAAAGCTTCCAACATCTTCTGGAATCCATGCCATGGAGAGCTGAGGCCATTTTGACCTTATGCAGTGCCAGTTTAGTCTTCCTAATAAACTGCTTGGGGGTCAGTGTTCGGACCACCATTCATTTATCCAAGTGCAGGCAAAATGGCCAAATAACTAGATTATTCATTTTGCAGGAGATGTTTTGAAGGAGATATTTTGGGAGACTTTTGATATGAAGATGGGCTTCTTTGTTCTCATATTGAAGAACCATAAACCTACATTTAGAAAAGTTTGATCTATTTGGTCCAGAGTTACCAGATTAGTGGTTTCCCCACCAACTATCCAAAAACATGAATTGAATCAAAGCTACATGAGAATGAAAACAGGACTCCTAACAAACTTGCACGACCTGTTAGACCTCCAAAACCCACCAGATAAACATCTAAAAATGTATGTTTGATAGAGGTTACACTTAACCCCCAATCTCGATTCAGATTTCTACAGTTCTATATAATTCAGTCATTAAAATGGAAACAAAGTCATTTATTGGTATGTTGTGAAATGCTCATCTCTACAGAGCATCTAGAGAAGAGTTCGTTGTGGCAGTGAATGAAAGCAGATGTGTGAAGAGTTTCTAAAGCTTTTATAAGCTAACTCAGAAAGCTAGAGAAGCAAAATTCAGATCCAAAAAATAAACCCATTAGACTAGAAACCCACAATAGATTTGTGAAGGATTTGACCTCAGACTTTATACTCAGACTTTATTTGGGTTGTCTGGAACAAAACTGTAGAAGTAAAAACAATAAGAAACAATTCCTTTTTTATGACCATTATCCTGTCCTGTCTCATAAGCCGCTGGTCTTATTCTTATGTCACTTATTGATACCCTTTTCTGCACAGTCTATAAGAGGCCTGCCCTTGAGAGCCACTGTTGTGGCATCATAGGCCACAGCTTCTGCTTTACTGCTAAATGTTGTGCCATCACTCTGTAAAGGAAGGCCTCCAGCACAGTCAGTAAGAGTGCCTGAGATTGAGCTTAAATATGAAGCTCAATGGACTCATAAAGGTTAACTGAATTCTAAAAATTGGAGAGGGTTCATTCAGGGACATGTTGGCACCAGAAGACCAACAAAAATGATTTGGGTGGTGAAACAAACAGACGAGCGAGAAACCCAAGGAGTTCTTATTCAGAATTGGGCTTCCAGTCATTTATAAACTTATAGAAATTAGATTGATAGATGGACTGGATAACTCTGGATGGATTTTCTAAAATCATCACATAGATACACATACAGTGCCATAGCCAAGGTCTCCTAAGCTCTACTATCACATTCAGTGTTCATGATTGACTACAGCTGGTAGCTTCTCTGTGTCCATATAAAAAGGGTTTGTATGACCGCACTGACTGAACTGACCAATACACAGTACAATGGAGAAGTAGGATGAGCTCAGTGCAGATCAGGAGATTGATCATAGATCAGGAATGTCTCTGAGATGTATTACTAAACAACTGCAGATTCTATGAACTAGGAACAAGGTCTGGTCATCCTCAGCTTAGAGGAAACTGGTGTGATACTCAAGAACAGCCCAAGAACCACAAAGGCACAGTTCTGCCACGAACTGGAAGCTGCTGGTGCACCAGTATCACTCTCTACAGTCAGGTGAGTTTTACATTGCCTTGGTCTGCGAGGCAGCTGACCACATGGACAAAAAAATCCTCTACATTTATAGTCGAATGGGACAAAGATTAAGTTGTTTGGGCACAATGGCCAAATTAGAGTAGAAGAATGAAGGTGAACATTTAATATAGTGTACCAACTGTTAATCACGGTGGTGGTAGCACCATTCTTTGTGTGTTGCTGCCAATGGAACTCTTATACTGCACAAAGTGAATCGAATAATCATACCATGCTATCAGCAAGACCGTTCAAACTTAGACACAGAGGGACAATGTCAGGGATCACACAGGACACACATCAGAGGTGCTTGTGAAAAAGATAATGCAGGCTAACATAAACTTCCCAACAGCTTGACCTCAACCCTATGTAACCCTATGAAGAGTGGTCAAATATCCAATCAGAATTTTGCCAGAGGCTTGTTGCTGACCAGATATTATGTTAAAGTTTCAACTTGATAATGGGAATTGAACCTTTATGCGTACTACTCTGGACTGTGTATGCTATGTATGTTATTTTGACCGTGCTGACTCTAAAAAGCCCCCAAAAAGATCAAATCCAGGCCCAACATTTTGTTTATTTCTTTAAAGAAAGAAAAAGACAAGTTTGCAGAAACCACTGGAAGCCCAATATTACCCTGCCTCTCATGGTGAATGTAAATCTAAACATCTGTCCACAACTGTAGTGAGACACACCAGTCATCCATACCATTATGACCACACTGTCCATTCTATCAGTTCCACTGACCATACAGGAGCACTTTGTAGTCCTATAAATACAGACTGTAGTTCATCTGCTTCTCTGCATACTTTGTTAACCCCCTTTCACCCTCATCTACAATGGTCAGGACCCCACAGGACCACCCCAGAACAGGGCTTATATGGTTGGTGGGTCATCCTCTGTACGAGAGGCTCAGACACAGCAACACCATGTCCACTCAGTGTCCACTGTACTAAACGCTCTAACCTAGTTGCGCCACCTCGTAGATGTAAAGTCAGAGACCGAAGCTCTTCCTTTGGAGGGTTTAAGCACTCCCGCAGCACTGCTGTCTGATCCACTCATTCAGCGCAATATAGCTCTGTGGAGCTCCTGTGGTGGTCCATGCTTCAAGCTATCATATGGTGGTCCACCCACTGTAATTGCCCCCCTTTTACAGGTAAATAAGGTAGATCTGCTCAAGCCCATTCAGGGCCGGGCATCAGAAGCTGAATTATGGATCCACTCCTCTGCATAACAGAGAGCACTCAGACCACTGATCAAAAGCATGCAATCCAGCCACCTCCTGCAGCTCAAAGCACTGATGCGCATCATGAAAAGCCTGGTTCTCTCCTTGCTTTGGGCCCATTCAGCATTTACCCACCTCCTTCTTGACGCTGCGCAGCAGCCTCTGCCTCGTCTCTGCCTCTAGAGTAAACACAAGCACATCTCGGTCAGATGTTCCACCAGAGCAACATCCAAATGACAGCTGGAGACACGCTGGCCTTGAAGCCCATCTCCTCTTACCTCCCATCTTCTCGATCCCAGGCGTCGTCGTGCGCAACCTTCAGAGCTCCTCGCTGTTCCTCCCCTTCTTCTCCACCACCTCCTCCTCCTTCTCCTGCTCTGCTCCTGGAAATGGAGGCAGGATCGCTCACACTCAGTGGCAGGAGCCTCGGACTCACCGTGAGTCAGTGCTGCGCATTTGCCAGGGTGGGGCCACGGGGGGGTTTACAGAGGGCACATCTGGAGCCCATCCAGCCCACCCCGGTCACGACCACCTCCAACACCTGCGCAGTCCTCGGGCTTCTTCAGATCGGGATGATCTCGCTCAGCTTGGCCTCCTATTCAGCTGGACTGTTTCATTCCACCTTAAATGAAGCTGTGCCTGCCTATAGAAGCGGGGCTACTTAAGGTGGAACGGGAAGATTCGAATCACAGCGAATAGAGGGCAAATTTGCGCACGTTGCAATTTGCGCCATTGGTTGCGCGGAAAGCCAGTCCTGACGCACACACATCTGAGCATCGTTCTGGCCACGCCCCCTCTCCTTTTGGCGAGCTCAAAGGCTGGGGAGAATGAGCTGGACCCAGTGCACGTGATCCAGACTTACCCCCACACTATGGATGCTGTGCAGATGGGATGGAGGTGTGTGATGTGTGGTCTCTCAGCACCCTGGACAGCAACCCCCTCCAAATACACATGGACTTAACCTTCTGCTCCTACAACCTCCTCCAAGGTTGGCAGGTTTCTACACTGGTTTTCAAGGGGTCCACAGACTGATCTACATCTCCATCACAATGGAAACTCTGGTCATTCAGAGTGGGTTTTGTTCTGGGGAAAAAATGCTGTTAACCCTTAGAGCACTAGCTATACAAGTTGTGTGTCTTTTGTGCGTTTGCCTCTTTTTTTGCAGTAACACAGTAATTACATGAGATAGTCTCATGGCATACGATACCTGTATGGAAGGCCTTTGGCTTCTTAAATATGTAATTACTTGATGTGTCCATACTATCAGAAGCTTACTGTATTGATGAAAGTGACCACGTTGTTATCAAGAATTGCCAAACACCTGTTTTTTTCTTTACTTTTTTTTTTAACGTAGAGACTTGAAACTGAAAAAAAAAAAAAAAAGATTTCTGAACAAAAAAGTAGAGAATAAAAAAATTATGATATTTTATAATATAGCTCATTACTGTGACAAAATATATGAAAAAAAATCAGGTGGTCTTATTTTTTTTGGAAGATTTTGCCTTTTGAATCCATGCCAATTTCTAAACTACTTGTCACAGCCACGCAAAACCTGAAATTATTTGTTCAGGGCCAATATGACCAACATCTCAGGTAATAAAAACTGCTTTATTATTTTGCATTTTAATAACAGGAGCTTCTAAAAACTATAATTATAAATTTTATAAATGTGTGATTTTCCACAATTAATTACTCGCCAGATGCTTATGGACAAGGCGATATGGACAATATTTATTACAAAAGTAGTATCTCTGTACTATGGTGTTGGGTATAATGCAACATGTTGGACATCTCAGCATGAATATGTAGAGGCTCTTAATCATGTCCTGTGATAATCTATCCCTTGCAGTATTATTGTCACTAATCTAGGTAATCTAGGATGCTAAAATGAAGCCACAGTCACCATTGATTGCAGTGTTGTCTTGAATGAGAAACCTGGACTTATCACCAATATCACCTATAGTGATGAACCCAGGTTCAAACCAGGTTCTTCACAATGGTCAGGTTTGACTATTGAAGCTTTGAGCTGAGTGCTGTCTTTGGTGTGTGATGAGTTGGGAAGCCATCACATACAACATTCAGCTCTAGTAGTGATACAAGGGACACTAACAGCTCAGTGATGTGTGCTGGACATCCTGCAGCCACATATGATGCCTCTCTTGACAAGGCTTCCACCTGGTATTTTTCAACAGAATAATGCCCACTTACTCACAGCAGTGGTTTCCCCCGGAATGTCTCTGACTGGTTAGTTCAGCTGAAACATCTGTGGCCAGGATGTGCTTCAGTATGCCATATGGAGCATGTATTCCTCCATTAACAACCCTATCTCATCTGGTTATCAGCCTAGAGGCAGCCCAACATAGGACTAGAGCCTCCTATGAATTGTGCACTTTTCCACAATAAACATATAATTTAATTCTAATATTGTAATTTCTTACATACTGTATATCATCTTTACTTTCACAGCTATAAAGTTCCAAGAGTCATAAATTGATGCTTGAAAGTTTGTAAACCCTTTAAAATGTTCTATATTTCTGCAAAATGTTGATGTAAAGTTTCCTAAAAGTCCTAAATGTAGATAAGCAGAACCAAATCAAACAAATTAGCAGATTAAGGTCAAGACTTGACTTCACCATTTGAAAACATTAACTTTCTTCTTTTATAAACATTTTTTGGAAGAATGACTTGTGTGCTTAGGGTTGTTGTCTTGTTGCAGGACCCACCTCCTCTTGAGATTTATCTCACTGACATATGTCCTGACATTTTCCTTTAAAATTTGCTGATATAATTCTGAACTTATCGTTCCATCAGTTATGGAAATCCACTGTGACTCAGATGCAGCAAAAATATCTATTGGTTCAATATGTCATTAAAGTTGTTATTAAAGAGGTGTCCCGTTTTCCCCACACTATTGTATTGAAGGATTCTCTGCTAAAAATGACTCCGCCCACAGTATTAACGTAACCCCACCCGTTTTCATACAAGCCCCGCCTTCTGCGCTGGAGTCGAGCGGGGAACTGAGCGGGCAGAGATTTGAATATTGCCCTTCCGATTGGCTACCCCGGGCCGGGAGGCGGGGTCTGTTTGAATACGGGTGTGAGAGAGGAGGCCGCTCGGCTCCTCCCCGTTCAGGAAGTTGAGGAAACCAGGCTCAACAAGGTCGAGATTGTTCTAGTCTCTGCTTCTCACATCCTGCAGTGCTGATTCCTCATGACTGCCGTCTGATGAGTGAGACAGAAACGACCATTTCAGGGACGTTTTACAGTAAAGGATGTCAATGAGGCCTCGGAACAGGGAGATTTGCGCGGACTGCAGCGCCCCCGGTAAGTCCCCCTCCTGCGCGAGCGCGTCCGTTAGCTCCGTTAGCAGCTTCAGACCGGAGCCGAAACGTCGCCGCCGCTCATACAAACACCGCCCGGCTACCCGGCCCGGCCCGCGGGCTCTCCGCTCTCCATTCGGGTTCTGTGGAGCCTTTTACCGGCTCGCTTTCACCACTGCTCAGACAGGAGCTAACAGGCTAAAGCGTTAGCTTTTAATCTGTAAATAAAACAAATTAACTGATAATAAACATTAGAACTGTAACGTATAAACATATGAACTGATATTAAACACTAAAACTGTAACATATGAACAAATAAACTGATATTAAACACTAAAACTGTAACATATGAACAAATAAACTGATAATGAACATCAAAACTAACATATAAACTGATAAACATAAAAGCTAACATATAAACTGATAATAAACATCAAAACTGTAACATATAAACATGTAAACTGATAACAAACATCACGACTGTATAAACTGATATAAAACATTGAAACTGTAAGATATAAATATGTAAACTGATAATAAACATCAAAACTAATGTAAACAAATGAACTGATAATAAACATTAAAACTAACATAAACAAATGAACTGATTCACATTAAAACTGCAACATATAAACTGATAATATTAAAACTGTAACAAACAAATGAACTGATATTACACATTAAAACTGTGATATTTATAGAGAAACACTCACAGCAGACTGCCGTTTATTTTTTTAATCTGAAGTATTGGTGTGAAATCACGGCTTTAAGGTTTACAGACACATTAAAGGGCCCAAATCTTCTCATCAGTTTATAATCTTTAAAATTAATTTTACACCATTATATCACTATATCATTATATCATTATATACCCTTCCTTGGTCCCTTTTAAACAGGCAACTGGTGCACCTTTTCAGGGTATATATTTATATATTTCTGTATTATTTCTACCTCAAATTCATTTAATATCAACTGTTCCCAATTCCAATTCACTCGTTATAAGGGATTCAAATAACCCTGTCAATGCCCTCCCAATGCTCCTATTACCCTCTTCCATAACCCGCTCCACAGTCTCGTAACCCTCACCACCCTCCCATTACCCACCCTGGTTTCTACATTCACAGTCCATTTTATCAGCTCTACTTTGTTAGCCTCCTTTCACCGTGATTATCTAAAGTCTGTAGTTATAGAACTACAAAGTGCTCCTATATGGTCATTGGAGCTGATGGAGAGTGATTGTAGAAACAAGGAGTTGGTCATAATATTATGGTTCAGCAGTGTATGTAAATATGTGCATATGTATTAATACATTTATTACAGTTAAACAAACAGCAGAGTGAGCAAACAGCTGAGTTTCATAAGGGGGAAAATTTACATTTTGTTTATATTTTATGATTAATAATCATTAGACATCAGTTTTTTCTTGATGGCAACACTGACTTTTATTTTTTAAATCTGGCTGTAATATATATTATTTGTCATGGTATGTACAATATTTTTCATTTTGCCCACCTTTCTTCACATACAGCATACCTTTATTAACAAGCAGAGAGTATGGAATGGATGTATGTATTGTATTTATTGGAAACTCCACAGAACTTGAATCAACTTGAATTCCTCAGTTTGTTTTGTTGTCTTCCACAGAGCCTCGTTGGGCCTCAATTAACAGGGGAGTTCTTATCTGTGATGAATGCTGCAGCATCCACAGGGGCCTCGGGCGGCACAGCTCTCAAGTCCGCCATCTCACCCACACAGCGTGGCCCGCGTCACAGTTACAGGTGAAGAGCACATGTTTTTGCCGTAGCTGTTTTTAGGTTTTGCTTTAGTGCTGCACTCTTCATGCTGCAGCCAAGAGGAAATGAGGCATTGTGCTACAGTTCCTCAGATTAAAATAGAACAGTGCTGGCCACTGTGACCTCTGTTTTGTGACATCAGTGTGTTTCTTCATAATGTGATGTGTTTAAGTGTACTGTTGTTTTAGAGATTTTGATCAATGTCATCTGTTTTTTTTCACACTGACCTTGATTGGTTCAGACTTTGAGACCTTTCGGTCTGGTCTGAACCAAAATAGTAGGTGTGAAAGGTGGATCACAGTCCAGACCAAAGGACCAAAATTTGGTCTGACCTAAAGAGGTGATCTTGGTCCAGATCAAATGAACCATGGCCTGGTTTGTTTGCAGTCTGAAAACACTTTGGATGGTTTGGACAAATTATACAAACTTGAGACAGGCTATCATCACAAATCAACGAGTACTGGCCTCCAAGTGACTCAGAAGTCTGTGAGCTGAGTCATTGGCAGCTGGAGTCCAATAGAGAAAAATTGGCTATGCTCTCTCTGAATAGGTAGATGATGCTCTCTCCACATCACACCCAGTGCAATGCTGGCCAACACAGGGATCTGTTAGTCATTGTACCATGATGAAGTTGTAATTTTTTTGTGTCCACAGATGGTTCAGACATTGTACAGTAATGGTGCAAATTCAATCTGGGAGCATAGTCTTCTCGACCCCTCGTCCATTATGAGTGGAAAACGCAAAGCAAATCCCCAAGACAGAGTGCAGTGAGTGATCACTTCCATTGTGTGAATGTTTAATAGAGCAGTGGTTGCCCCTGAATCCTGGAGGACCCCCTGCCTCTTAGGGATGTCACAATGCCAGAAATTTTGTACTTACCAAACCCACTATTATTCTATGTTTCTTGATAACAATTTCGAAACCACAACACAAAATAAGCCAATGACATTAATGTATTTGAGGAAACAATATGCATGCATGAAGCTTTTGAACATGGTCTAAAAATGAACCCAACAAGATGTTTAGTGTTTAATTACTTGGCTGCCAGAAAAAAGTTAAATGTTAAAATTACGATGATAATATTTTGCATTTACTTCATTACTCAAGGTATGTTTGCACTGGGCCATATTTAGTTTCCACATTGCAACTTGTGAGCAGTGGTTAGAAGATGCTGTGGATAATTCGTTGATGATTAGCATGTCTATGCCTGGAGATCTTGTCTCACATTTCATGTATTGCTAAATCCTATGTTTTCCACAATGGAATGTTGCCTCATATGTGCAGCAGAAAATATCCCTGTAGATTTTGGAATAGCCTTAGCCTGCTTGGATCGTTCTGCAAAGAGTTGCTGAAATGCCAGGAAGTTGTACTGGCTTCTGATTGCTTCTCTAATACTATTTTTAAATAAGTGCTCAGACTCGACATATTGCTGTGTTCATCAGTCTTCTTCGTACCACAGGCCTATAAACAGAAATGCTTATGACTAAAAACCTTCATCATCTTCTCCGCCACAGCAATTGTTGTTAACTCCATGCTTACATGCTGCTTTCAAGCGACACAGTGGCTTTTTAAAATTTATTTCCACATCAAGAATGAGAGCGATATTACTTTGCTATAAATTCACACCCTTTTATTATAATAAAAAGACAGACGTTTAAGGTCACGAGCACTTTGACTAAACTCACTCATTTTGCACTCTTTGTACAGTTCTGTATCTTTGTGGTGTTTCCCCTTTTATTAAAAATGTTCCCAAATACTGTTTTCATGTTGCCTTTGTGCTATTTATAATTTGACCCTGGTTGTCAGACAGTAGGTGAACAGTAAAGCATACAGGGCAGGGGGTCATAGTTCAAGGTCATAGTAATGGGGGGGCAGTCCAATGGTTGGTATGTAATGGAGCTTGTTGTTTTTTGACAGTCTTTGTGTGATTTTACACTGAGGCTTATTTCTTTATGTCTCTTAACTCTGATTCTCTTTATGTAGTCCCAATAAAACAGAGTTCATAAAGGCCAAATATCAAATGCTGGCCTTTGTTCATCGAATGCCATGTCGTGAGGATGACAGTGTGACTGCAAAGGACCTCAGTAAGGTGTGGAATATATACCATATATTTTCATCTGTCTTAATATATGATTGTGACTTGGACATTTGCTTCTTAATTCTCGATTTTAATGAAAAGTTCATTATTTGCACTGCTTTCAGCAACTCCATTCAAGTGTGCGGACCGGAAATCTGGAGACATGTTTGAGGCTACTGTCTCTGGGAGCGCAGGCTAACTTTTTCCATCCAGTAAGTTTCAATTGAAATATACTCCTGCAAAGTTAAATGTATGCCTACATGCACATGCAGTACACTTCCAGTAATGCTTATTGGGAGCTGGTTAAATATAAACTGGTTCATTTGGGCAGGTGTGAAAACAGTAATTGCACTTGGATGTGGACAAAAACATGCGCACCAAGATCCTTTATAGCAGGAGTGTCAAACCGGGTCAGAAAAGGGCCGGTGTGGCTGCAGGTTTTCATTCTAAACAACCGGCTGCAGCACGTGATTCCACTCACTTAATCAGCAATTTTTCAAACAGGTGATCACACAAGCTTCTATTTGGCTGAAAGCTGCCTGTTTTTGACCCAGTTTATCACCCTTGCTTCAGAGGATGTGGTCTCAGTCTAGTCCTGGACCTGGAGTGGTTAGTTTGTGGCAAGAATGTGATCTGACCTCAATCTGAACCAAATATCAGTGCTGAAGTTTGAGCTAACAGGTATATTGGTCAGATAATCATTGCAGCTATGAATAAATACCAATTCTGCTTCTGCTTCATGTTAAACTGTAAACTGCAATGGTCCAAAACACAGCACCTTCTTCCTGTGTTTACTTTCTTGCTCCCACCCCAGTCTGACCAATCCATAGAGAGAGCATTCTTTTGGTTTATTGTGATGCATTTTGTTGCAGTTAGACTTTTCCTTGTGTCAAAAAAACCCAAAACAAAACCAGCTGGGAAAACGTTCCAGGTTCTCAAAATTGTTAACTGATTCTGACCAAAGCAAACAAACTCAATATACGCTGTGGCTCTTTTTCCATTTTTCATGGTCTACTTTGTGTTCAGTCTCTTCTTTCTGTTTGCATGAATCTTCTGGAACAAATGATTTGAAATGTTCCTTTGTGTAGGAGAAAGGGAACACCCCATTACATGTGGCAGCTAAAGCTGGTCAGCTACTACAAGCAGAGCTCCTGACCGTATACGGTGCAGATCCTGGTGCTCCGGACAGCAGTGGGAATACACCTATTGATTTTGCAAGGTATTTCTGTTTCACAAAAATGTTATAGTTAGTGTGATTATTAGGTTACTATTTTGGTCTGCTGAACCACTGCTGACCTCACTGAGTCTGTTTGCACCTAATTGGGCTGTATTGGCTACGGCTGGGCAATGTGGACAAAAATCGTATCCTGATATTTTAACTAAATGGTACGATATGCAATACAATATATAATAAAAAAACAACCTTTATTGCCACAATCTTTTAACATACTAAAATTTGATAGGTTCTTGATATGTTATTCATGCATACTAAGTCTTATGCCCCCTCCATAGTGTATATGTGAGGGTGCGAATGGGCTGGAGGGGAGCAGGGTAGTGGAGCTCAGAGCATGGATCAGATCAGAAAGAGGGTGCAGACAAAACATTGAAACAGAATGATATTTAAAAACTGGATTTAAACGATAACGCCTCAGTCCATGCTCTGTTTATATCCTGATATCGATATTGATATTGATATTGATATATCTCCCCGCCCTAGTACTGGCACTCATAGAACATTTCAGCCAATCACATCATGGGGGTGAAACCAACTGGGGTGTAATAGTTCATATGTCTGCTACTATAATAGAGATACCATCTTTGACTTATGAACTGAATATTAATATTGTTCTTTCTTTATTTCTCCTTTGCATTAGACAAGCAGGACACCAGGATCTGGCTGACAGACTGGTGGAAATCCAGTATGAACTGACAGACAGACTGGCATTCTACCTGTGTGGAAGAAGGCCAGGTATATAGAGCCCTCTAGGTTTCATGCAGACTTACCACCTGATTTTACCACCAGTTTTTATGTGTTATTAATGCAATTCAATTCAAGTAATTATTTTGGTTGGTTGAGCTGCTGGCGACTCAGTCTGGTTGTCTCATTTCCTGTGTTAGATGTGGCCTCACATTCGTCAGACACACTGAATCATACTGCACCATCTGAAAATCACAATTTCAAAGCGAGTTAAAGGGTGTGGGAGGGCAAGCACTATGATGAATATAATAACATGGTCTAAGCGTGCGGAATCTCTAGATTCCAGCCTTGTCTACTAGCTAAGGATATTCTAAGTAAACAGCAAAGCACTTTTGAAAGTCGCTCTGGATAAGGGCGTCTGCTAAATGCCACAAATGTAAATGTATAATAAACAGTGCAGTTGTCCGCAGCTTTGGTGGGTTGTGTCATAACATGAGCGCTTCTCTTTTTTTTTTTTTTTTTTTTTTAGTTTAAGGCTGTTCGGTTACTGTGTGCATTGATGAAATTGACAAAACTGGGTGCCTGATTGTGTGTAATTAAAATGACAGTATTTGTTTGTTTTAGATCACAAGAATGGACAGCACTTTATAATTCCTCAGATAGCAGACAGGTAAGGTTCAGACTGCTTTTAGAATCTTTTATTAGAAATATACAGAACGTAACTGATCTTTTTTTTCCTCCTTGCTCACATTAAATGGATAAGAAATGTGTAAGTATAAAGGATGGTGTGTGTTCTGCATGATTTTATGTTGTCTCTTTTTTTTTTATTCACTGTTACATGTGCCATACAATGCATGTATTAGTAGATATGGGACATTATTTGGGGCACAAAAGGCTCAAATGTGGTTTTACACTGATATGCCTAAAGTCATCAAATATCACTATGTAAATTGATTATGAAGTGTTGCTGCAGGGGATGGCTTGGGAACCCCTGGACAAGTTGGAACACCTGAATTAGTTGAGAGTTGTTATTTTGTGAGTGAGGCGTGATAGTGGATGCCAGATGGACAAGAAATTCCATTTCTGAAATTGTGTGAGCGTTTAACATTTCTCGATCCACACTTTCATGTGTATAACAGGAATATGTCACAGTGGACAGCACAATGGGTGGTAATGACTGTGACTGGGAGCATCTGGTTAGAGTTGCCTGTGAGAACAGTCAAACGACTTTGGCAGAAGCCACATCCACATTCAATGCAGGCGCCCCACACACACATTCCACAGGTCATTACAAAAATGGGACACGATAACCAGTTAATTTCCCCTGAGTTTTAGTGCGCAGTCCTATTTAACACCGTTTTACCTCAGAAAGAAATGTGCTCGGTTTCCTTGTGGAAAAAGAAAAACAATAAGCTCCACTCTTATTTGCTTGTTTACAACCCGCTGTTGTACACTGTAAAAATTCCTGAGTCTTACTGGATAATGCTGCTGTCCTCTTGTGTCCTCTCAGCACAATCTGCTGTTAGCAGACTGAAGAGATTGTAGGAGGTTAGCTTTAAGCCTTGCCCCTTCTCATTTCCACTGGTTTGTCTTTCTCAAATCTCACCAGTAAAAAACAATAAGCCAGTGCTTTTCTTTCAGCTGAAGTAGTCTGGTTTGTTTTCAGGGGCGTGGACAATGCAGAAAAGAGATGGTAATGGCCAGTTTTCTAGCAATATATTTTAGCCTAGTGTGGATCCCTGTTTGCTCCCTCTGGTTTTCGCCTTGTCTTGTAGTGAGTGTGAGCTCCCCTTCTGCCAATGCTGGCTCAAGAAAAGCTGATGTTCCCTAATTAACATTATTAATTATTAAAAATAATTTTTAAAAAAAAGTGTGCTTTTACCTCTGTTTTGATACAGCAGTTTGGATTTGTCAGAGTTGGCTAAAGCTGCGAAGAAGAAGCTCCAATCAGTAAGCTGCATTTATTTTATTATCAGACGTTTTGATACATTCTAGGCTTCAAACTGTCATTCATTCCAGTGATTTTTTTGATTGTGTTAATGAGGCTCATTAAGCCTCAGTACATTGTTGTTGATGTCAAGCACAGATGCTCTTGATTTCAGCTCAGCAATCATCAGTTTGAAGAGCTGGCAATGGATGTCTATGATGAAGTCGATCGCAGAGAGACCGATGCAGGTTGGCTGAAACAAAATTGCTCCAGTTACTGTAATTCCTAGACTGTTGTAAATGTACATTGTTATGACGGTTACAAATAGAAAGTGCATGGTTTTAGACACATGTGCTGTGATGTGTGGTTCACCATCAAATTTATGTTTGTAGTCTGGCTTGCTACTCAAAACCACAGCACACTGGTGACTGAAACCACTGTGGTTCCCTTCCTCCCTGTTAACCCTGAGTACTCCTCCACCAGAAACCAGGTGAGCCAGCAGAACATTTACACAGTAATGTTTTCTCCAAAACACTTAAATAACCTAGAAATAACTATGTCCTAGACACATAATACACTCATCATAATACACTCATCAGAAAACGTAATAAGGCTGAAATAATTTTTTTAGATTGTTGTGAAGTACAAGCAACAAGAGACACACTTTAGTTGGTCACAGCTCAAGCTTTGATGAGCCACCCAAATTCATTCATTCATATTTACATTTACATTTATGGCATTGAGCAGATGCCCTTATCCAGAGCAACTTACCAAAGTGCTTTGCTGTTCACTCAGAAAATATCCTTATCTAGTAGACAAGGCTAGAATCTAGAGAGTCCTCACACTTAGATCCTGTTGAACAAAATGTCTTTATGGAGTTAAATACTCCTGAAACAGTGGAGTCTTCAGTCTGCCTTTGCAAACAGTGAGGGACTCAGCTGTTTCGGACCCCCAGGGAAAGTTCATTCATATGATAACAGCATGGTCTAGCAGCTCTTACTGGGGGTTTACAAGGCAAGAAAACATATTAAAACACCCAATTTACTCCAATAAGAGTTGGTTTCATACTGACCTCAGAGCATGGTATTGATTTTCAGCTGGAGCTAATAAAGCCTCAACACTGCTACTGCCTCACTGCACAACAGTGCCTGCTTCTGGAGAAAATGGCAGAACGGTTTTATTTTGATTTACTTGATTGGATACTGTAAAATCTGTTTGAATTGTTTCATAATGAACAGCGTGAATGCTGCTGATTTAGTCAGGGCTGCATAAAGACCCTCAGGCTTGGAAAACTTCAATATGCTCAATATATCCAGTACTATTAGTATATGTATGTATGTGTATGAAACAAGTATTTTATTTAGTACAAATAAACAAAACCCCTACTAGTAATGATATTTTCCCTACTGGTCATGTGTTTTTAAGGACATTCAACATTTCAGTTTGCCTTATACAGGACTGGACAGACACAGTATTTTGTAATGTTTTCCTTTAAGGCTTTAAGAATGTAGGTGTGTCACAGCTCAATACTGGGGTGCTTTATATTCCTCTAGCCCACCCCTAGCATTAGGCATAGTGCTAAAAGTATGAGGATTATCTGCTCCACAGCGTGTGTGAACATTTGCACATCAGCAATGGATGCAAATTAAAGTAGCATTCATTAAAAAGGGTGTCCACAAACATTTGGACATGCAATAAATATGGATAGGCAGCAGTTGTGCAGAGGAAACTACAGCATAGTTGCAGGTAATGATTTCAGATATGGTAAAATATTTTATGGTAAAAAAATGTAAATAATAAATATACCCATGTGCCAAGTTGCAGTGTCAAGGCAGCAGAGTGAACATCAACACAAAGTCCTGAATTGTTCATAAAATGAGGTGGAGAGCTAAACAGCAGTATGACCGTGTATAAGGGAATGTTTTACTGTACATTTAAATTGTACCAGGGAAGGAAGCAGAGCTTCTCCGCATATGAATGAACATTTCTCTCTGAACATTTTTCAACCCTCCCTCTCCTTATGGGGTCATTTATAACACAGGGCAGGCAAAAGCTGGCGAGGTTCAACGCACATGAGTTTGCCACTCTGGTTATCGACATTTTGACTGACGCAAAGCGACGTCAGCAAGGGAGTTCCCCAGAGTGTGTCAAAGGTATAGAGCTATTACAACAACTTTTGTAGTTCTTTATATTGTATTTATTTATAATGTCCCTTTGTGTCCCATTTGACACCTTATTGATTTTTTCTCTCTCCCAGATAATGTGGAGCTGATTCTCAAAGACATTGGCAGCCGTCATGGGAGCGAGAGTCAGGAGCTGGATCAGCCTGACTATGACAGTGTCGCATCTGACGAAGATACTGAACGGGAGCCAGCCTCTGGGAAAGATGAGCGGACAAAGGTACTGAATTTTGAGTGGGATTGAGTAGAGATTATTTTTGTAATCACTCATGCACATCAAATAATTTTAGGAATAAAGTAAACCACAGTGGTTTGCAGTTAATGTTGATGTGAACCCAGAGTCATAGGGTAACATTTTAGGCTAGATCAGTTTATTATTTTTAGGAAATAAATGGAGCACAGTGCAGAAACCATGCATGTACCACGAGAGATGTAAACACACTTGTAAACTTGCTTAATTGGCTTAGTAGCACTATGGCTTGCTTACAATAATAATTATCAAAGGCCAGATTGGGCACATTTCAAAGCTTTATGAAAACTCTCATTTCTCAAAAAACTTGTCACAACAACCAGCAACCATGGGCTCTTCTAAGCAGGTGTCTAGCACTGTGAATCTTAAAATAATTGATGCCCATAAAGCAGAATACTATCCTGTAAAGAGTTGGGGATAAGGTGGAGGTGGTCACCATTCAACATCCTGTTCTTACTACTACATTACTACTACAGATCCTCACAACAAAGCTCCAAGCGCCTTCCCTGGACAGCAGAGATACTCCAATAAAAGCAGGATAAACTCTTTCATTTCAGAAGAAACAGCAGGTGTATTTGTGCATATGGTGGATGATAAGTTCTTTATGACTGCTGTGTAGTATTAAAAACATAACTCTGAGTTGCACCACTAATGCAGAGCCCTCAAGCAGTAAAAATGTTTACTACCTGTATATATATTATTTGCTACATTTTTTTTCACCTGTGGATTTTTTTTAAAGATTGAGTGAAATGGAACTTGTAAATGTCATACTGCTGATATAATCTGTCTCCTCCCGCATGCAGACCTTACAGAGACTAAATATTGTGATACTAGATATCTTAAGAATGTCTTGAAGTATTGTGGTGTTCTCTTTTTGCTCCATCACCAGCATCACATCACATTTCATCAAGCAGTTTTAACATCTGTCACTCTCTTAGAGCTCGGAGTCGTCCGACCTGTCCGACGGACCAATCACGGTGCAAGAGTTCATGGAGGTGAAGAGTGCACTGAATGCATCAGAAGCCAAGATCCAGCAGCTGCTGAAGGTCAACTGCCATCTGAGTGAAGAGCTGAGGATCATGCAGAGCAAGGTGGAGTTAGTTAGTTTACCACCTTCACTCTGTTCAAGCTGTCATGCAAGACACATGGCATACTGCTCACAGGAACCTGTGCTACTGTGATATCTGATCTGCATTGTTGAGCAGCTCCTCTCTGACACAGATCCTGTTCCCATAGCTGCTCAGGTGCTTTTGTCAGGACCCGTTTTTGATGAGGCATCAGATAGTGTATCTTGATGCAAGCTCTCATTACCAGGCCATTCTCTGGCCTCTTGGGTGTTTACTTTGTGCTCAAAACTTTAGACATAGATAATTAAAAAAATTCAAAACATTAACTGCTTTTTTCACACACTTGCACTTACCTGACACACCTGACAGTCCTTTGAAACTATGTTTTTGGAACGAATATGTAGAACCTCCTAAGCAGTCCTTGGTAAACCAGGGCAAGTATTACTTTGAATGTCCTCTCTTAGTAAGATGATCTTTAAACCACAATGCTTTTTGCAAATTGTGCATAGGTGTACTTGACATGTATTAAACAAAGCATGTCTACTTTGTCTCCAGCTTAACTCCCTGCAAAATGAGAACACCAGTCTGAAGTGGCAAGGGGCAAACAGCCTGGCTCATCCACAGGACCCCCAACGGCGAGTGGTCCCCCGCGGAGGCCGGGCCATGTCTATGTACGAAACTGGATCAGGCTTAAAGCATTATCATCCCAGAGGAGACAGTTCCCACCCTGACCCAGGTGGCCTCACCCTGCAACCACTTCCCCCCAACGTAAGTGTGGCCCAGAAGAAGATGTGCTTGACTTTGTATGGTTCTCACTTTCAATGTGTGTGTTCTGTGAGCTGTATTGTTTAGTATTTGATCCTGCATTTGAGGTTCAGTTAATCATCAGTCATCATCATGTCCCTGCTGTTGTGTGGAGTTAATTGTTTAAAGGAATAGTCTGGCAAAAAAATCCATCAAAATGGAGAGATCTACAAATTAGATAAAGAGAGCATGAATGGACCAATGATACAAAAGTATTTGAATTTTATAGAATTTAGTAATGAATATAGAATATAGAATAATGGCTAACTGCCCTGCTCCAAACTGTGATAGTTCAACCCCCATGTTTACCAGTTGGAATTGCGTCGTTACCTTTGTGTCTTGCTGCATCCAGATCATGCACAGATCATCGGCAGATCATACACTTTTTGGATGGAGGTGCTGCTATTTCACAGCATACAAAGTGCACTGGATAGGTGAGAGGGAATGGAAAGCATTTTGGAAAAGTGAAAGACGGAAGAATTGTTTGACAGATTGAACGAAGTTTGATCTGGTTTTGAACAGATCTTGGAGAGCTCCACAGGTGAGGAGGAAGAACAGTGAGCTCAGTTAAAAGCTCTAGTTGTCAGTGATACGGCTGGTTGTTTTCATGCCAACCTCAGATACATAGCTGTGCAGTGAGCTTATGTCACTGGTGAAAATTAGCATTAGAGCAGAGGGTGAATAATATCGTCAGATTTACGCCTTCTGAAAAATCACTCTTGGTGTGAAAGGCTTTGTTAGTGTAAATGTGTTTTTAAATATGTTACTGACATGCATGTAATATGCATGAGGAAATTGTGCTCAGTGAGTCCAGGGCCCACCTCCTGTGGTGGAATGTGGTGGTTGTTCAATCTGACTGATGAGTGACACACCTGAAAACCTGAAACACCAGATTTCAGACATCATTTGTTTAATTGGGTTCTCTTTATCTAGTTCACAGAACATTTATTATGAAACAAATGCATGAAAAATCTGATTTGTGAATGTTAAATACTGTATTGAAAATGAGCTTTCAGGTACACACATCAAGTTAACAAAACTTATTAATTGCTTCTTTAGTTTTGCACTAGATCATCCAGTTCAAATATCAGCCACTTTGGGGTCTTGTGGATTCCTCAAATCGTTTGGCCAAGGGTGAGGGGGGAATTGAACAAGGAATACCCAGTTGACTCTATAACTAGATTGGCTAAGGAAATGAGGGGAACTAGGCGTTGTGGCTGAAATTGGGGAAGTGTTGATCGTGGGTGCCGTTATGCTAGGTTATTAGTTTCTGTTACTTGTTAATAGGATTTTTTGCCAAGCTATTCCTTTAAGGTTCTCCCTGCCTTTTTACATAAACTGGATTTGAACCCTTTCTAGATTGGGAAAGGTCCTTCCGTGGCCGCCTCCTCCTCTCTCCCCACCTTCCCCTCCTCCCTGTCCTGGTCGTGGGATGAGCGAACCCAAAGGGTGAAGTACTCGCTCAATGAACAGGCTGTCCTCCTTAAGGAAGGCTCCTCTACCCTAGCCCACTTACACTCACCACTTCACCCCTCCCCTTTCCGCCCACCTTTGCAAATCTGCATGCACCCCACCACCATTTCAG
Source organism: Acestrorhynchus altus (assembly GCA_034509495.1). Classification (NCBI taxonomy): domain Eukaryota; kingdom Metazoa; phylum Chordata; class Actinopteri; order Characiformes; family Acestrorhynchidae; genus Acestrorhynchus; species Acestrorhynchus altus. The sequence continues at coordinate 5,593,808 of CM067519.1, read as the reverse complement.
CTCATAATAGTCTCGTAATAGCAGACACGAGGCTTCTTTTTTTTCCTGCTACTAATCTCACTCAAGTGCTGCATTTATGACCACAGTGTTGCAACAAATCACGGCTTGCCTTGAAGTATATCACCAGCACTCGCTCGTGCACGTGTTTCTACTATGTCTCATATTTTACTCGGCTCGATTTTCACATCCATGTGTCTATTTTGCACCTAAAGCATGAGGAATGCTCCTCAACTGCAGCCTGGGCTGCTCTTAACACAGCCGTGTCTCTCTTGAGTAAGCCCTGTTCAGTTTCTCTGTAATAGGATAGCCTCTGTAATGGAAGCAGGTGTAGGATAGGGTTTATTAGTAGAGTTCTCACCACTGCTTCTCTCTCTGCAGGGTTCCAGGGTGGAGGGCCAAAGCGGCATGCCTGAAAGCGACTATGATAACGCACTCAACCACGCAGAGCTGAATGACTCTGGGTATGGTTCCTCAAATTCCACTTTAAATTCTACAACCCTGCCTCAAACTACCTGATCCAGCTCATAAAGGCTTTGATGATTAGCTGACTGGGACAGGGAGTAATGGAAGCTATGCAGGACAGTGGATCCCTGGTCCTAGAAGTGAAAACCGCTGCTTTAACTCTTGGAACCCGAGATCCAGACTTTGTGGGGAGTTGTATGCTGTAATCTAGGCTTCATAACTTCGTATCAGAGTAACCTACAGCCTGGAGGAGTGAGTGTGGCAGATTACCCTCAGACTGCTTTAGTGTGTGTTTATAAATAAGGTTTAATCTACAGTTACAGTAGATTCAGGAATCACCAGTGTGGTCTTACCTGTGACGTAGTGCCTCAAATTCATTACACATTTCATAGCAAACTACAAACACAAATAATGAAAATAATGAAAGACATTTAAATTGTCAAGTTTCTGTCATGTAAAGTGTTTTTGGTTCTTATAAACAAAATTGGACATGCAAGTAAGTTGTTTTTTTTTTAATCTAAATATTAAAAAATACCTACAAATATAATTTTTCTTTTTACTTGACAAATGACAAATTTGAGTAGCCTAGGATCTCCCGAGAATAACATCTGGTATATGTGACCTACATATACATATATGTCCCCTACAAAATACTTTCCTAATTTTTTGAAAACTACCAAACTACATTATGCAAAATTGGCCTATGGTTCTAAAGGTAAAGGTAAAACTATTTCCTGGAACTTAAGATGTATTTCTCAGATGTTTTATTACAGACAAATTGTAGAACCTCCTTTGAGAAATTGAATCCAGTTTAGAAATTTAATTCCAAGTATTTAAAGGTCTATCATTTTAATGTCAGGTATTTTTTGAAATCTGTTTGGTATAAAGCACTGTGGAGTGCAACATTTCCAGGAACAAAGTTGAGCTTCCTCAATCTTGAGGCATTCTGGTTGACTGGCAGAAAGTATTCAGCCCCATGTTCTGCAAGTTTTATTGTTCCTGTTTCACTTCAGCTCACGAAAGAGCCACTTAGTGGACCGGGTTGGTTCAGGTTTTGTTACCCCAAACCTGGACCCCTACTTCAAAAGAGTATGTGTTTTCCCTGCTGTATCACATGTGATTGTGTTAGAAGGTATTAATGCTTAACTAATCACTCTATTATTAGGTGTGTTATAGCAGAGAACGGAGATTTTTAATTGTTCCGAACCATAATTGAGAACCACTGACCTGTTCTTTTCCCCTGCCTCATGTACCAGGCCAGGGCACAGGACTGCAGGCTGGTCAGGAGAGGGGGTTATCCCCGAGTTGGGTGACTCTGACGAGTGTGAAGCGGATCCAACATTGCCCTCTACAGAGGATGTCATCAGTAAGACGGAACAAATCACGAAGAACATCCAGGAACTGCTGAGGGCCGCGCAGGAAAACAAACATGAGAGGTGAGGGCACACTTAGATTGAAAACCTTTTCAACTTAGTCCAAATATATATGTCCAAATGTTTGTGGAAATCTACTCACAAATTTAGTTTTGTCCGACTTTGCTTTGCTGCAGTAATAAACTGTACTGTTCTGAGATGGAGTCACACACTAGGTGCTGAAACCTATGCTGCAAACAAAGATTTGTTAAAGTCTCTTGGTTCCATGGACCAATTCTGCTTAGGCTTTATACCCCTCTAGAGTCCTCTTGGTTTAGGCTTATGAATAGGTACTTCAGAGTGTCCTATTCAGTTGGCAGTGTTTTCTGATGGAGATTTTACAAACTGTGCAGTTGAACACCTGTCTCAACCAACAAAGATCACAACAAGAGCAAGGTGTGTAATAGTCCATGAGGTCACAAAAGAACCCAAGTTAACTTCTAAGAAACTAAAGGCCTTTCTCACATTGTCTAATGTTCATGAAATCATTATCAGTAGAACACGGACCAACAATGGCGAGCATGGCATGGTTGCAAGGAGAAAGCTGCTGTTCTCCAAAAAGAACTTGGGACATGCAGAAAGTCAGTCTAACAGAACGGTTAAGGAAGAATAAAGTTCTGACCTTAATCTGATAGAAATGTTACTGAAGCACCTGAAACAACAGTTCATGGGAAGAAAACCACCACTCCAACAAGAATTGAAAATATTTTTGGCTTAAATTTCTCCATCCCAATGTGCAGGACTAATCAACAGTTATAGTTGTAGTTATTGCTGCACAAGGGGGTCACACCAGAAACTGAAAGTAAAGATTCACATACCTTTGCCACTCGCAGATATGTAATTTGTGATTGTTTTCCTCATTAAATAATTTTTTTTTATTTTTTTATTTGATTGATTTGATGCTCCTTGTCTACTTTTAAGATTTCTTATGAAGTTTTACATCCAATTTATGCAGAAATTTGGAAAATTGTATAGGGTTCAATAACTTTCACATGCCACTGTGCTAATTATTTAGTGTGTATTAATCAGTGTAACTATTCCCTATTTACTAATTATTCAGTAAGTACTATTTGCTCTGAAGCAAATATTAGTAAAGGACAAAAAGTTTGAATACTGTGGAAAAAAAAGGTTTTTCATAATTTTTTAAATTTACATTCATTAAAGCTTTTTTTGTTTTGAAGTTGATACTGTGATTAGTAATGTATTTTATGTATTTGAATTAACATGTTTTACTGATTAACAGTAAAAAAAAAAAAAAAAGCTTTACATGTAATGAATATAATTAGACCGTGTACCTTTGTGAATGAAATTGTGATCACAAATGAGCTTTTTAATGATAGACATTCAGAGTAAAAACGTTTGAAACAGCTGAAGGGATTGGACATGTATTAGTAGTTTTAATCTTCCCTTTACTGTTACATTGACACCATTTTGTAGGGTTGCCATTGTGTAAAGAGGACGAAAAGGGGAAATGAAATCATATGGTTACATGCAGACATAATTATTTCTCCTGCTGCCCTGCTTTGTTTTCACTTCCTCTCTACTGGTGTGTTTGTCCATGTTTGTGTTTGTTTTTGTGCATTTCCGGGACAAAATCTATTCAGAAAATGTAGGGAACCCATGAACAAACAGCGGTAATCTACAGTGTACAGAATGATGTTGATTTTATGTGGTGATAGCAAGACTGAAACTATCCACAGATTGGGGCCTCCACTGAACATAAAAACTAGAAGAAGCTTATAGATCCATATGTCTTAGTTCTGATGTTTGGGACACAACAAACCCACCCTCACAGATCAAATTCTAATAAACACACACACACACACACACACACACACACACACACACACACACACACACACACATGTAGAGGGGGTATAAGGTGACTTAATGTGTATAAAGAAGAAATGAAGATTACATTTCAATATATTTAAATATTCTTAAGGACAACATTGTATTTTTCACATTTTTTTTTTATATGGCCATTCAGCTGAAAGTTATCGGAATATGATTTTTCTTCCATATTGCCCAGCCCTACTGTACACAGATCACTCAGATCAGTACAATTTTCTACTCCCCCCACCCCTTTCTGAATGATGTTTACATGCATGATTCAATATTTGAAGAAATTGTAATATATGTGAGAGGAATCTAAGACCACTGTCCTCACCTTGCAAAAATCCAACCTCACATCTCTGTGTGACTCCTTCAAGGCATCACCCGCCTCTGTCTGGGCTGTTTCAGTGGCCTGCTGTCCTGTGCTGAACCCCTGCCTCCTGGTACTCTGCCCTTTGTCTCTGTCTTAGGGATAGTGGCTCCTTTGTCCGACTGATGAGTTGTGGGAGTGTGTCGAACGCAGCTGGCATTCACAGCAGCACAGACCCTTTGATTATCAGCATTGTGGGGTATAGACTGTCCCCCTCATGTCTTAACAAATTACACACTTTTTTGTTCACTAAAGTCTTGTGAATTAGTGTTTGAAAGGAAGGATGAGTTCTAATTAGTAATTGAATCAGATCAGTTATATAACACGTGCAGCTCTGTGAAAAATTAAGAGACCACTCCAGTTTTTTCCTAAAATCAAGTTCTCTAATATAAAGGTGCACATATAGCGATTGTGCTGCACACTGGGAACTGTATCCACCACATTTTACCTATCCATACACAGTGATACATACACACATACACACACACTAGGCGGCAGTGAACACACATGCCTGTATCAGTGGGCAGCCCTATCCATGGCGCCTGCGGAGCAGTTGTGGGCAATTAATTTGTGCCGTGACAGTTCAGGGATTCAAACTGGCAACATTCCAGTCACACAGACTCTCAAACAGAGGTTGTCATTTCTACCCAAAATGGTAGTATTTTATTACAGAACAAAATGAATAAGTGAATTTTATGGAAACACATGCCTGAATTGTAAAACAAGAGAAACCGGTAATGTGGAGTGATCTATTTTTTTTCTGGAGCTGTATATCAGCTTATTTGTCTACCTAAGATATTGACACAGCTTTGCTGAGTGCATACATACATACATACATACATACATACATACATACATACATACATACATACATACATACATCTAGATATATACATGTAACGTCAACAGTATAAATACACACTGACCGAAATAGATCCGTGTCCTTAAGAGTATTCAATAAACAGGCCAGAGCTTTACTAACTTCTGCTACGTGCTAAACTAACGTAATCCTAAAGAGGCCACAAGGATCCATTTCAGTCACAGCCTTAAATTACTAATTCAGTGGTGCTGAAAGTTCCAAAATGTCCAAGGCTTCCTGTTAGAGATCCTGATTGACTATTGCTGATTGCTTCTCTGGTCAGATGAGAAAGATTGAGTTTGCCAATCTCCAAGCATACTTGGAGAATACACTGTATTCTTTTAAACCTGTGGAATAATACTGTACCCGCTGCTAAGTATGGTGGTGGTAGTTTCATGGTCGGGTGCCGTTTTTGCTCAAATAACCCCTATTTATATTAACCCTCTGTGTTCTAGATAGCACGTTGAATATTACACAACAGCATTGTGACCTTTTACCAAGAGCTATGAAGGTGCTCAAACCAGTAATACTAAAAACAAGCTTCAGAAATGCATGAGATGACAGTGATCACAATTTAATGTCTCAATTTCGTCTGCACAAAAGCCTTTTTTCTGCAGAGAGAATAATCATCAGTACTCATTGTATCATCTTTCATGACCATATTATTCTTTTTATGCAAACGACTGGTTTGTTTGTTTTTTATAAATGAAAATATTTAGATATCATTTCCATTGTATTCCTTTGTATTATGATGTCTTCTTATTTGACTGCTTCCTATCCCTCAGTTAATCCTGCTCTCTTGACACAGCTTTGCTTAAAGCTACCCACTCATGTAATTATACATCTGTGTGGGCTTTTCTTGTTTGCTCATATCTTATTTGCATCTGTTAATCTTTTATTTTTGCCTTTTCTCCATTGTCATGCCACACCCATGAATATAAAGCTCTGCTGGAGAGTTTAAGTCATCAGGTACAATAAGCCGGTAGTGAAGTAGTTTCATTAGTGGTTTGCACAGTGTACATTGCAGTACACCATGTATCATGGTAGATCTTTTTCCTATTTTGCTTTAATATTAATCAGGCTCAATGAAATGGTCAGTTTGTATTAGTTTATGTCATGCCAGTACGCATGAAAAGTCAAAACTGATTTGAAATCGGGTTTAAAACAAAGCGAAAAAAATAAATAAATACCATGTGAAACTGACAGTGTTCTCAGCTTCACATCGCCCATCTGTAGCTGTTCAGAGAGATGATCCTGAACAGCAGATAAACAGGCCTCTCTCTGCTGAAAACTAAACCTTTACTGATTGGGTTCGAACCTTGAAAAATTCATAATCAGAAGACCATTTTAGTTAGAGAAGAGACGAAGAGATCAGAAGTATTCAATCTACACATAACTCCAAATATGGAATAACATACCACATACATTAAAACTCAGTCAGTTTGTACTGACATACATCCCATATATCGACATTTCTATTGAGTTCGGGATATAAACAGAGCAAGATGCGTGCTGAAGTAATATTCTTTATATTAAGATTTAAAGTCTTGCAGAAACCTTTGTTCTGCTCCCTCACTTTGATCCACTTTCTCCCCCCCCCCCCATTCTCACACACACGAACACACACGCACACACACACACGCACACACACACACACGCACACACACACACACGCAGCCCTACAAACTCGTGAAGTGAAATAATGATCAGTGTAATTATAACTTTATGTAGTAATGTAATTACTACACCACATTGTGTGGGTGTGATTGTGTGTGGGTGTGTAGGAAAACAGAGAGGGACAGGTAAGTATTTGTGTACATATGTTAATGTGTCAAACGAGCCTTGAAATGGCCAGTATCATAAATTCTAACTGACGAGACTGGCAAAGGACTCACTTATCTGAACTGAAATACTCTTTATGGTTGGTGTGGTGCAACAGTTAACACCACCTGTGAGCATCCACACTGATGTGGAGTTCGATTCCCAGTCTGGGTAACTGTGCTGTGCTACACCAATAAAAGTCCTTGGGCAAGACTCCTAACGCTCCTCTGTCCCACTGCTGTAATATGAGTAACATTGTAAGTCACTCTGGATAAGAGCATCAGCAAAATACCATAAAAGTAAATGTTTATAAATACACTTCTAAACCAAAAGAAAGGATTCACACGTCTGTGATTTACCTAGTTAATAACTTGATTCATGTATAGATTATTTAAAATTTTTAATCAAATCATTTTAATTGCCCATAGTTGTGTAGTTGTGTTGTGTGTTGTGTAATTGTGACAGTTGTGTAGGTGTATTCAGTTTGTTTCTCTGCACACTGCTAAGTTTGGAATTTAAACAGGTAAAAGCTAATGTTCTGTCACTTCACCCAAATTTAGCAGCCTGGTCTTTTTCCACCTTGAACACTTTGAGTTTCAGAAAAGGTGGTAAGTTCATATCAAAAGTGTGAAGTAATTGTCATCTTAAACCTGGTTTTTATTGGCATCCTCATTGCAACACATTTTGTGTAGGATTGGCCCAGTTTGTTGTGTTATGGGATATCCGCAGTGCATCCACTCTGAGTCGAGTTGTTGAGCATATTCTTTTGTACACATATTAATGTGGCTGGGGATTTATGCATATAGAGAAACGACTGATCTGTTCTGTATGAATGGGTTGCTAATAATGAAGAACAATGGGCAAATTTTACTTTCTAATTAAAGTTACTTCAGACAAATGAATTGGACTTAGCTTATCTCAAGCACAAAAATCTTCAAGTACATTGGCATGAATTTATTCAGTCTGTATATTACATTTTTTCTCTTCTGCTTTTTTTTAAATTATTTTTGTAGCTTCTTAATAAACAGAAAATTAAGTAAAATAAATTCCAAACACAAGGGTTCTATAGTATTAAGCAGCTTGATTCTAATCTTTTGAACAGTAGTTTATGTTCATATCCTCTTTTGTTCATTTAATGTGTCTTGGCGCTATGCAAATGTTCTTGCCTTTATAAAAAATTAAGTAGATGACACGTGGTCTATAGATTCTATAGATTTCAGATGTCACATTTTGCATATGACCTGGTTTTTGAGTTCTTGATGTTCAGGAATGCTGTTTTTCTTCTACTGTGTGCTCTGTGGATTTGTGTAGCTGCTGACTTTTTGGTTTGACAGCTGGATGACTGATTGTTTCTTTTTTCTGTTCTGTCAGCTTTGTTCCATGTTCAGAAAGAATTCATCAAGCTGTGACTGAAATGGCTACTCTCTTTCCTAAGGTGAGGTTGCCTCTAGTTACAAAAATCACTTTCTATTTTCATTCTCTCCTGTTTTTAATAGGTGTGTTCTTAAACAAAAGTAATATCAATCTTAAAAATAAAAAATAAAGCTAATCTTTATTGCCATATTGCAATATTTTAAGGAAAAAATACATACATATAGTTGCGATAAGTTTCAACACTGTCAAAATTCTATACACAGGATAATCACTCATTGATAAAAATGTGCAATAAATAAGTTGTTGGAATGGAATGAAGCTTTGTGTGTGTGAATGTAATGATGTATATGAATGATTACAATATTAGAATGAAAAGACACATTTATTGGGGCAAAACTGCACATATGAAAGGAGGCTCTATTACCCTTTTGGGGGGCCTTTAGCCTGGATACAAGATGAGATGTGGTTGGACTTGAAGGAATAACGTATGGCATCCTATGGCACATTTGCCCACAGATGTTACTGCTTGACCCATAGGTCCTTAACACTTAAAATTTGCTGAAGCTGGTGTCCCAGCTGGTCTTATAAATGCTTGATTGGTTATATATCTGGCATCCATGCAGGCCAAATAAGTGTTGAAATCTGTCAGAGACCTTTCTGAGAAACCCTTACTGTGTGTGCTAAAAAAATCCTATTTTGAAAGTTCTGCCCTGAGAGGAAACACACACGGCTACAAGATGTCATATTACTGCTGGAGGCTACTTCTACCAGTTGTCGTATGCGATGGCTCCCCAGATCATTGCACCAGCAGTTTTGACAGTGTTTCTCTACACAACAATGACAGGATTGAAGTGCTCACCACATGGCCTCCATATTAAAAGCCAATCATTTTTGGATCCAAAATACTGATGATTTTATTTGAAATCCTAGGAGTTCAGATTTCTCATTCACAACACCACTGCAAACCTGACACCATGGCGTCTTGACACTTACGGCCTAGATGGCAGGCAGTTCTTAGAAATGACAGATCTGCTTCTCTTAATTCAATAATGTATCCATATGAAAGTCTTTCAACTGGGCAAAATGTTATATTAAGTCTACGTTTAAGTTATGAGTGTGTGAAATTGAAGTGTGTAAACAGTTGGTACAGGTGATGAGCAGTACCCCCTTGTGTCTCTCTCCCTTTCAGAGACCAAGTTCAGAGATGGTGCGTGGGTCACTGCGCCTTCTCACCTCTAGCGCCAGCCGACTGCAGGGTGAGTGCCACCGGGCCACACCAGCCGACTCCTGTCCCTCAGATGCCCAGCTGGTCACTCAGCAGCTCATCCAGTGTGCATACGACATCGCCAAGGCAGCCAAACAGCTTGTCACAGTCACTACCAAAGAGAGCAACTGACCTGCCAGAGGCCTACTCTTCATTTCACTCCAGCGGTTTTCAGCTCTGGTCCTTGAACACACCTGACCTGCATGTTTTAGCATTCTCCCTGCATTGACCCTGCTGGGCTAATTTACAAGCCTTTCCTGAGTTGGAAAGGGTGTGAGGGCAGGAAAAACACTGAAATGTCCAGTGGAGGAGTGCTCAAGGACAACTCTTTGAATAAAGGTGCTGCAAATGGTTCAAGAAGAGCCAGTTGTAGTAGAGATGTGATAGTGTGAAGAACTGTTTAAAAGTTGTTTTTTTTTTTATTTACTTGCGTAAAGGTTCTTTACCCTCACACGTCTCTGTTATAAAAACGGTTCTTTATGAAACTAAAAGTGTCTTTTATTGCATCACTCAAAGACACTTTTGAAGCACCCTTATTTGCAAGAGTGACTGATTAGGAATTGCTGTCCTACGTATTTTAATAGGCTTCGGCCATCATTACAATTTTTACAGTATCAGTATTAAGTATTTTAAATGTTTTATGTAATTTTTTTATTTAAAAGACTTTTACAGTCTGTTTTTATTTTGTTAACCAAAATTTAAATCATAACCTTCAATGTATAACCTAATGTTACAGATGTTTGACACATAATGGCATGTTAACAGGCTGTAGGTTTTCACCGTAAACCAACATTTAGCTCTGTCTGTACTGCCATTCTTGTCGGGTTACAGTGGTGCAGCTGCCATGTGACGACGCAGTCTCTTGTTGTAATAAAACTCGGCCGTGATCTGTTCAGTGAGTACCCAGACCTCTGGGCCTTTCTGCATGAAACACCATTTTATCCCTCGTCCTGTAATCTCTAACAGATGTGTAGATTGTCTTTTCATGTATGCTTTAGTCTATAAGCTATTATACCTCACATTTTTTACATATATGTAACTAAATATATACAATATACTCAACTGCTCTAACCTCCTGTTACAGTGTTGTTACAGAGACCCAGTGCACTGTCTGTAATTTAGACACACATTTGGGTTTAAAACAAACATGAAACCACATTTTTTTCCTTCCTTCAAGTATTCACTTTATGTTGATAATGGTGGACAGAAGCATTACCCACTTTATATATTTTTTCTCCCACCCTTTTGTGTTTTTTGTAACTGTGTTTTGTGCAATTGTGAATTGAGATTCATCCAAAGGATGTGTTCAATCACCTAATGTCTCTAACACCCACCAGCATTTGTGCTTGTGTTTTTTATATGTGGTGCTATTAGTTTGTCCTTGTATTCTTCAGTACCTTGTATAAATATATAAATGCTGCTAGCTATCTACTACATTATGCAACTAATAAGGTGGTGTTGGCTAAATCCCATCCCTTGATTGTTACAACTAGGTGTCTGTTCAAGGCGTAGCAAATGGGCCGCGTGGACCTCGTGCAGGAATTAAAGAAACCTTGGTTTCGCTTCTGTGAAAACCTTGCCATTGAATATAATAAACCAGAATTTATAACATGCACATATTATGCTGTTTGTGTGCACGCGAGCGTGTGTGTGTGTGTGTGTGTGTGTGTGTGTGTGTGTGTGTGTGTGTGTGTGTGTGTGTGTGTGTGTGTGTGTGTGAATATACACACACAGTGTGTGTATATTTATATACACATACATACATATACACACACTGTCTTCAGTTTGTGTTTATCCTTCTGCACTAGGGTGTACACTAGTGTGTGAGATCACTAGTGTGTGTGTGTTTGTGTGTCACTGTGTGGATGGGTTAAATGCAGAGGATAAAGAAGCTGGTTTAAAGAAAGGCTTTTTTATGAATCAGTATATTGATAAAAATAAATAAGACAACCCTAAAAATAAAATAAGGTGATGTTACTAAGTCCTGACTTTGCACAGTACCTACACTTTACATATTTACACAGGCCACATTAATCATTTACATTTTGTTTATTTAAATTGAAAGTCAGAGTAACTGCAGTAGTAATGAATAGCATTAGTACACACAAACATACACACACACACACACACCTATACACATTTACATACACACACACAGAGACCTAAACACATTAATGCTATTATACTGAGTATTGTCCTCAAAATGCTAATAAAAACTAAAATATTTTTACTATCAATTGAGGCTACAATTGTAAAAATAAACTAAAAAAAACACGTGACTAAAGATTTATTATTGAATAAAACGCGAATCAACACCAAAGTTCCCCACCGGTAAACACGCCTCCTTCATTTGCATAATTCGCGCCCATTGGTGAGCTTCAAACGCACCCTCTGAAGCCAGCCCTCCCATTGGCTCGCTAAATAAACATCTGTTGAATATTCCACTTTTAGCTCCGCCCACTTTCCCTAGGCAACAGTCCCCGCTGTTCCGGGTTCGGTTTGGCTCTGTTGACTCTGTCCCCACCGTGGCTTTGGCTTTGGGTTTGGGTGTGAGTTTCATCGCCTGCTTAAAGAATGACTCTCCTGCTGGAACACCAGTTCGAGCAGCTTCCGAACAACAAACAAGTTTCCACGAAAACGTTCCTGGAGTCGGTTTCTCATCTTCCGTCTTTCTTTGGTGAGTAAGAGCAGCACAGGAACAGCAGGAACAGCACAAGAACAGTACAGGAACAGCACAGGAACAGCACAGTACGAGAACAACACAGAAGCTGTACAAGAACAGCACAGGAACTGTACAAGAACAGCACAGGAACTGTACAAGAACAGCACAGGAACAGCACAGAAACTACAAGAGCAGCTTAGGAACAGTACAGGCATAGCACAGGAACAGAACAGTACAAGAACAACACAGGAACAGCAACTCTTCTACACCTGAATGAACAGCAGTGTGGAGCTTCTCCAACTTCACACTTGCCCTGCTCTCAGCTTCCTTGCCATCGTCTGCTTCTTCTGATACAGCTTATTTACATACATAAGGGGGCCAAGACCTTCCCAGAGTTCCCAGTGGGGCTGTCCTGATATTAAACTAGGGGTATTAAATATTCAGAAGCACACATGGGCTCCCTGCCCTAATTAAACTTAGTTTGTTTGATGTTCTAGACCCCAGTGGCCTCCTCCTAGGTAACATGGGTGATGGACCTCCAACAAAGTTGGATGAGTTACCATGACAACTGTGATGTGTAAACCAGAGTAGTTCATGCAACACTCTTCAGCCTTCAGGGCACATTTCTACAGATTAAAACTGAGAAGTGATTCAGCAGAAGGAGATAATAGTAAAAGAAGTAAAGCTTGGTAAAATAATAGAAGACCTAGCCTATATTTTCATACTTTTATTTGCCAAAATATTAAAATATAACATTAAATAAATTGATGGAGCTTGAGAGGTTCTGCAAAGAAGAATGGGAGAAACTTCCCAGAAACAGGTGCCAAGCTTGTAGCATCATAGTCAGAAAGACTCGAGGCTGTAATTGCTGTCAAAGGTGCTTCAGCAAAGTATCAAGCAAAGGCTGTGAAAACTTATGTACATGTTATGTTTTTGTGTTTCATTTGTTTTATAAATTTGCAAAGATTTCAAACTTGTATAACAGGTCATAAGGTTTGTTATTATATATGCTACTGACTTGAATTCATGAAGTGATATTTAATCTCAGTGCTAACCTGCGTTTTACATTGCTTTCTTTTCTACAGACTGCCTCGGTTCCAAGGTTTTTGCTCCCATCAAAGCAGACATAAATGGAAACATCACCGTAAGTCCGAACTCCAAATGTTACCCCACCTTCTTTATTATTTGTGTAATGCCTCAACACAGATAGATTCCTGCTCATACTCTCTGGACTGCTTCTTATTCTTTCAAGAAAATCAGAGCTGTTTATGACTCAGACCCTGAAAAGTACGAGACCCTCCAGAAGATTGTGGAAATTGAAAAGGGCATCTACGGGTCGGAGTGGCCGAAAGCAGGGGCCACGCTGGCTCTTATGTGGTTAAAAAGGTGAGACTGAATAGCACTGAAATAGAGCATAGATAGGCTAATCACAATACTTTTCATTTCTGAATCTGTATATTGCCTTCCTCAGAGGTCTACGCTTCATTCAGATCCTGCTGCAAAGCCTGGCAGACGGGGAGCGGGACGAAAACAATCCCAACCTCATCCGAGTCAACATCACTAAAGCCTATGATCAAGCCCTGAAGAGGTACCACGGCTGGATAGTTCAGAAGGTTTTCAAGGTGGGTGTTAAGAGGTCAGGGAGACATGACAGTGCACTCCAGTATCAGTTACTTTTTAATTTTTAACCACTTATCTATCTTTTGTTAGTCCAGTCCAGATACCCACGCACCATCTGAATCTGCATTTCATTACTATGTCTAAAATGCACTTATTGACTTGCCCTGACCATTTTTCTCTCTGCGGAGTCAGTGACCTGCCTTAAGAGCAGTTCTGTCACTTCCGGTTAAGAGAAATTCATCAGATGACCTTTTGGAGGGCCAAGAGTTTGAGTCAGCATTACGTTATAGAGGTCAGAAGCAGTACATGCCCACACAGTTAACTTCTGAAACAGTGAACTATAGCAGACAAAATATGTTTAAGTTGGGCTCTTGAGTGGCACAACAGTCTAAGTGTTGGCTAATTTGCTCCCCCCCCTTTTACTCATTTGCTTCTATTAGCTGATGTAACAGAAATGTCAGATAGAAAATATTTTGTTGTTTGCTTCAGATGTCAAGGAGGAAACACCTTCCTAGTTTCCTAGTTTTCTTCTTTCCAGCTTTACAATTAGCAGTCTTCTCAATTACACTCTGGTGAGAAGCAGCATCCAGTTGCGAACCAACCATCTCAAAACAACCATAATTCATTGCATTGAGCATTAGGGGAGGCTCACCCAGTAGAGTACATTCACACATACACACAACATTCACACACACCAAGGCAATTTAGAGTAGCCAGTTCAGCTGATCTGTGGGAGGAAAACGGAGTCTCTGAAGGAAACCCACACAGACATGGGGAGAACATGGAAACTCCACTCCCCAGTGTTGGGAGCTGAACATCCTAACCAAAATCAAATGTAACGAATATAACTTATTTATTATTTAATTCAATTATAAACAAAATTAATTTCACAAAGATGATTTTTTTTTATATGTATTAATATAGTAGCAATAAAAAAAACATTTCAGGAGATCTTTCTGTACACCAACAGTGTACCAGTGGTAAATAACAGAAATATTATCGTGTTTTATATCATTCTCATCATTTTGAGAATTTGCTGTGAAGGTGATAGGAATCAGTGCAAAGTGTAACCAGATAGCAAATGAGAATTCGGCTTATTAGGAATGTACAATCAGTTCTGCATAATCTATTCTTTCCCCTAGGTGTCAGTATTTTCCCCAAATAAGTGTGCCCCATATTTTCGAGTATAGAGAGGGTTACCAGAATCCACCATAAGCCACCCACAAAACACCAGTGCCAGTTCTAAGCAAATGGGTATGTGATGCTGCTGCTGGGATTTGAACTCTAGTTCCTGGCACAGGACACAACCTTCGTAGGCCACTGTGCCACTTGGGTTATGATATTAAATAAGCGTAATGCATAGGAGCCGGAGATGGTGGGATATCCAGGCTGTGTAATTTTATTAAATATAGGCAGGACAGGGAGAATTTACAATCACAATTTTCTGTTGCTTTCACATTTTCTTGCATTTTCCTCTTACAACAGACCCCAGCAAGCATTGCACAACCCATTGTCAGTCCTTGTAGTTCTAAGCCAATCCTCACTGAAGGACAGATTACAATGTGCGGGGCAGGAGGGTCCTCCAGGATCAGGGTTGGGAATCACTTTATAAAGAACATTTAAATCCCAGTTGAGTGCAACAATCTGTTTCTCTCCTTTAGGCGGCACTTCTTGCTGCACCATACAGGTCAGACTTCCTGAAGGCCCTATCCAAAGGTCAGGAGGTCACAGAAGAGGACTGCCTGGCAAATGTCCAACAGTTCTTGGTGAACTTTGGTGCAACTGTGGATGGCATCTATGAGATGTACACAGTCATGAACGCTGAGTTGGACTACACAGTGTGAACTGGTATGTGTGTTTGTGTGTCTATGTGGATTGGGGTTGAGCTCCAGTGTGCCTTTCTCAGGTCAGACAGCATTCCACTAGAACACCCCTCTGCCCTCCATAAAGCAACTTTCAGGCATCATTTCATTATTTAGCTGCAGTTTATCAGTGAACTCACTCTGAGTGGATTACATGCCTTTTGGTACCTAAGAAGTCTTATGAGCCATCAGTGGTGTGAGAACAGGGGTGGCAAATATGACCGCATGTACATTACTGTGCAAAAGTCAGAGAACCGCCTTTCATTGAAATGTGATTATTTCTCAGACCAAAAATTGATATTCAGTCACCCCCCCCTCCTTCCAGCTGCTAAACACAGTGTTTAACACAAAGCACAATAGAGCAATTGGATCAGAAGGCACTGGTTTCACTTTTCAGCCCATTTTCATTGAGAGTGTGCCATCATCTCATGGTGGGAGAACGCTGGCATCTCTGTGTAACTGTCACTTCTTCCAATGTCCTGCCTGTGTGCTCTGTGTCATGTGATTCCTGTCTTTTCCTGACTGCTGTGCTGCCATGGCTCTCCTGCTCAAAGCTTGCAGAGCCCACAATGCTAAAACCCAGGCTCTGCAGGATTGGAGCAGGATAACAGTGATGCTAAGAGACGAACAGCCGCGCTCTTTACTCCGCTACATCTTTACATAGATGTTAGATGTTTGCTCCTATATTAATGTTATGTAAATGTCAGATACATCCTCTTTAAGTATATGTTGTTTGTTCATCAGAGAGTTTTACATCTGAGGAGGTAAAAGGGGTTAGGTAGAAGAAAAAAGGAAGTGGAAAGTGAAAGGAACATATCAAGAGCCTGGTTGACAAACAGAACTGCTCCATCAACTGCAATTACAGCTTTCATCTTTGAAAGATCTTCAAACATCATCAGATCTGAAAACATCCTCTGTGAATAGAAGACTCAATGCTGTGGGTCTGAAATGATGTGGAGCTGATCAAGGAGAGATGAGAAAAGCAAACAGACAAACAAAAAGAACATTTGATCAAATGTTAAACAGTTTTCGTTCTCAGAAAAAATGGTCTGAGGATCCCCGAGTCTGGCATGATTGGCATGACTTGGATCTAGCTTCTAACAATGGACTTTGGGTGTGGAAAAATGTATTGTTTGAGTGTGTTGGGTAGTCTCTGACTTTGCACAGTACTGTATTATCATGGTAAATTACCTCATAATATGATTGTCTGAATATGGATTCAGGTACCATAAGAACAAATCAGCCATAACATTAAAACCCCCTGCCTAATATTTTGGTTCCACTTGTGCCGTCAAACAGCTCTGGCCTGTCAAGGCATGGACTCCACAAGACCTCTGAAGGTGTCCTGTGGTATCTGGCACCAAGATGTTACAGCAGAGGCTACATATTTTAAGTACTGTAAGCTCTGAGGTGAGGCCTCCACGTGTATCAGGTAACCAGATAATCAATGTTACTTTTTTCATTGGTCAGTGGTTTTAATGTTACAGCAGATTGGTGTATACTTATGCATGTCCCTTGAAAATGTAAACAATTAGTATTTTCCAACTGACATTTTGCTAACATTAAATTTTAAAGACTGGTTTTATAGCTGTTCTAATGCAGTAACTGTCCATCTTTAACTTGTTTGCAAACCACAGGAAACTAAATATCTGGGTACTTGTAGAGAGGTGGGCAGTGTACCCTGAACCCATACTCCAGTAATTAAGAAGTCAGAATGCTGCTAATGCACTATGGAAATGTGGTGGAGCTACACAAGGTCTCTCTTCAGAGCTGTGTTACACTGTAAACCTAGTCACGTGTGTTGTAAAACACTGTAATATTACTCTACTGCCTCAGTCCACATGCTTCTATCACTTCACTGTCTTTCAGCTTGTCAACAATTGCATCTGTGCAGCTGTCCATGAGGGGGCATTGAAAGCACAATTTATATTTATAGCAGTGGGGTGAATGTGAATCATACTCCCCAACATTAGGGAGAGGCTTGGACCAAAAATACTCATTCTTACATTAATGCAGTGGACTTTCTTAGTGTATCCAACTGCTGTCGGTGTTACAACTGACCATTGTTTGGCACATTTGACCTAAAATAACGGGATAAACTTCCAAAGTTATGACTGATCACAAAGCAGCACAGGTGCTGTAATCTGTGTAACATAGTGACATTTATAATGTATGACTGTAACTAGTAACGAGAGAGTTATTGTCCACTTCAGTCATGTCATACATCATGAATTGCTGTGATGTTTTATTTTTTCTGTATTACCCATCCCTTTGTGAAAATTTATTGTACGTTGTGTTTATTGATTTGAATTCACCTTATAAATATGCAAAAACATTTGAGGGACTGATCCTTCTTCAGGTAATTTACTGTGCATAAGAGTTTGGTTTTAGCCCAATATCTAATGCATTGAAAGGATGATAGCATACATAACCTGATATATCATTCAAATGATTTGTTTTTATATTAAACATACTAAAAATACATTTTTAAAACATACCATCCATATTTGCAAACCTGTGATAATGTCACACAACCAGTGCATAACATGTTTAGCCTATGGTGTTTAGCCCCGCCCATTCACATTGAAATTTACATTATAGTCAACAATTTCATAAACTCTCAGTCTTTCCATCCACGTGACAACACTGGAAACAGTTTCTGAATATCTACAGTTTTGGGTGGTGTGGACGGAAGACCAGAACACATCAAAAATACAAAAAGTGACCCATTTTTTAAAATGTTTGGACAAGGACTTACATCAGAAACCCCTACACTCTTCAAAAATAAAGGTGCTACATGACATGTTTGAATAATTATTTAACGGTTCTTTCACAGATACATTGTTGTCACGTCAACATTAAATGTATGCTGATATCATTTCAAGCTGATATTTGATGATGTATCACTGCTGTCTAGTCAAAAACATGTACATTTACATTTACATTTGCAGCATTTAGCAGACGCCCTTATCCAGAGCGACTTACAAATGTATTGTATTTGTATCTCCATTACTGTCCATTTTTAGTTTTCTCTGTCGTGTGAACCAAGTAGCAGACCAATAGAAATTATCTAAAAAAATTGGGAATAAACCACTTATCATATTAAATTCAACATTTTTCCCTTGTAAAGTCAGTTTGGAGATATGTATTTCACACACACACACACACACACACACACACACACACACACACACCCCTATACATTTTCATTGCATTGTTTTTTTTTGTTTTTTTTTTTGTTTTTTTTTTTACAGTAAAATAAAAAGAAAATTAAATGAACATTATTTATGTATTCAACTATGAAGTATGTCTTTGCAGTGGATTTGTATATGTTAGATATATATGCTGTTTCTAATAAACAAGCAGCTCTGGTCTAAATGTGTGAAGAAGTGCCTCCTGACAGCAACCCACTACTTCCTACATCTACCCTACCCTTACTGAATACATCCTTCATGGCCCAGACATTGCTGTTCGGTCCTGCTGGTTACTCTTCTCATATAAAGCTAATCTTTGTAACTCTGTTTTCATGACATGACTGGGTGCCTGAGCGTGAGATTATGTGCGCGTGTGTATTTGTTCAGCTCCCAGGGTGCGCGGCCTACTGTTTATTATGTACATTATGCAACAGTGAATGTGATAAGAACATTAGGCTACAGATGCTGGGTAATATAACATGGATCAAGGAGTTGTCGGCTAATGTAGATTTTCATGTGGGAATGTTAAAGTACTGTTGTATTTATAAAACTGATTTTAGACTTCCACCCTGCATCGACCGCTAGGCCTTCAGTTCCACAAATGTCAAACTTAAGCTTAAACAACATTTTATATTTAATCTGAATCCTGTAACAGACAATAGTATATAGTTTTTTTAATGGATGGATGGATGGAACTTTATTGATCCCTTTGGGAGGGAAAGTAAAAGTTCCAGCAGCAGCGTCAACCAATACAGTACGGACAGAGAAGAAGAAGATGATGATAATAATAATAATAATAATAATAATAATAATAACAATAATAATAATAATAATTATTATTATTATTATTATATAAAACAATATAGAAAAATATAGAATGTATAATATGAGTATATGAATAGTCCTGTAGGAGGGGTATTGCAGAGGTATTGCACATTATTATTGCACTTGTTTAACTACTACTGCACATAGTCCAGTTGTGTTGTGGTGGTCAGGTTAGAAGTTATATAAAATAATAAGACAATGGCGTGTGTGTGTGTGTGTGTTCTTATATTTTTCACATTGCCAATACAGGTTTATACATTTTGCCATAAAAATTAAGGCATCTGAAAGCCTGAATTGAAATGTGTGGGCTACATTTCTTGTTACATTAAATCTTCTTCTGTAGCTACTGGTGCAGAGTGGTTATCAATATTGTCAGCAATGCTTTATGTTACTGCTTAAGGTTTTATTGCTCAGTATTGATATTTAGATTGATCTGCAAGTTTGCAGTCAGCTGTGTTTTGCACTTCGGTCACTGGAGGGAGCCAGTTACCTGTTCACTATAAGCATTTCTGTCAATGACTAATAAATGACTGGGTGCAATAGAATAGAAACAGAATTCTGTCACTTTGTTATTTATTTATTCAAGAAAATGTGCATATGCCTAATTATAATGACTTTACCTGATTACAACTTACAACGACATGCTTGATGCAAAATGTAAGGAAAATAAAACAGTTAAATGATCTTTCATTAGACTTTCACAGCACTCTGAAATGATTCAGTAAAACCAATTGGACCTACATCACATACTACAAGAAAAACAAGTCTTTGGTGTAAGATGGATGTGAACATCATGTTACTGGAAACAGATACCAAAGAACTTATAGTGAGGACTGGTACCTTAAGGATACTATTTTCTGGTTTTGTCAGTCTAACATGAATGGCTTTATAAGAACCTTTTGTGAAAACTGTCAGTTATAAATGAATAATCATTTCCCATTAACATATAACAACATATTTCAGCATTGCTGCGGCCTATGGCAAACTGGTTAAACCCAAAATACCACCAGGGATGACATGGGGTGGAGATCAATGAACATTAACTGACACTAACACTCATGTCACTGAATGCAATCAAATCCTCACACCAATGCTCCAGAATCTAGTAGAAAGTCTTCCCTGGACAGTCAAGAAAACCAGGATAAACTCTTTAACACTGAAAGAGCAGGTGTCCCAATACTTTTGTCCATGCATTTTACTAATTAAATTGATTCAATTACAGATGAGCTTTTGCACCAGTCAAAATTCATTTTAGGGATAGGCACCTAAAATTACTAGAAGTCGGAATTGGAGTGAGGATATCTGGACTTACTGATGAATAACTTTCTTCTGTTCTTCACTCTGGATTTGCTGGATTTTTTCATTTACATTTCAAGCAATGCTAACAATGCTAACCTGGGACAATGGTAACTAGGGACAACGCTAACCGGGAACAGTGGTGACTTGGGACAATGGTAACAATGCTAACCTGGGACAATGCTAACAATGCTAACCTTGAATAATGCTAACAATGTTATCCTGGGACAATGATACCTCGGGACATAAAAATGGGACTTAGATTCACAATAAAACAATAAATAAAGTGGGAAAATCTAAAGCCTTCTGCTAAACACTTTTTGAAAATGTAATGAAATTGTGTTCAAATACCTGAATTTAACCAGAAAATATCCAACTTTGTGTTTTTGAGTATGTAGTAAGTAACATGTAGAACTATCCCACTACTGCTACCATCCCACTGTCCCACTGCAACGTAGAACATTGTTAACCTGTTAACCTGCAATGTGTGTTATTATTGTAATATATATTTTTTTCTTAACCATTGGCAGCAATGATTATTATAATTCATCATTAAAGTTACTGGAATTACGCTGAATAGAGAGAAAGAGAGAGAGACAGAGAGAGAGAGAGCTTCATTAGCAAACAGCAGGGTGAGTGCATTGTTCCTGAGCACCTCTTGAACCAGAAAGTCACTCTGTTTATTTCAAGGCCTTCGAGGCCTTCAGTTGTCCCTCAGCAACAGGGCGTGTATGAGTGTGTGAGTGTGTGTGCCTCTCTCCCCGCGGCTGTTGCTGCCTGAGGACAATGTGGATCTTGTGGCACCTCCCCGAGGAGCCTAATCCTCTTTCGGACTCCGAACAGGACGGGTAATCCCGCAGTTTTATCACCACAGCTGCTTCTGAGGGAAGCCATACGGCAGCTCGCCACTCGGAGAGGCCCCAGCAACAGAGTTTGACTTGCTTCACCTTAGAGCACATAGACAGTTTATAGCATCACTCTTAATAAACCAGTGAACATTTAGGTACTGCTCTGAAACAGAGGTAGACCTGAAATTTGTGGTGTGTGTTTTAAATTCAAACTAAAACGCAAGTAAAGATGTATCGGCAGGGTAGTCCAAGCACCTTGGACTAATAACCTAATAAAAGATTTCATCTTCCAGGAACAACAGTGTAAAACAACATATAACTTTTTGTTTAATAACCTTTTGTGATTCTTCGCTGGGTTATTACCATAACACACTGTTAATGACAAGTTTCTAGGAAACTGATCCATTGTGCAGGGTGACCCAACAGCCACAATTGCAGGGATTCCACTATGCCCTTCATGAGTCCTGTTAGTGCCAACACCATTGGCAGATGGATGCATTACACAGGACTACATGCATGTGGACTGTTATGACAACTGCCCTTAACATCATGTCAACGTCGCCAAAGACTGCAGTGGTGTCGTGCCACAGGGTAATGGAATCATCCTCAGTGGTGAATCGGACAATCAACAAATTCCATATAGTCGCATCGACAGACCTATCCCTGATTGAAAATGTGTGGGATGCTTTTGGACACGCAATCAACACTCCACCCCTACTGCAAGACCTGCAGGAACTAAGTGATTATTGAAGCTGCATGGGATAGATTATCCATTTGGAACCTCTACGAGACATCTGGCATGTTGAGTTATACCCCACCCCATTGTGAGAGACTTATTTCTCTATGTGAAGCTCTCTATATATTGTCCATATCAGTCTATTTTTTTATTTATGGTTCTTGGTAACCTTATATATTATATATATATACACACACATACTCCAAAATTGTACTTGAATCACATTGTCTGCTGAGCTTTTCCCGTATTTTGCGTTCCTTTTACCTTTTACCTCAAACCTTCCAAGACCTACTGCTGAGAATCTTTCCCACATTATCATAAACAATTATTTTGTATGAAGTCATACACTACGAAAAGACTCCCAACCAGCTACCAGACTGTGTTTCACTGCTGTTGCTCTTTAAAAGCTCAATGACAAAAACCTAGGTTGGAAAATGGTTATATAAATTTATCATGATTCATGAACCCACTCAAACCTTATTTGTAACCCTAAAAGTGGGCACACACAAGAGAAACATGGGCCCTTCAATGTTTGAATGTTTGAAAACTGACGTTTTCTTTGTGACAAGCTTTTGCAGTGCACGCCATATCAAAGCAATTGTGAACATTGCATGCTGACCACAGAACACATTTTTACAATCTCAAGTCTTTAACGGAAAACAAATCCTGGTTTAAATCACTGGCTCTACCGTCGGCCTGCCGAGCTGAATCATCACAACGTTTTTATCCATGTTGTGCTTAGATTGCCTCCTTTACTACAAGAGCATCCCTTGGAATTGCATAAATGCTTTCTGGGCCTGAAATAAGGCCTGAAGAAAAAAAAAAAACTGAAGCTGTTTTGCATATCCAGGAAATCTGAAGATAAGAGGCCTGTCGCATTGTGTAGGGCCGTCTATTCCACAATAACTGCATAATATGCTTTATTAAAAGTAATATATTCCGAGACATTTAACCTGAGAGGGCTGCACATTTTTCACACACAAATGCAACACTGCAGGGGGAGGGAAAAAAAGAAAGAAGCGTCCTTATGGATCCCCCCATTTCCATATATATGACTTTTTCAAGACTGTGGTGACTAAAGCTCTGCGCTTCTTCAGCACTTAATAGAGTGTGGAGAGGAAACACACGCTAGATAAGATACTCCGGTTGCAAATAATGAAATCTATACAATACACACATACATACCTACACACGTACATCTACATAAACAGTGTGACGTCACCGTCACACTAAACTTGTATCTCGATTTTTGTTGTTTACACTTTTTGACAGTGGTTTTGTATTCTGAGGACATTTCAGGGTAAACAGACCAATAGAAATGCTCCAAAATGACTTGGAATTAAACCTTTTTATTCTGACTTCCACTGAAAGAAGATTTTTCTTCTTTTGTAAAGTTGCTGTTTTGGAGGTACAGGTTCACTTTTCTATGACAGTCATGATACACCGCTCAACCACAACAACCACACCATGACCACCTCCTGTTGTATCAGCTCCACTGACCATACAGGAGCACTTTTTAGTCCTATAAATACAGACTGTAGTTCATCTCTTTCTCTACCCCCTTTCACCCTGTTCTTCAATGGTCAGGACCCCACAGGACCACCACAGATCAGTTATTATATGGGTGGTGGGTCATTCTCAGCACTGCAGTGACAATGACGTGGTGGTGTGTTAGCGTGTGTCGTGCTGGTACAAGTGGGTCAGACTCAGCAGTACTGCTGGAGTATTTAAACACTGTGTCCACTCAGTGTCCTCCTATCTCCTCCTTTGTTGATGTAAAGTCAGACAGAAGCTCATCTGTTTCTGCAATTTGTGTTGACCCATTTCTGTCCCCAAAACAACTCGTTTAGGCACAGACTACTCAAGACATAGCCAGTATAATCTTTTTTATTCATTTGAGCTGCAGTAAACTCCTTTGTCAGATCAGACTATACCTGCTAGACTTTGCTCCCTTCACCCATCAGTGGGCCTTGGGTGCTGATCACTGGTCCTCCAGTTGTCCCTCTTTGGAACACTTTTCATAAGTGCTGACCAGTGCATACCAGGAACCTTCTACAAGACCTGTCTAGGGTTTTGGAAATGCTGTGATCCAATCATGTAGAAAATCACAGTTCTTGTCAAAGTGGTATGGTTGATTGGTATATGTAGGGTGTGTAAGGCAACACAGTCCCAAATGAAATGAAAAGAATTCAGATTAACCACTATTTTACCATCAGCATTACGCATGCAGTAGGTTTCGTGGTCATTATGACTAGTGAATGAAATGGCTATACTTGAGAGTTTGGCTATGTTCACATTAAGGCTGCATGATATTTTTATGTAAGGATTTTCACCAGATTTCACCAGAAGTCTATGAGACGACATGGTATTAGTAAAGCACTCGATGCATCCAAGATTGGAGTAACTGGGCAAATACACTCATTGTCAAAAAAATCATCTGTTACACTCAGAAGGAAGCATCAGGTCGCAACGTAATTCGTAAGGAAGATAAAAGTCACCAAGAACAATAAATGATAAAAATGTAGACTGATATAGACAATATTTATTGATCTACACATACAGAATTCTCTCTGGCTTTGGATATAATGCAACATGCCAGACATCTTGGCATGTATTCCTAATGGTGTCCTGCGATAATCCATCCCATGCATCTTGAATATTCTGACTCAGGTCCTGCAGATTGTGCGGTAGAGGTGGGGAGATGATGGCACATCCAATAGCAACCCACATGTTTTCAATCAGGGATAGGTCTGGCGATGCAACGGACCAAGGCATTGGATCTTTATCTTCAAGGTGAGCTCTAGAGATGACAGCAGTATGTGAACGAGGGTTGCGGTGTTGGAAGAGCACACTGGAGTGTGTAGGACCACTAGTTGCAGGACCTCATTAACGTAATGTTGGGCTGTCTAAGTGTCTCTAATGAGGACCAAAGGTGATCTGGCAGCATGCAAAACTGCACCCCACACCATGACACCAGTTGCAGTCACACATTACAATGGGTTGATTCCTTCTGTGTGCAACCAATTCTTTATGAGTGTATTTTGCCTTATGAGACATTGCACATGCAGTACTATTGCAAACACACATTGCGATGCCAATGCAGAAATGATATATTGTGCTGTATTGTGATATATCCTTATTAAATTCAGATTTTTGCTTTTTAGATCTTCCCCGTATGTGTATTCATGAAAAAACCTGTCCTGGAAACTACATGCACTCACTTACAGGTACATTTATAAGGTATCCTGTCTTGGACCACATATGAAAGTGAGTCCAATCTGATTTGCAAAGATCGTATTGGTTCTGTGGCACATTAAAGTAAAAAAAAATCTGATTTAAGTCTTCAGTCTGGTAATGTGAACATAGCATTTGTCATCTCTAGTTCCCAAAACCACAGCTAGAAAGAAATCCAATATTTTAAATGTCTCTGCTGTAAAGATGTTACACATCAAACCACTCCGAACGACTCTGTTTGCATATCAACAACTTAATTATGCAGAAATGAAGAAAAAGTACTTTCCTTAATAATGGCTTTGTGAGCTTCCTTTGGGATCCTAAGCTAATGTATGGCTCAGCATGAACTATAGCTGCAAGATAAGCATAGAAATATCGGTGGCAACAATTATACCTGGTAATAAGATATGCATGCTGTGCACGCAGCTTGAATGCCATACAGGCTTTGCCAGTATTCAGTCTACCACTTGGTGGCTGGAACTAATGGCAGCCTCACGGCCTGGTTTCCGTCAGCACCTTTCTCTCTCTCTCCCCCCCCCCTCTCTCTCCGTGTTTGCTCTCTATGCCCTTGAAGAGCTGATAAAAGAGGCTGAGGAGATGTGTGTGAGCTCAGGTCACACTGAAAGCTGATTAGCCCCTGTCCCCAGGGTGGATAAAGCCAGAGCAACCTCAATGCCCTGCCCTCAGAGGGTATCGCTGTTCTGCCTCTCCTCAGCCACTAGGCCCCAACTGCCACTCAGATGACAGACCCGTGAGCCAACAGTGTTACGGCCTCTGCCACCACCACCAGACACCGAAACGTATTAGTGTTAATATTTGGTAGCAATGAGGCGAAAAAGTTCAGATACTCATCTTCTCATTATGCTGCATTCATGCTAATATGCAGAACACCTTTACATAAGCGTCATAGCTGCCTGGCTTCACTACTAGTTCAGAGGTTGTGATTTATGTCTCCACCGAACATCAGCTGCACCATCTTTCATTCTTCAAAAAAAGAACAAAGAAACAGATTTAGAAAAACATCCCTAAATTAGATTTATTGACAATCTTAATCGTGGAGGTTTCAGACAGTCATACATACAGTAGTAAATAGTCAATGAAGCATAACGTGGGGAAAGGGCTTTTCTGCCAACATTATAATTGCACTTTTAAACATCTAGAGCCCGTTGTGTGCCGTTTTACTCAAACGCTGCTTCAAAATATTTCACTTCCATGAAAGGGAAAGAAAATAATAATAAAAAAAAAAACCAAAAGATCAAAAGACAAAACCAGCCGCATATCTGAACATCAGACACCCAGTAGTACCTTCTACATTTTACGGAGATTCAAACGTCAATAAATAATAATGAATAAAATATGCAAAACACTGATGGAATAATCCAGTTGATACACTCTTAAGACTTAAATCACAGTAACTTGCGTGGCTTAACATCAGGTCACTGATGGAGCCAACTCAGTAGTGGATGCTTATTTATTTTCCCAGTCCATCTCAAATTCATAAGGCCTGTTCAAAAGCAATTCCAATAAACAAAGAAAAGGCCTGGCTATTGTCAATTAATACATAATAATCAACATACCAGAACCAGGTAACAAACCACATTCTGACAAAGTGTGAAAATATGGATAAAAACCATTTTTGACATGAGAAACATTGGTCACAAACGGATGAAACAATTAGGATAAAGAATTGTATAAATAGGTCTACTGGTAGACAAACATAATACAGAAAAAAATCAAGTTTCCTTTTAAGAAGAAATGTTCCTTGAACCAACCCATGCCAGAGGAATTTTCATATTTTTTTTTTTATTACAGTGCAATTGGAAAAAAATCATAACTATTATGATTGAGTACTATTAACAGGGCTTTTCAAACATCTGCCACCAAGGGATCATTATTTTTTTTTAATCAGGTATGGTTTTGGAGTAAACAGCACAGACCTGAAGTTATAACAATGTCCTGCAACTAGTGGGCAGTTAAAGACTTGCTTCCTGTCATTTGGCAGCTAACCAGAAACGGGTTTCATTCAGATTGATTTCAGTTGGAATTAAATGATACAGTAACACAAAAAATTCCCTGTTGTTGCTAAACAGTATCTGAGTATTTCTTAAAGTCAGTCCAGTTAACACGGGTGAAACTGCAACTCTGTGACCTTTTATGGCAAGTCAGGATTGCCGTTACCCTTTTAAGCTTTGTAAAGACCCACTGAGCCCTTTACCAATGGCACGCATCCACTAAAAGGCATGACTGATACAAATCTACCTCTCGTTGCCTAATCCGCAAACAGTCTGCATTTCGCTTCCCCAAACCCAGTGCCCCGACACCCCCCTATCTGAACACGGGCAGCTGGATATGTGTGGGCTGATGCTCAAGGAGGTGCGGTACAGCCACGGCTTCATAGCCGCGGCCCAGCATGCGCTCCTTGATGCAGGGTGGGTGGATCTCGCTGATCAGGCACTCCAGAGACTGCAGGCTGCTGCTAAGGAGCGAGGCCTGGCATAAGCCGCGGCCAGGCAGCCCGCAGCACAGACCTGGGCCAGAGGTGCGATCGCATGGGTACTGCTGTGGGTGGCGTTGGGTGTGAGCGTGGACATGTCCAAGTCCTACAGAGCCCAGTGGCAACTCCTGCGGATTGTAACAGTCGCTGTTGGGTGTGGCCAGAACACTGTTCCAAGGCGGTGCAAAGAACTGGCCAACTGCAAACTCGCCATGCATGGCTGCACAGTTCAGAGGAGAGGAGCCAACCTTGTCCAGCACGCCATTCTGTATGCTTGTCCCTGTGCTGAGCGCATGGGCCCTGTAGGGGAGCTGGGTTGTTCCTGCCGGCAGGCAGACATCCGGAGACCTGTTAATGGCAGCTCTGCTGCTGCTGTTGGCACTGTACATGCGTAAGGGGCCCTGCTGATAGTGCTGCTTCTGCTGCTGCTGATGCTGCTGATGATGATGATGATGATGATGATGTCTATGCTGCTTGGTCTGCCATAAAGCATAATCCATACTGTCCATGTAGCCTGAAGCCTTGGCCATGTCAGCAGTTTGAGTGGGCAGCACTGCTCCTGAGTAGGCCAGGCTGCTCTGAGGAGGCCCTGCCATGCCAAAGGTGGAGTCTGCCACGGCTGTGGCTGCCTGGTGGGAAGGACTGGAATGAACTTCCCCAGGTGCCTGTAGGCCCTGGGCGTGAGAGGTCCTGGCCATCTGCCTCACCATGCCGTGGGCCATGTGGTCGGAGTGGGGAGCCAGCGCTAAGCTCTGCCCACCGGAAAGAGTCACAGCAGAAGCTGCCACTACAACATTCGGAGGTGCGGGGATGTTGGGCACCTCGGGAGGTTTGCAAAGCTCCATGTGGTACGGCCTTTGCCTATGCCTGTTGGCTACACTGCTGTTGCTAGGTGGTGCGTAGGGTGCCACCGCCATTTGGATGGGTGACAGTTTAGTCCTCTTGCCGTCTGAGCTCTTCACTATGCCTTTGGTCACGGTGGGAGCTTTGACGATGGCTAGCAAGCCCTGGTAGCCTCCAGAGTAGGGGTGAGAGTAAGGGGTAAAGCGCTGGCCTGTAGTGTCCAAGCCATTTACAGTCCGGCTGATTTGTTTGTGCTGAGGGACCCTGATGTTGGAGGGGAAAATCTTGATAGATAACGGACTATCTGCAGTCTTCTGTGCGTAAGCATCCAGCTCGGCGGCCGAGGGGTACCGCGGACCCTGCATGGAGCTTAGATCACCTACAAAAAAAAAGAAAAAAAAAAAAGATAGATTTGATTAGTGAGGCAGGTGAGCAGAACACACGATTACACACTTCCAAAGCCAAAGCTGCACAGTTCAGGGAGTTGCTCAGATACAAGGATGCATTGACAAAATTTGACAAACATTCAGTGGAAATCAGGTTGAGTGTATCCTCCTGTAACAACCGTGCTGATAATATACAAACTCGCACAAGGAACATGAACAAAACAAATATCTCCAATTGAGAGTTTCACTGTCTGACAAAGCTGATCGTGCTAGGGTGCTCAGCAATAAGCACAGGAAAGTGATGAATACTGGATGAGTAAAAATGATCAAGGAGCAGACACAAGACAAGAAAAATTGTCCAATAAAAATGGAGATATTGGAGTGTCTGCTCTATCCCATTTCCCCCCCCCCACACACACGCGCGCTCTTCCTCTGCCTCATTTCCTCTTGTGGATGTTCATCCTTAGACATCTGCATCTTTCTAAAAACTCATTTTGTGGAGGGAGACACCCCGGGCAATGTTTGATCAGTGCATTATGAAATTAATTTGGTCTTTCTTCAGGACAAAATTGGATTACCCTGGGAAATCAAGAAAGAGATGAGGAGGGGGAGGGGGGGGAGAAGCTAATTTTGTTTCAGTGGCTTGAGTGGAATTCATTTCATGGCGTTTGGCTACGCAACCCACTCAAAAGGAGCTCAAATATAAGCACAAGTAAGTGCTAGAGATCAGAAAAGGAACGCTAAAACGGCTTGACTCAGTCATGGGAAGTGGGAACAACGCTTGATCATGCTCCCCAACAGCTGTAGCTTTGCCACATCTGTGTTATAACCACTTCTCTCAGCCATCTAAATGAAACAGAGTCTGGGAAACAAACAGGAGATGAGAATTATCATCACTCAAAAAGAAAAAAAAAAAAAAAAAAAAAAAAAAAAAAAAAAAAAAGACAGGTATGTTAGAGACACTGGCAGCTCTAACGAATAACAGAGGGTCTACATCATATGTTCTATTCAATAATGATGCTCTCCACAGTCGAACACATACAATACATTGCTGTGGGGCAATCTCTACAGTGGTACCAGTGCACGAGCCTAACCTGTGTGCTGAAGTTTAATAATGGAAAATGGCAATCTCCAGGGGGACCTTCATTCAGTGCTGTATGGGAAAGCTGAAGGGACAAACCAAGATTGGATTTAAACACCATTATTCAGGCAATTTCATGGCTGTTTAGCTTGCTGCAACAGAAGGAAGGCAGAAAAAGCGTTCCTTTTTCTAAGCAATAAATCTGCAGAAATTATGGCCACTCCTCACAATGACACCTCCATAGAATTACTGACATGAAAAGAAAAGTGCTGAAATTAAAGTAGATTACTCAATAGTCACTGAAAGCTACCGTAAACCCACAGAAGGCAAGCAGGACGGTGTGCGGGAAAAAACGGTCCTAAATAAAATTCACTTCTTACACCAATAACAGAAGCCATTTTAGGGGGCTGTTCAACCATGCGACGGGCGAGCTCACTTGTTGTTCCTGTTCAGGATTGATTTGGGAGTTCATTTCATTTTCGAGCCCACAATGAGCCTCCGACTGTGAAAATGATTCAATCTACAAGATCCATCTCATAAAGGAAATAAATTGGGTGTTTAAAATGGAGGAAAGAGGAAAAGGAGAGAGTGCTATCGATGCGTCTCCCAGCACAGCACACTGCTTGCAGTCACACGGTGCTCACCAGGGGTCATTCATCACAATGAAGCACCAGAACTAGACAGACAGATGGGCAGGATTTTATATGTCATTGTTAAGAATCTGTGAAAGACCAGTGGTGGTAACAGATCATGAGAGTAGGGCCTATTTGACAGTGCTGCTTAAGATCGTAAGAAAAGCACACAGCCCTGTATCATTGCTTTGTCCTGGCCTGGTTTCAAATTGGCTTGCTGTTTAGGAAATGCCTCAAGTAGCTTAAAATGTTGACGTGGCTTCAAAGGGCTTTGCGCCTCATCAATGAAGGGATTATAAATTTCCCCAAAATGAAGGAATTATTTAATATATTTCCCCCTTCATCCTTCTAAAAGGCTTTGCATTAAAAGTTGCAGTCGTTTTGGGCATCTTTATTCTGTGCCTTGCTGGCTTTCCAACAAGAACTGGGAACATTTTGAGGAAATACATTCCAGGTATCTAATAAATTATTACTGGAGTGGTTTGGGAATGCAGAAGTACAGAGTACATTTTGAGC
Source organism: Acestrorhynchus altus (assembly GCA_034509495.1). NCBI lineage: Eukaryota > Metazoa > Chordata > Actinopteri > Characiformes > Acestrorhynchidae > Acestrorhynchus > Acestrorhynchus altus. Next base: position 5,562,181 of record CM067519.1, on the reverse strand, counting down.
TTTGGGTTGTTAAGTATTTGACAGAGTATTTGCGTTCTGACCCCGAGCACTTAATCACACACACACACACACACAGCAGCCTAATTGCAATCCTCTCCGAATGCAGCCCTGCCAAGGTCTGCTCCAAGACTAAAGCCGAAGTTCACCAACCGCATATTCACTCCAAACCTCGCGAGCACACATCACTAAATCCAAAACCCTATTTGTTGTGTCTGTCTCACCCAGGGGCATTTGAGAGTGCTTACTAATTTACACTGTATAAGCCTTTTAAGTGGCTTTCCCCCCTTGCGTTAGGATTGCCCGAGGTGGGACGCAGGGGATTCAAACGTGAGTGGTCTTGTGCATGCAAGGCCATTACCTGGAACTCCCAGCACTGCAGCAGCAGAAAGAACGGTGGGCGAACACATGCTGCTTGACTGCTCAGCTCAGGGAGGCAAGGTCAACCCTTCGATCAAACAAAGCTCTCAAAAGTGACTTCTATTACATTAGGTCGGCCCTGGAGGGAGGAGAGGAGGGGGGAGCGGCTCTGAAATCTCAATTAACACTCAGCTAATTAACTGCACAAGCGGTGTGATAGAGAATGAACTCTTTAAAGTAGGGCGATAACAAGAACAAACGGGTACGAGGCACGGTGAGGGGATGGGAGGGACGAGGAAGATGATGGAGGACGGGAGACGGATTGTTTAGACCGAGTGCTTATTATTCGCCGAGCGATTTTTACACCGAAAACAAAAACAAAAGACAAACAGAGCAATCTTACCAAGAAAAGGGACACGAGCACCAACGTTTGCAAACAGGCTGGAAAAAGGCTGTTAAGTGTTATCGCCACTAACCCCTGGACTGCATCCATCTCCCTATGAACACACACGAAGCTTTCAGCCCCAGTAAGCTGCCTAATCTTTTTTTCCCATGGTTACACTTGAAGCAGTTCCCCTTGGATCAGAGAAGAGACCTCATTGTTTTGTAGCTGTTTGAGTTAATCAGTGATTAACTGGGAAAACAGCCGAGGCTAAAAAAAGAGCAGCACTCCCTCACTAAATTTCCATCAGACCCCGCTTCTCAACACAAGCCTAACAATCAAAACACAGGTACACAATCAGCGGCTTAGTTTCCTCCAAGACACCAGTTGCAAAGCCTTGCTTAAAGCTATTAGCCTGAGCTACTGCGGTAAAGAACCATTTGGGAACGTGCCCATCTAACGTTCGCCACATGTGCTTCTGGTACTTAAATCAAAAAATGTGTTCCAATGTTTTTCCACTTGCTTGTGAAATTGCACATGCCGTTGCCACTGCTATTAAAAGAGCACGTCCTTCTCAAGAATTTTTTGGTTGTTGCAAGCCCCGGAGATGCTGACAGAGGAAACAGTGGGAAAAATAACTGTGCAGAGTGGCTGTCGGCCGGATATTTCAGGTTGACGGACTGTTCTCAGGTCAGCAGTGACGCTGAGGGGTTTAAACCCTCCGGCAGCACTGCTGTGTCTGATCCACTCCTACCAGTGGAACACACACCAACACGCCACCACCATGTCAGTGTCACTGCAATGCTGAGGATGACCCACCACCCACATAATACCTGCTCTCTGGGGGTCCTGGAATGTAACCATTCGAGATCCAGCACACATTACACTGAAAGAGATGAAGAAGGGCAGGGCCGAAATCCTGGACAGTGTGCCGAGTGCTCAGGATATCTTCATAACGCTGGCAGTTTGATTATCAGTTGGGGAAAAAAAAAAAAGATATTTACGAAACATATACTAAGCCAATACGAACTGTACAGGCTAATAATTGCAAGACACTTTGCAGCAAAATACAGTAAGTAAAAGCCAAACAAACAAACAAACATACAAACAAAGATCTCGGCTACCTTATTGGCCTCACACTCTCCGTTCATTTGCTGAGTGATTCAGCAATGTTCCATTAGTACCGAAGTGGCTCGTCGAGTGGCTAAAATGCTGCAGTTAAGTCAAATGTGTAGGAGTAAGTCATCCTCTTCAACACAATTACGTCTGTTAAAACACAGCAATCCAAAATGCAGGATGTCGATTTTCAACGTGCAGCAGATCAGAGGGTATGTTTAGCAAGAATATCTCGCCACCGTTTCACGTTCACCATAATGCCAAACACGGTCACAAACACGGTGCCGAAAGGCCGCGAACCAACTCCCCCAGGAGAGTCATGCCCTTGTGATGCGTTCCCAAGCTTCCACTGAAAAAGCTGCAGGCTGTTATTAATATTAACAGATATTAACAAAAACTGACAGGAATCCAATGCATTCTGTGTGTGGAGGTGTCATGTTACCGTAGGAGGGTCCTGAGGATGGAGACCTGGAGAAAAACCCCCCTCAAAGACAATATTCTGAACCAACCCACAGACTACAGCTGAAGATACTGCCGGGTCCCTAAAGTTCTTAAACGCCACGGTTCACTAGCAAATGCTAGAACCACCTGCCAAAGCTCATTGGATTGGACGTCTGTGTATCAGACAAATGCGCCGCGGCTCACTTCATCAGTCTCTCTTCCTTCCTTCTTTTCAGCTTGTTTCTGTGCCTCGGAGTTGCACACAGGACAATCCAAGAACAGAATAACCTCGGGGGTTAGTGCTTATTTATCTGTGCTCGAAGAGTCAAGCACGGATACCACTTTACACGAGTGTCACTTTCCATTTGGCTCAGGCCTGCCGGGCCGCACTGGGGGGACGTGCACGCCTCGCAGGGGCTCCATACAGGCCAGCAGCGTGGGAAAAAAAGGCCTGCCTAAACAGCCTAACCAGAGGCACAGCGCTTCCCGCAGCGGTGCTCCCATTACTACTCATCCGTATGATAAGAAGGGCCACATAGCACTCTCGCAGTTTCACTCATCTCCACATTCTTTTAATGGCTGACTGTGTGAAGTGTTGCTCTAATGTCTACTGTCTCTGTGCTCGTTCTGCGCTTGATACTACAGGGGAGTGACTGACAATGGAAGATCAAACCGAACAGGAATGGCTGCTTTATAGGAATCCACAGCCAGACTTGGTTTACCCTTCAAGACAAACAGCTAAAATATAAAGCAGGGGACGTGCCCTTGTCAAGCAATCTACATCGATTAGCCCACTGTTCATGGTTTGCATGATTACCTTCATTGGACGGCAATGTCGCTTTGATTCCTTCTCAAAAGTTAGCCATGTTGGAAGCTCTGTTCTGCCTTGAGGAAAGAACCAGTTTAAATGCCTGCTCCCTGTTCTCCAGACGGGGAAAACAACAGTATGAGGCGTTACTTAAAAGGCTACGTGAGCAAAGTCCCAAGTTCTGCTTGGCACGTGTGGTGCCAACAGTCACAACATGTTGCCAGCAATATGGCTGATTGATAAATCCTCAGGGCAATGCATGGTGCAGGAGTTGCTGAGGCAGACATATGCACTGTATATTCCTTGCAGAGCTACAGTGGGTTCCCTTCCAAATAACAGATATGACACATGCCTCTAGGCGATTGCAGCTCCAGCGATTCATCAACTACGTCTTACTCCAAGCATAAGCCCTCCAGAGATCGAATGAAGGAGGGAACAGGCAACATCATCTCAGCAAAGGAAACACCAGTCTAATGACTGGATAGAACATTCCCCATCTCCAAAACATGCCCAAGACCGGACATCTTCAGAATGAACACCCTCAACACTGGAGGTCTGCCTCCTTGATCACGTCAGTATTGAGAAATCTGGGAAAACGCTCCTTTTTCACAGGATGTGAGGGAATATAGTCACAGTCAATCCACACAGGACTGATATAACCCGAGGTTACTCCCCAGCTCATCTGAAAACTTATTCCAAAAGAACACAGCTCCACAGCTCCAGAGATCAAAGCAGGGGGCTTTATGCCCCTTTAGCCCACACCTGGCAATAGGCATGGGTTACCAATAGGTTCATGTTCGTCTGCTCCAGAGTCATTCTATTGGCTGTACTAGGTACTACACAAGCCGAATGTGTGCATTTGCACATCTCTGTCAGCAATGCGTGCAACCTAAAGTGAAGGTAATTATTAGAAGGGGTGTCCACAAACATTTGGACACAGTGTGTCTGCTGTGTGGCATGGGAAGGGCTGTCAGAGCACATCAGGCACTGAGCGGTGCCGAGGCCTGCAGGTAAACAGGGGGAGAGCGAGTGGAAGAGAGGCGCCCAAGGCTCTGCCTGAGGCAAAACAGGGCCCTTCTGTTCCAGCATTTAGCAGACAAGTGCTCCACTGATTCCAAATTAATATTTAATAACACAACAGACAATGGGGTTTCACCCCAGCTAGATGTGGGAGTGTTGCGATTTGCTTCCCTTTTCCTCCTGTAGCACACAAAAAAAACCCAAAAAAAAACAATCGGGCATGGTTTTAACACCGTGCTTGTGTATGACTTACTGATAAAAGGCTGACTTGCTGATTCTCAACAGGCACTCGCAATTTCCATCTCCAGAGTAGCTTAGGATTCAATATTGTGCACATTAGGCTCGGGCAGGAGTGAGTTTGTGCATTTTATCTAGTCTCTAACCAAAGCACAAGACCCGTCATCCTTCTGCTGCGTAATGAGAGATGATGCAAATAACATAGATCAATTAGGGGCACACGGGCAAATCCCAGGCAGGCAGGCCCTCCGTGAGCAAATAATCAGCGAATAATGATCAATGTCCACTGGATTCAACAGCGCACAACTTACCAGGATGACAAAATGTGCACTCATTAATTGTGAGTGTAATGCATGCTGACAGTAATGATAATTAACAGACTCTGAAATCCATGTTTATGAAAATCACTCTGAACTGCTTTTACCAACCACGACAATGTGGAATTAATCATATGAAGGAGTCTTGAGGGGCTGCTTCGCTGAGTCTAAGGTTTCTTTGGCTCTATGAAGTGGAGAAATTAGATCAATAGTGTATGATGTGTGGACCCGCGAAAGTCCAAGTTGCCCTTAGCGACCGTGCGAAACTCTCAATTAGAGAAAGGTCAGTGCAGATTCTACAAGGTTTGGAAACATGTCTGTCTCCAACACCGCCTTTTCCTTACAAGCGCTTATCTCCTCGCACACAAGCCTCTACGGTGAAGCAAATCAGCATAACCTCGTGTTTATATAGCCTGATAAACACGATGCATACTGATATGCAGTGCATATACAGCAGATCTGAAACATCCTGCAGTCCCCTGAAACTCGGTTTTAGACTTTATGCGTCACTTCAAAGTGACTAGTGCTGTTCTTCCGACATCTCTCCCTAGGGGAACGAGACCTCATCTCTATGATGACAGCTGGGCTGGAGAGGAGGCTGTGGCAGGTTGGAGTCCGCCCTTGGAGAGAGATGGCACGTCAGCCTGTGCTCTGCAGCAGCACTGATCAATGCCCTCATGAATTAAATTAAAGATGGTGCGATGGGTGTCACTGATAAGGGGCACACGGGCAGGATTTGAACCGATCTGTGCTGACGATAAACCTGGAACTCTTGGCGAGCTGGGAGAGGCCAAGGTGAACTTCCCCTCTGCCTCGCCTCTTATCTAATCTTCCAACAGGGTCACCACTTTAGTCTGCTATTCTTCCCCCAGAACTGGAGAGGCCTAATTAAGGCAAATTAATTCTAGCAAGTAGCCTAATTCATTAAGCTATGTTTTGCATCAGAGAGCCCTCATTTTTAAAAGGGCTTGTATTCAAGTACCCCCCATTAGCATGAGAGGCGTCGCTTGAATAAGCGAGGCAGACGTATGGATTCTATATGAGCGTGGTCTAGTTATCTATATAGGTTAGTCTAAGTAGTCTTTTCCAAGAGTCCTACTTCAGAGCACGGAATGAAAACGTATCCACTGTTCTCAGGTCTAATGGATAAAAATCCATCGTCTGGACCGAGGATCCATCATCCACTCAATACGCTTAAACCATGAAAATCAAAGGTTAGGTTACCTTTGAAAATTGAATTTACTCTGGTATTTTTTCAGTACCTCGCTCCAGTAAACCTTTTTTTCTCCTGCCCTTCCCCTCTCCTTCTCTCTCTCGCTCTCTTCCCTCCACTCATAAAAGCACCCCCTGTCACAGAGCCTTTCCATGCCGAGGCTGGGTCTGGTGAGATTGTTCCAACACCTCTGGATAAAGGGCTAAGCTCCACTTCAAATCATGTGTTATTGCGGCCAGAGGGGCCTTCTGGTCCTCCTGTTGGGGAGGTGACAGACAGGGCTTTCAACTTCCCCACATCAGACACCTTTCTTCCAACTGCAGGTGACCGAGGAGAGAACAAAGACCCCACACTTAGACACTGCCCCACTTTTGAGACCGGTAACGAAGCAGATGAAAAACTTTTAAAGTGCTGTTCCACTGGCGTTTCACCGTCCGAAGAGTCCATCCTTCATGCCATTTCTCACATGCGGAGCCTAATGACCCGCAAAAGCCTTGTGTCTCTTATTGCTTACTTTTCTGATTGATGGGGGTGTCCAGGATCTTGCTGGCGCACACTGGGTGCTGGGCCAGTTGGTTCTGTCTTCTCTGCAGGCACGCCAGCATGGTGCAGCTTTGGGCTCTAGGGCTGGGAGAAGCCTCGAGGAATCTGTGGGGGGAAAGCAAAGGATAGTCACTTCTCTGAACGTCTGATCCGTGGCACATCACAGTCAAGCAACCCTTGCCATCTGTCACAGACATAACACCATATACTGCATATTTTATAGGCTAGATTCAATTCATATGCTTATGATTACATGATATATAAATGCATACAGCTTGACTATCTGACAATTATTCATATTAAGAACATTAAGGATGAAACAAATGACCCCATTTTCCCCCCTCAATACAGAAGTGACCAATACCCAACCCTGTTAGGACTCTCCCCATCACACTAGCTCCTGACACAGGTAGGGTGGAAACATACAAATGCTTCATCTGATACATGTATTGATGATGATATTGGGTTATAAACAGAGAAAAGTTGTTTCAGTTTTGCAGAAAAATGTTTTACTTCCATGTTCTGCTCTACCACCGATCTCAGCTATAGTTTAAATGTCATGACGTGTCCTAATTTTTTATGCAGATCATATATCACCATTCAGATAAAATATATCGGGATATGACTTTTTGTCCATATCGCCCAGCCCTAGAAGCCAACCACTGCTTCTTTTCAAACTTGGAGGAAAGCGTTGGGTATTTTTCCTGTCTTGGACTCCAGCTGCCGATGGTAAGCAGAATGACCCAGGATTCATACATGCAATCCTTGGATCAGGCCACTGAGCCACTGAGCCTAATAAGGATAATTATTAATATGCATAATGCCCAGTGTCAGAAACCACCAGAAGTTCACCAACATGAATTATACTGAAAATCTACCCATTTATGTGCACAGGGACAAAGACCGAGTTGTGACTAAGCAAGCGTTTGTCTTTTGGTGGAATTTGGTGGGAGTGAGGGGCATGGAGAGCTGATGACGGCACTAATCAATCTCTCAGCATGCCATAAATCTCACCTACCTCTGTTTTCCACTACAACACTATATAAAAGGGACAAAACCAGGGGCACAAACTCAGAGAACACAAAGCCACAACAGGCTTAATGATCCAGACTCACAACTTATCTCCATCAGAGGCTCTCTAAATGAAGGGATCTACCTAGAGGTCCTTCCAAATCAACTTTTCCCCCCTTTTTTATTTTTGGATAATCATTCAATGGTTGATGCAACTACACTGTGCACTGTGAGACAACTGCAATATACTTAATTCAATTCCTGTATTGTAACAAATCCATCCTTATAAGTGACAAGCTGGCCTACTTCTTAGACTTTAGGTTAATGACTCTGTTGACTCCTCATATCCATCTGTTTATTTGGTTCTCGGCCTACTCTTCTTTTTAAGCTCAAAATCCCTCTTTGATTTATTTCCTGTCCAACTTATTACTCTCATTTTTCCCCGCAGGTTCCACAGGGCAGCCGTCTAAGTAAGTTCCTAACTGGAGGGGAGTGCTCAAAAGCCATCTGTATAAACTTGATTACCTACACCTCAAAGGATAAAAGAAACAGGCTGGCTTTCATTCTTGTCAGGAGCCTGGAGAAATCCCCCCCAACCCCACTCCACCAACCCTTTCTCTCCCCCCACCCCCAGTACGTACAGAGAGCCTCTCTTCAAACCACACAGCCGGTCTGTGATCACAGACAGCTGAACAGCTAAAAGCCTTTCTCCCGACTATTTTGTGAGAGGACCAATTTCACAACAAGGCTTCCATTACTGCACATTTGTCAAAAGAAGATACAGGTTTTGGAAAGGGGTGGGAGGATAGAGAAGAGAGACAAATACGGGATCTCCCGGGAAATGCCTGCACAGCTTTATCAACAGGAAATGAGAGACAATTGGGAAACTGCCATCCATTACTCTTGCGAGTGGCTCAGGGATAAAAATGCATTAAGATGCTTTTTTCCCCCCTTTTTTTTTCAGGGGAAGAGCAAAGTGCTTTGTTTATGGGGACAAAAAAAATGTCTATTCAAAGCAGAGAGAAAGAGAAAGAGAGACAGAGAGAGAGAGAGAATGAATAAGAGTAGGGAAAGGGAAGAGCCGCACGAAATAAGGCCAAACAAAAAGGCTGCGCCGATCCCTCTGGCATATCCCATAATATGTGCACTGCCTAAAAGGCAGAGTGCTTCAGTCCCAAGCCTGCGCCTCGTTATTAACGAAGCTTACTTTTCACAAGCGCTCACAAAACCGTACGAATTGCAAACGGCCCGGAGAAAAGTGCTCCCCGTTGGCAACGTAATGTCTCTTTGAATGACAGCTAGTCTGTCTCCTTAATTCTATTACGCCAAATGGCCTCGAAAGCTTCTTTCTCCAGAGGACACCGTTCCGCCGAAGTGCTCTTCTCGTGCCCACATCATGCGTCACAGTTTGAACCACGAGTTAGGGTGACAAACTTTGAGCGGCAAGGACAGTAAATCCTTGCCACTTTTCCGTGGCATCAGTGCTGCCGATAAGCGCGCTTATCGGCTGCGATGCGGCCTAGCGAGGGGCCTGCCAGGGAGATAAGGGTCCTGCACACCACTGCTGATCTTTTGTCTCCCAAGGATTTCTGATAAGATCGCATTGGCAGACAAATTGTCCCCTCCATTCTGGTATTTTCCCCTGCTCTTTTTCATCTCTCTCTCAGGCCTGGAGGGGAGCTAGATGGAAGGTGTCTAATTGTATACGCTACAGTGCGTAGCTGGGAACAGAGGAGTGTGTGCAAAGATAAGGTCAAGTTGCAGAGGGAAAATTGGGGGCTGCTTGGAGAAGGGGGTGGGGGGGAATGGGGGGAGGGCGACAGTAGCATTATTCACTTATGCCCACAAAGGACAGAATGTTGAGATCCTTTTAAATCAAATCTTATCCGTGTAGAATCCCTTTGAGAGCTAACGAGTAAAACCAATGGATTAGGCACGGTAAGCTAATTGCACGACAAGTGAAAACAAAGTCGCAGCATATATTAGTTCAAACTAAAGTGAGGCGGAGTGAGAGATACAGAAGCAAAACTTAGTGGCTGTAACAGATGCAAGCTGCACATACGCGGGGTCCAAATGTTTGTGGACACCCCAATTAATGAATGCATTCAGGCACTTTTAGTTGCACCCATTGGCGCTGACACAGATGTGCAACTGCACAAATACAGCTTGTCTGGTCCACGTAGAGAAGTACTGCCAATAGAACAGGGCTCTCTGGAGCACACACACACAAACCTATTGACACCATACCTAAAGCCGTAGGCAGAAGGGTACGAAGCCCACAGCACTGGGTTGTGAAGCTGTGGAACGGTAGAGGCAGGTACTCCCAACAAAACCAGTATAAACTCCTCTTAATAGCCTTGATTTCACAACAAAGAACAAGGAGGTGTCCCGATACTTTTGTCCACAGTGCATTAATCCCATCAACTTGTTTACATCCTTATAACACTTCCTGCACCTGAAGCAATCTTATGTCGCGGAGTAAATTCAGAATAAAGCATTTGAAGCCCTTCACTCCTACTCAAGCGTGCATATGCGCACATGCGCGCACACACACACGCACACACACACCACTCTCAGCTTTACAGCTCTCAAAATCCTGAGTTAATAATTAGATGATAATGAAAAAAGGTTTAAGCCAGGCACTCTTTCGCTCATTGGGTTAGATAGGATTAGCATGAGAGTGCTATGGTAATTTCTGCTCCTTCCCCTTGGTGTCATCCTGGCTACACCCCAGGGGAACAAGCCAACAGTCAGTCAGAGTGCTCAACATGATAACAGACTGACAGTGACAATATATTAGGGGGTTAACTGATCGTGAAAACATATTATAGCTGTATTTCAGCGGCAGTGCTGCTGTGCAGCGTTTCACGTTTTGTTCCTCGTACAGTTTCAGTGGAAGGACTTTGTGCCATTACGTCTGCTTTCCAACACAGGGCACTATGCAGTTAATGCATCCCTCGTATCGATTCGGAGGCCGAAAACTGGTGTTTAGCAGAACGGTAGAGTCGGATAACCTGAATAAAACTGCCTTTACTCTGCAAGGAAGAAAAACGACTGCATTTTCATAGGCTGATTAAATAACTGTCAGAATATGGATGTAGCCATGTCACAATCAGGTTTGCATTGACTTCTTTTTATGTGTCTTTCAGGTCTGAGCTATGCGAAGTCCTCAGTGCCACAGCCGCCCCCGCCCCCCCCGAAATCCAATGGCTCGGTCTGCGGACTCTTCCAAATCAGTAACTCTATTATGAGTGACAGCGATGGAGGAGAGGGGTGGCTGCTCTGCCACCTCCTCCAGCATGAGCCCCCAGTGTGATGCTGGCAATCCGGCAGCAGGAGCAGGGGGCTGAATGCCACATCAAAAGCCTGCGTTTAGCCTCGCTGAATGCGCTGCTGTGAAGAGGCTACGGCTGGCCAGTGACGCCGCCGCCGCCACCGCTCAGTGCTGAATAGCCTCCCCTCTCTGTGGAAATGGGATCCTCTCCGAAACAGTGAAAAGATAGCAGAGCCATTTCCCCCCGGCCTGGGGGCTGCCAGGGGAGGCAGTTTGACAGACAACGGCAGAGGATTCATCTGCAAAGCTCCTCATGCATTTTTAATGGAATCTATTACTTCAGGATTAGGAGATAAGAGACCGGGCCCTGGTTAAATTTTCTGATAGTTAGCATAATTGGGATCAGAGGCGCAGAAGAGAGACAAAGATTTTTCTCCTTTTCAAACACGGCTGGGCTGTAGAACCTCTTAACCAAGTGCACAGGTGCCTCCCACAAAGAACGTGGAGGCTGAGGAAAAAAGGAACAGAGGAAAAAGCAATGCGCTTGTTCACATTAGCTTCAGACGCCATCAAAAAATTACAACAGTGCTCTCGTTTCTTCTTGCCTCTCTGTGAGCAACAAAATGTAAATATATACTCTTCACTAGGGCTGGGCGATATGGCAATAATTCTATTGATATCGGATATAAACACAGCAGGATATGGGTTGAGGCGATATCATTTATATCGATTTTTAAAGTTTTTTAAATTACGTTTGTTTTAATCTTGTGGAAAACTTTTTTTTCTGCTCCTGGGTTCTGCTTTGCCCCTACTCTCAGCTCCTCCTCTACTCTGCTCCCTTCTGCCCCCCATTCGTGCTCCTACAAACACACTATGGAAGGGGCATAAGATGCAATGTGTATAAAGAAGAAATGAAGGTCAAATGTCAATGTTTAAATACAGTTGAAAAGATGAAAGAAGGATTTCATGGGGCGTCCTCAAGTTTTCATATTGTATTTTTTAACCTGATGAATCGGATAACGCCATTCGGCTAAAATATTGCGATACGGTTTTTCAGCCATATTGCCCAGCCCTGTTCACCTCAGTTCAAAGTAAATCATTAAAGCACTGCCAGGCATGTTAACAGGCAACGTGAGTATAGTTTGTAATACAAACAGCAAAAAAGTGTGTGCGTTGAGGCCTGTGGATACACACAGCAGAACTGGCCTGCTCTGCTCTGCTCCGCCCAGGCCCCCACCCATCGAGCAGGCAGGGCAATTCATTATGCTGTTAAGGGTCACTGGTTCCTTCAAGTCATTAAAAATGGTAATAAAACAGAGAACTCATGAAAAAGATTGGCCAAACGTTTCCCGCAGGGTATTCACACGGGAAGATTTTTTTCCCCTACCTCCCCGCTTAGCCCTAATGAACGGCTTGGCACAGAAGGACTCAGAGGAACCGAAGAGTTCCAGGAGAAAATGGACTTTACTCAGCACGCTAATCCAAAGTGACCTCCACCTGCTGCCTGTTCAATGAGAGCAGGTTGGAGCACTTCAGCTTTTTTTCCTCCAAAAGCAGGATAAATTATTACCAAAGGCTTACATAATAGTACACTGCTGGAAAGGGGCTTTTTTTTTGCTTTGGTGGCAGGAAAACAAGAAATGCTTCTGTAATCTTGAGTAAACACTGTACGCACCCTCCCCCACCTCCCTGAGCCCTCTTGCCCCTTAGCCCCCTTTCACCCCGGCTCCTCATCCCATAAAAATAAAAAGACCAATTAGGCAGATTTCAAAGGATGGCAGCCAGCCTATAATTACACACGACATCCTTAGGAGATAAAAGGTGATTACTGTGGATGCAGAGGGAAAATTGCTTAGCAACCAAGAGATTGACATTATCCCTGTAAGTGGAGCTGGGTGACCATCCGTCCACTCTGAGGTCACTTAACCTTCCCAAAGCACCCTTGTCTCAGGTCTGCATTTAACCCATAGGCTCATCATATCATCAGAGGAGCTTGTTGCTAGCTTTGGGATGATGAAGCTCTGAGTCTATGGATACTTCAAGAATGTTAAGATGTACTTTAATGGGGGTAAATTTGCAGCAGAAACAACAGGAGAAAATATATATATATGTAGATAGAGTCAGCCTATGTTCTAGTGGCATCATGACTGGGGTAATGAGAAAGTGCAGCACTGTTTTGACTGCAAGCCCAAGGCCATTAACTGGCAAATACGGACAGGAATACACACTCCAGCAGGAAAAGAGGGCAGTCAGGCAGTCAACGGATGACAAATCTCATGTCTTCATAAAGAGACAGTGGAAACGCTGATTGGACATAAAATCAGAAGGCAGCGTGGAGAGAAATGCACTGTTTGGGATACACCTTTTTGCTTTCCCGTCGCTCTTTCTCTTCCCATAAGCCTAAAACACAAAAACACAATGGCTGTGGAAATGTTATACTGATAACAGCCCCTATTGTCAGAACCACGCCACGGAAATCAGTGCTGATCTTTGAACGACTGTGAAAAATGCAGTCTTGACCTTTCTCTTGAAACACTGTGTCAGGTACCAAGCGGCAGAGGCAACGTACAGTAAATGCAATCTAAAAGTAATTACTTTGGCTTTAAATGTCATCACGTTCCTTGTAACGCTCATCTGAGCGACATATAAAATTAAGATTTTCTGCTGCTGCTTTTTAAACCATGGCGCCTGTCAAATCTGCGAAGCCGGCCCAATAAAACTGACTGGACATCAGCTCATGATATATGAATGAAGCAATTTCCTTAAGGCTTGGCAGAAAGAAGTGCGGTGGGGTGCGGATGGATGGGGAGAGGAGTGGGTGTGTGTGTGCTGCATTCCCAGCATTTAATTATGCTCCCCCAATTGAAAAGGCCACAATGTTTATTTCATGCTCTTGATTTGCCGAGACGTCCCAAAATGTCACAAGAAGTCAGGAGTGGGCTCGTGGAGGAGCAGGGATTCGGAAATCCACTTTGTTGCGGCCGGGGGTGAATTACGAGCCCTGCTTTTGGGGAGTGCGTGTTTGCAATGGGCAAAGGTTCCAGGAAGGGCTGTGGGGCTGGCGTGAGGACACACGGAGCCATCCTGTCTGTACGGCCTACCTTCTCGCACCTTGGACCATAGGTTGGACCATAAAACTTCTCTCAAAGGCGGCGTTTACAGGCCTCTCCTCTTTCCTCCTGCCCTGACAATAGATCTGCCGTCTTCACCGGGGCTTTGAAAGGCCAGTAATCCACTTCAAAGCATTTCCTGCAGCCACAGGGACTCTGGCACAAGGCCCCCTTTATTACAGTGGCAGTCAGCTGACATGAAAGGCGAGATGGGTCTAGATAGACACCATTCAAAGGCAAAAAAGGGACAATCCAGCAAAAAAAAAACACATCCCCCCCAGATTGCCCCATTACTTCTGGACCCCAGCCCCTAAGTTCCCCAGTCAGCAGTGCTGAGAACATGACCTTCTGCCTCCCCAAACCAATAAAGACATATTTACCATCAATTAGAGGCAGGACGGGTCTCCTATATCCACATAGCCTTACAATCCCAGATCATTCCTTTATCCCACAAAACCACAACAAGATCTGGATTTATTGGCCTTTTCTTTCCCAAACACACACAGAAAGCAGGTGATTATAGTCTTCTCCACCCCGAGCTGAGGCTCCAAACACCTCCATGAATCAGTCCAATGTCCCGGGCTCCGGGCTCCAGCGGCGGGGAAGCGGCGCCTGCAGCAGCCGGCAGCCGCGCTGCATTCTCGGACACGGTCCCCCGAGCCCCCCGCGCGGACAAACGGGGCCCCCGCGCGCTCACAGCCGGAGCGACACGAGCGCAACTTCACCGAGTCATTGAACCGATTCCCCGGCTGGACGAACCGACTCGCGCTTCAGACGCGTCTCTCCGCCGGGTTTTGTTGTCTTCCCGCCGCGCAGACACCCAGACTGTCCCCTTGGGCCGCGAGGCCGCTCTCGTCCGTCACCACCGACCCAGCTCGTTCAGAGGCAGCCGCGCTGACTCAGGTGTCGGCTCCCAAGCCGAGACAGCTCCGTTCTCCATGCCCGACCGTCAATACGCCTGTGTACACAACAACGGCCCCTAACAAGTCCGCTTACCGGCCGCCAACCAATCAAGTCGCGGCGTCTGTTTGAATAAATCACCGCCACATCCAATCGGCGGCCAGACTGGGCGGGGAGTGGGTGTGACGCGAGCGGCGTCCAGGCAACAGCTTCTTCCCGAGCACGCTGTAAATTCGCGGAATAATTTAAAGGGACAGGAGCCTCTTTTCCTGCTGCTGCTGCTGCTGCTGCTGAGTGGCAGGAGCACACAGGATGGAAAGTAGAAAGGGGACACGCCCTTGGTCAGATCTCTGGTCAGGAGATGCCCTAGTGTAAGACAGGGGGAGTGCAAAAGTTTGGGCACACCTGGTCAGAATAGATAAGCTGGCAGGAGATAGACTGACCTCCAAAATGGCAGTCTGATGATACCGTCCAGGCCGATAACACTGGTCAAACTGGTGTAGCTGGGGGTGGTTGGTGTGGTGCAACAGATAACACCACCACATAGACACCATACTATGTGGCAGACTGGGGTTCGATTCCCAGTCAGGGCAACTATGCTGTGCTACACCAATAAGAGTGCTTGTGCAAGATTACCACACCAACCCAACTCTGTAATGTGAGTGTCCTGATGAGTCTCTCTAGATAAGAGCTTCAGCTAAATGGAGCTGGAGCAGCTCAGCTTTTGTTTGAGTGTGATGGTTCAGCTGGTGTACGAGCACCGTCGATCTGATGAATTTGGTAACTAAGCATGGAGAAGCTGGTTGACTTGCAGGACCAACATAACCAGCACGATCAGGCCAAGATGGTGGACCAGCATGACCATCAAAACCATGCTGGTCGACCAGCAAGTTCAAGCGTGACTGAAATCAAGTGCAAAGTACATGATGCTGGACAAGAGCGAGTTAACCAGATTATTCACCAGCAGATGGGTATGTTGTGGCCTGGATGTAGGCCTTCTCACTGCCAAAAAGCTCTGAGCCACTGTGGCATGGAATCCACAAGATCTCTGAAAGTGTCTGGTGGTATCTGGAGCCAAGACGTGAGCAGCAGATCCTTGAAGTCCTGTAAACTGTGAGGTAAGACCTCAATGAGCATCACTGAGCCTTGGGCACTCATGATACTGTCACCAGTTCACCGGTTGTCCTTTTTTGGATCACTTTTGGTTGGTACCAACCACTGCATGTTCTGGCCCAGACCCAGCTTGGTTCTTGTCAGAGTGTCATAGATTCTTATGCTTTCCATTTTCCTGCTTCCAATAAGAAGGGATTCTTCTCTTGCTGCCTGATATATCTAGCTATAGACAGGTGTAATTGAATCCAAATAATCAATGTTATTTACTTTGCTTTAATCTTATAGCTAATGGGTGTATGTTTCTTCGCAGTCCAGATGGTCTCCATTTTCACATTAACAAGCGCAGATTATTTGTAAAAATTAGGATATATTATCCTGGAGATAATGTCGTCTCCAAGTCTCGGAAAAATGCAAATAATTCAATAAAGCACGCTCGTGTGCAAAATTGCAACTTAAAATGGTTCTGAAGGCAGGACTACCTCTGAGGCAGAATAAACACAAGTCAGTTGGAGATGGAGCTGCCAGGCAGAAGGAGAAGAGGAAGCCCTCAGAGAAGGTTTATGGATGTAGTGAAGGTGGACATGGAGATGGTTGGTGTAACAGTAGAGGAGGCAGAAGATAGGGCAAGATGGAGGCAGATGATCCTCTGTGGCGACCCCTAAAGGGAGCAGCCGAAAGAAGAAGAAGTTCAGAAAATGGCTAATTAAAATACCAGTAAGCAGAGCTTGAGATTTCTGTATCTCCTCCTCAGAGCTTTATATCTGGATGCATTGCATGAAAGGTGTATGAATTGCACATCTTTCATGCAATGCATCCATTTACAAAGCTCTCCAGTGTAGATGCCTCTTTGTAAAGTGCAGCCTACAGGTTATTATAACTGGTTATTCTCAAGCACTGGTGTTTGTTCTGCCTCAGAGGTAGAGCTGCCTTCAGAACCATTTTGAGTAGTTTTGAGTATTCACTTGGTGGAGAACTCTCACACCCACAAACCCTGTCAATCCTATGAACAACTATGTACACCAGAAGATCCTAGAGAGGGAGCATCTTGTTTTGGATGATGATTTAAAAATGCTTGCATTCTAGCAATTCAGGGTGGGAGAAGTAGCCTAGTCTCTCTCAACTCTCCTCAACTGCTACGTCTGCTGGTTTATAACCAAATAAACAATAACATAATATTACCTTTAGGCTTGTTAGAATCATCACTTTTGAAGTCCATCAATAATAAAGTAAATGTACTCAACACATAGTTCTACCATAGTGGACCAGCTTGTGTTATTCCTGCACAGACACACCTGATTCTGCTCCAGAAGGACTTATTCATTAGCTAATGTGCATGAAGTTCACACTGCAATGTGAAACTATGCAGTGACAGTAGACAACAGGCCTGGAGCTGGCTTGCTGTTTTGAAAATGACAGATATAGTGAAGTAAACCATTGCTTCCTTATCAGGTATTCTTTGATTAGATGTTTACCTTGGACCTACTGAGATGAATGGCATTAACTGTTGGGGTGTAAAGCTCCATTCAGAAACTGAATCATATAGCCATGTGGTAAATACTAGTATAGCCATTTTATTTACTCTCCAAAGTGACCAGTGAACCTTAGTGTTTTCTGATATTTATGCTATGTAACTGGTGTTACTGGTCAATGATAAAAAGTTCAATTTTTTCATTCTCAGGATCTGAGAGTCCATCAGGTGCCCTTTGGCAAACTCCAGATGGGCTGTCATGTGCCTTTTATTAAGGAGTGGCTTCAGTCTGGCCACTCTACCATACAGGCATGACTGGTGGAGTGCTACTGAAATGGTTGTCTGTCTGGACTGGAAGGAATGGTTTTTCTGGAAGGAACAATTTTCCTCTCTCCACTGAACAACATTGGAGCTCTGTCATAGTGACCATTGGGTTCTTGGTCACCTCCCCGACTAAGGCCTTCCTACCATGATCACTCCGTCTGGCATAGCAGCCAGCTCTTTTAAGAGTCCTGGTGGTTCCAAACCTCTTCCATTTATGGATGATGGAGGCCACTGTGCTCATTGGGGCCTTGAATGCAGCAGACATTTTTCTGTGCCCACTCAATTTTGAGTGTCATGGCAAAGTCCAGTTATACTTCTGTACATGTTACATATTTGTGTTTTTAGTTTTAATAAATTTGCAAACATTTCAAACAAACCTTTCTCACGTTGACATTGTGGGGTATTGTGTGTAGAAAAAAATGAATGACAAAATGTGCAAAACGTTAAGCACCATGAAAACTTTCCAGATGCACTGAATAAAGATTCCACACACTGGCATCACATTACATTTAATTCCATTTAATTTTACATTTAATTCCATTCACCATCACCATAAGGCAGGTAATTTAAGCATAAAAATAGAAAAACAGTGAAATTCACCTTTAAAATCCTTGGGTATCCCATTTGAGGAAAAACGGAAGGCCTAAATATTCTCTTTATAAAAATAATAAATGATTAAAGCTTCCCAAATTCAGAACCTCATATTTTTAAACTCCTTGTGTCGTTCTAATTCTTCAGAGTCAAGAAAAGCAAAACTAACACAGCTTTTGTTGTGGACAGCTGATTTCATGCCCCTACAACATGGTTCCGTTTAAGAAACTTGACCTGACTGTCAAAAACAAACCAAATCTAATCCACATTTTTGACAGAATTTGGTGATTACCTCTGTAAATGCTACCTGTGTGTTGAGCAGTGGCACAAAGACAAACAATCTGCTTCACAGGGGCCTGTATTAGCTCACAAAAAATGGACAAACAGCAATACAGAACACATTCTACAGCAATTCTACATTAATTCTATTTGCAGAATTAGATCTGCATTTAATTCAATTTCAGGCTGGGAGAAACAAACATAAACAAAACACAAAATTATGATGGCAAACTTTAATTCAATAATCGATAAAAACTATTGATTATTTGTGATTAATCACAGCAAATTGAGTGATTAATTTTTTTCAATTGACAGGCCAATAAAGAGCCCACCAACCAAATAATACACTGAAGATCTGGATGAAAAGAGGATAATAATGTATTTAGAAAAACAGATGAACTACAGTCTGTAATTATTGAACTATTAAATACACATATGATACTTCATGCACAGGCCGTGACTTTTTTGTTAAAGTCCTGTTTATGTAATTTGCAGTGTCTGTCACACTTGTAGTGTATTTTCTATTAAAAAATGATGAACAAATTAATCATGCAAATCGATCGTGATTAATTGATCAACAGCCCTGATTTAAAGTTTTGATTTCCAATCTGCTTTGTGTGGCTCACAGCTTTGATCAGTTCTGATAAACGTATTTTAGTTTTTTACAGATAAAACACCAATCTGAGACTGAAGTACATGCAGTAAAAGCATTTGGGTTAAAAAGAGGCAAAACATCTTAAAATAGCTGGTGAGCATGAAGTCTAGATAGCAAGTATATTAAGTAACACAATACATTGTTTTTTAAGCTTTAGAACCCACGGTGATGCAAGATATTTTTATTGTTTGATGTACTTTAATTTGCCAAAGCATTCAAAAAGTATTTACAGGAGAGAGTAACAGATGCCAGATTGTTTTTAAAAGAGACCAGAATGTAAATATTTGTTTGTTTGAATGTATGTTTTGATCAAAAATGTACTTGCACCTACAATTTATTATTGAAAAAAAAGGAAAAAAAAGGAAAGACACCAATCAATATAAGTGTATATAAATACAAAATGTTTGACTTAATAATATTTAACAATGTCTTTATTTGCATGAAAAAAAAACATATACTTATTTATAAAACATATAAAATGTGGCACTAAAACGTTTTTTGGTTGCCTTTTTACATATTTTGTTTTAAGGCACATTTAACTTTAAGGCACCTGCCATTGTCCTAAAATCTAGGCCTACTTACCATCATACCATGAAGGATGTGTCTCCGGTGTCCTATTTTTTGAAAATCAAAATTTGGTAATGCAAAAACCTGATATCTCTATTTTTTAGTCAAATTCATTTTCATGAAGGATGGACATTTAGAATTGCTTCAAAACGATTTTTACACTAATGTCTAATAAAATATAAGAATCTTTGTTGCTCTTTGTGCTCATTTTGCCAAACTGCAACAACATATTGTCTTAAAGCAACATCTATTGAACTGAAGCCTGTTTGGTTTCTGAGAGTCTTTGGTTTATGGTTTATACACACTTTCCCATTCCTGCTCAGGTCACTGGTTAAAGTAACTGTTTTATATGTGCTGATCTGGGTTTTCTAAGACATAATTCAATTGCAGGCCTTCAATTTTTTCAAATGCTGCAGGATATAACAGTACTTTAAATGTGTGTTTAATAAAAAACTACAGGAAAAATGCTCAAAATAGACATTTACTTACAAAAGGCCATTTTCGATTCACAAATGAAGCCCTACCTTCTCTAAACTCATCTTTTAAAAGAACAATCAGGTGTAGAGAGAGATTCATCTTGGCTTTATCAAGCACAATTTTAGGGGTGAAGGACTTTGAGAAGATTGAGTCCACAGAGAAATATTCAAAACCCAGCTTTAATTAAATGTGATGAGTAGGGTGGTGGTGGTGGTGGTGGTGGTGGGGATGGGGAGGGTATTCTGTACGCCCAAAATGGTACCGTACTGAAGACACACAGGAAAGAAAATCCCTCTTATTAGCATTATTGGATCATTTGAATTTCTTATCCAAGGCTAATTATGAGCGAGTGATGCAGTCTTTATATTCATATGAAAATCTTTCAATTTATTCAATCCATCTGAAAATAACACAATGTGGATCGTGTGTGTAGAAATTCATTTAATTTCGCCACTTTCCCCCTTCCACTCCGTTTGATGTAGCTTTAGAAAATAATGACTTTCTCTACAACGAAGGCCTTTGATATTGCAATTAACAAGAAGCAGCAGGGGAAGGAATCAGCACTTTAACTTCAAACTCAAGAGCAATCACTCATTTGACTACATTCATAGGAGTTTGAATTTAGGCAGAATTAACCTTTTTCTGCCTGGTTTCTCAATGAAAAAACAGCACCTGAATTACACCACCCATCACCCTTGTCATCCTCATCATCATCACCCTCTTCAACATCATCCTCGTCCTCATCATCATCCTCATCATCCTCATCATCATAATCATCCTCATCATCAGAATCCTCATCATCATTCTCATCCTCCTCCTCCTCCTCCTCCTCCTCCTCCTCATCATCATCATCATCATCATCCTCATCATCATCATCATCCTCATCATCATCCTCATCATCATCCTCATCCTCATCCTCATCATCCTACACATTCACCATCTTCATCATCACCATCCTCAGCAGCAGAATATTTTTTTTAAAAGGTAATGTTTGGTAATGAAGGTAGTGAAAGTTGATGTAATCAATGCCTGAAGACAACAGATTATGAGCGCTGTGTTTTGGCTTGGAGTGGTCATCTCTTGCAGGTCCTACTAATGCCACAGAATGATCCTATCAACCTGAACCCCAGCAATAATGTTGTGTCTGGACAACAAATTCACTTCAGTTAAGCTCAGTGTTTTTCAGCTGTCATTTTTTATCTTTTATAAATGACAAATTAATGGACAGTTCAATTTTATGTACACCTCAAAACTGATTGTTTTAAAGTTTAAAAATGCATTTTATTTCACCCAAATAGTTCCTTTACTAGCAACTTGTTGCTACATCAAAGTAACAAACCCCACTCACTCACTGCACAGCCTGCAGCTCCTTCTTCAGCTCCTTACTTAGACCATCACATTAAACACCACTCACTCACTGCACAGCCTGCAGCTCCTTCTCCAGCTCCTTACTCAGACCATCATTCCCTGGATGAATCTCTTTCTCTGTGTCCACATGCCAAGACCTCAGTTTTTAAAATGGTGGGGCAATACCATCTAAGTGGTTGGCGTTGGCCCAAAATCAGGGCAAGTGGTCAAGAAACTGGTTGCTCCGTCTCCAGATCTGCCAAAGACAGATCTGTCTTAATCCATTTAGTTTCATTTTGCTCTTTTGCTCAGAGGATTTATGTTTCTCCAGGAGTTTCTGCCGTTATTTACTTTGCAGCTCTGTTTCCCAGAGTGATACAGTGTTTGTATATAAAGAAACATGCTTTTGTGGCAAAATAACAGCAGTTCCAACTTCTCAACCAATCATGGATGGAACTGTTGGATAAATGTGTAAATGTATAAACCAAACCGAGACTATTTGTTTGTTTATCTTTGTTTATTCCGAATTTTCACAAGCAAATCTTGTAAGAGGTAAGAGGTGAACATTTTTATTACACTAAATATTGTTTTTTCTATTAACAGCACTAGATTAGATTTATACAGAGAGAAAATATTCTTTTAACTATTATTAAATATTACTAAAGATGGGAAGATTTGATCAGGGAACATTACTACTGTTCCTTACAGTTGGAGGGTTAAATGTACTCGCTTTGTTGTATAAAGGTGAGCCTTCATTGCCAAATGGCAGAGCAATTAAATCAAGGATATTATAAAGTGTTCACTTACTTCTTCATGTTTTCCATACTGACTGATAAACAGTGAGAATGAAAATATGCATTTACCATTACACCACTGTTTTATGATAACAATATATTGCAGGACTTATTTTTACTGGAGACTTCAGGTCATGGAGTTCATGACATTTCTCATCTGGTAGCATAAAATCTCATATACATATAAATATCAAGAAGAAGATTTGAAAAGGATGGTTTAAAATATTGCCTTCATGATAATGGTAATGACGCTGAATAAATCTTGTTCTTGATCAGGACGAGCACATGACTCACTTTTCCACACATCATATGTGAGTCTTCTCTCACAGCTGATATGTACACCCTGTCAACCTTTGTTTCCATGGTTACGATATAAACAAGTGTTACCTTTAAAAAATGTCTTAGAGAAATCACAGCCAGTTACAACGATAGTAATCATTTATATATATATATATATATATATAACCTTTGAAAGCATAATGGCCCACAAGAAAACTCAGCTTTTTGAGTAGAATTGTAATTGTAATTGTAGTAAATGTAATTGTTTATATTTAAGGTATGATTCATGTCTCAATTTCCAACCTAAACGAATGCATTTTTGGACTACTACCTGCGGACCACCAGAGACTGCTTCATAAGCCACTGGTGGTCCCCAGGCCTGGTCGAGAAACTCTTCTCTAGCCCCACAGGATCCTATTGGCTGGATATTTCAGTCAAGCAGTGACACTGAAGGGTTTAAACACTCCAGCAGCACTGCTGCGTCTGATCCACTCATACCGGCTCAACACACAGGTGGTCCTGAGGGGTTATGACCATTGAAGTTCGTGGTGAAAGGAGGATAGTCTGTAATTACAGAACTGCAAAGTGCTTCAGTATGGTAAATGAGGCTTATATTTATATATAGACTCATTAATATACCCAATCTTTCACAGTAATGAAATCAATGCAAATATGTGGTTCAGAAATGTTGTTTTCTATCCTAAATAATAGTCATTGGTGGTCGTTTAGGCAGGGTGTGCTGATCCTGAGTGTCAGATAGTTTGCATTGTGTGAAATTCACCTAGTTGCCTAGTTTTTATCCAGTGGTGTGGATCTTCCTTGACAGAAAAGGGAGATTTATGGTGGTGGTGCAGTCAATATTTTCCATTTGGTATTATGATAGAGCACAAACTAAAAGCCAATGTGAAGCGTGCGCTCTACAATACATATTTGTGTGTCAAGGGTTTGGGCTTCTCCAAGCTTTCCAGCACAATTATTGTATAAACAGGCACTTTTGAAGGCTTATAAATCTTCATCATACGGACAGCCGGTGAAATATGCGACTGTCTGCTTGTGTAAATTACGTGCTCCAGCAGCCCATGCAATAAAGCGCGGGGTGGGCGGCCGACACGCTCACTTGGCTGGGGTGGGGAGGGTTGGGTTGGGGGGGTCCAGCTCGCAGCTCCTTGGTGCTGCAATAAATCACATGATGGAGCGGATGAGGAGTGCAAGCGGTCAGCGGTCAGCAGCCAGGGCCAGCTGGCACCCTCAATCACCGAGCCCACGCTTGCTGGACGCAGGGAGTAGGATGGGGCCGAGGTCAGCTGGAAAAAGCCACAGCGGGCAGCTTTTCATGCTGTTCGCATCTTGAGGTTCTCCAACTCAGTCCACATTATTAACCAGCTCAAAACTGTGTGCTGATTTTTGCTGGTCTGTGCACCAATATGACCAGTATGACCATGTTGGGTGACCAACATGATCACTGTGCCTAAGCAGTATGCCCAGACATCTGGACTTTATGGAAGTCCAGAAAAAAGCTTTTACTTAGACTAAAAAAGGAAAACTCATTATGAGCTTGCCAGTGGGCCTGTGGAAAACGACCCAAATGTAAGGAGGAAGGTGCTCTGGTGAGATCAGGCACCAAGGAAAATGCTTTGTCTGTCACATAACCAACACATCTCATTACCTCAAGAACACCATGGTTCAGTTTCAGTCTCAAATCTAGAATCTGTGGTCAGATTGAAGATTGAAGTGGACACCATCTAACCTGAAGGAGCTGGAGCAGTTTTCGGAGTCTTGAGGAATGAGCAAAAATCCCAGTTACAAGATGTGGCAAGCTCATACAGACTTCTCCAAAGCAACTTTCAGCTGTAATTGCTGCAAAAGGAGGGTTTTCCAGGTTGTGAGATAGCAAAGCATGAACGGAGGTGAATACTTTCACAAAGCACTGTAACTGTATAACTCTATATCTACCGTCTTTACGTTCCAGGGGAGGCTTTCTAGTCAGTTTTTGAACATTGATGTGAGTATTTGCTTGCTTTGAAGAGCTGAAGTTAGGAAGGTCAGGATATTGGATGATTACCACCCCACCCCATCCCCGAATCCCCACCTCACCCTTCCCAAAAGTATTAAGAATTCAGATACACTGGCTCACATCTCAGTGCTGGCTTTGTACCCCCCTAGCTCTTGCCTGGTATTAGGTATAATGACAATACATAAATGTTTCTCTGCTCCAGAGTCTTATTCTATTGGCAGTACATCTCTACAGGGGTTAGACCAGCTGTGTGTGCATTTGCACATTTGTGTAAGCAATGAGTGCTACTTAAAGTATCCGAATGCATTTATTAGAAGAGGTGTGCACACATATCTGGACATATTACATGTTAGAAAGCACATAAGCACATCTTTAAGCATAATACTAAAGAAGTAAAGTCGGCTGATCAACTACATTTAGGATAACTGGACAACTGTGTGAAAGTGTTTTTATCGTCCAGACAAGCTCTTGAAGCTTCTTAATGGTGAGAGACCCCTGGTCTATATGAGCCCATATTCCACAGTACAGCTCCAGCTCATAGGCCGTGCATTGTTTGAGTTTGTACTTTTGGATTTATTGAGTCTATTTATGAGTCTGCTCTGTTATATTATATCAAAGGAAGCCTGTGTTTCATCTTAGAGGTTTGAAAAAAAGTGCAATATGTATTTTAGTTAATATATGTGCTGTCTGTCAGAGCAATCCCCCTCCTGGGGCCCCTTGAAAGTCAATTTATTTAGATGTTTTTCATTTGAATCCAAATTCAAAGCTTCAACATTATGCAGCCCCACATTCTAAAATATTGGTGTGTTAATATTTTATTTATATTAATGGAAACATTAACAGGATAACAATATTTTTTATTGATCTTTTTTTGTTATAAGATCTTTTGCAGCTTCTGGAGAGAAACTGGAAGGAAAACAATGAAACCCGGATTTTTCGTCGGCCTCTTAACCTATTTTATAAAATTAGATTTGGGAAACTACATTAGCTGTATTAAAGAGAAGCAACAATACAGTCAAATCAGAATATTAGAATCATTTCGTACACATTTTATCAGCTGCTCTTATCATACATGAGCACTTTGTAGTTCTATAATTACAGACTGTAGTTCATCTGTTTCTCTGCAGACTCAGTTAACCTCCTTTCATCCTGTTCTTCAATGGTCAGCACCCCACAGGACCACCACAGAGCAGCTATTGTGGGTCATATTATGGTGGTGGGTCATTGTTATTGTGTGTTGCAAAGGTATGAGTCAATCAGGAAGAGTAGTGCTGCTGTCACAAGACATTGGCTGGATATTTCTGGCAAGTCGATCCAGCAGCGTCACTGAGGTGTTTAAGCACTCCAGCAGCACTGCTGGGTCTGATCCACTTTCATGCTACTTTGAGAAAATAAATGGTCAGATATTACATCATAAAAATGAGATACTAAGTTATAATAATGATATTTATGTCATCATTCTGCAAAAGTCGTAATAACGAGATCGTAACTCATAATAATGGTACTGAGTCATAATTATGATAGAAGGTCATGAGATACTAAGTTCTAATAATGATATTGATGGAGTAGCTCATATGAAATATGCTGGAAGATGATATTAAAATCCAAATTCGGAGATATTAAGTCATTACGACTAAGTGTCACGTTCCTCCGGCTTTGAGGGAGTTTATCTTTGTGACTGTCGCCTTTGGCTTGCTTTCTCGGGGTTAGCTGATTTATGTGTATCAGAGACGTGTGGATGTGACCCCAACATCCTGCTCGATGGACCAGTGCTAGAAGCAGAGTCTGTGCTTCCACAAACCACAGTGAGGCAGAGAACCAGATCCCTCCAACAGATCTTAAAGATTGGTAGTATACCGACCCCTTGTGGCTAGTTAGAAAATATTTCACTGGTCATATTATGGATCATGCATTACACATGTATTTACCTACAAATCAAAAATATGTGTGATCCCAATATTAGTTTTATATGTCCAATATATGAAACTCACATACTACATGGACAAAAGTATTGGGACACCCACAGGTGCTCATTTGAAATCTGATTCTAAATCCATAATCATTAATATGGACTTTGTCCACCTCTTGAACAGCTTGAACAGAGGTTCATCCCAAAGGTGTTCACTGGTATAGGTTCAGTTCTCTGTGTGGGGAAGTAAAGTTCTTCCACACTGAACACACCCAACCACATTCATGCTTCAGAGAAGCGTGATTCATCAATCCACAGAACACATTCCCGCAGCTCTAGAGTCCAGTGGTAGTGTTTTGCACCACTCCATCTGATTATGAGTCTTGCATTCAGATGCTCAACCAGTGAAACCCATGCCATGAAGCTTCTGGCACAGTTTTGTGCTGATGTTGATGAAGAGGTTTAGAACTCTACAGTTATTGATCAGCAGAGTGTTGGAGACTTTTATGCACTATGTTACTCAGCACTCAGGGACTCTGCCCTGCTCTCAAGGTGATGTGTTTCCTAAATGCGTCCAAATACATACAATAAGACTAAACATTATTCAAAGGGAAAAGAAGGTTTTTTTCCCCCCAGCTTTTCCAGCATTTCTATATGAAATTATTTTCATAATAATATTCAACCAATCTGAAAAACTGATTATATCTTTGAAAATTATGTGGACTTTCCTTTAAGAGGTTCAGGCACCAGTAAAAAGTACCCTGTCACCACCTGCTGTTTTCCATACAACATGACATCAGTGACACTAACACACTAGTGACAAAATGTGGAAACAAAAAATTCTAATATTAAAAGACCAAATACCCTCAGACAGATATACTCACGCACAGTGCAGGACTGTACAGCTTTCTGACAGACTTTAAAGGGTCATGTTTATTTCCAATTTGTATGAACAAGATCGGTCATTAATAATGATACATATATGATACAAATAAATAAAGTTTTCATAATTGATTAATTAAATGGTTGATTTGTAAAAAATTGTAAAAAATGTCTAAAAGTCCACAATGGAGGTGAATGAACCAGACTTCTGGTTCTTTGCTTTGTATCATCAGATCTAGCTCTATGGAAGTCCATTTAATATTTGATTAAATATTGATTGTGTGGCTTATAGCTTGTGAAAACCAGAAATCCAGAATCTCAAAATATTAGAAAAGGTTAATTCACATTTGAATAGATTTCTAATCACATTATCAACTTCAAAACAGGAATACATAAATATATCACGTTAAATGTAACGAATATAAAATATATGATTTTTAAAATGAACTTCAACAGTATTACATTTTTTGAGACGCACTAGTATGGCATAATTATTAGAAAGTTAGGCACAATCAGATATAGTCATAATAGTGATATTTGTATACTTATGAGATACTTTGCTATAATGAGATACTAAGTCATAAAAACCTGATATTTGATATTATCAATATTACCACCATCTCATAATTATAACATACTATCTCATTATTACCAGTCATAATTATGTCTTATTATTACCACTCTCTCATAATTACAACATACTATCTCATTACCACTATGTAATAATTACAACATACTATCTCAGTATCTCATTATTACCACTCTCTCATCATTTTCCATTACTATGCCGTTATTATGATTTACTGTGTGGCCTTTTTTGCTCAAAGTGTCAGAAATGGGCTTCCATAGGAGACCACTGATCCTAAGTGAAGATCAGACACCTGGTAATTAGTTTGGGGTTTAATGAAGATGTTTGTGACGTTCGTGAGTGAGAGGCTCCTCCCCCAGACTGGCGCTCGGCCGTTCTGCGTGCTGAGAATGCGCAGTGATATGGCAACACTGAGCATGCGCAGTGAAATGTAAACACAGGCGCTGGAAGTGAAGAATGTGGAGACTGTGGGGTTTTATTTGATGGGATTTAATGGCGATTTTAGAATAATTTGATCTCAGAGTGGGACTGAGCTAATGAGGAGGACTCCCTGATTCTGTGACGGTTTGACTGCTTTATTCTTTATGTTTTGTTTCCACGTGTTTCAGAATAGATGTGTGAAACATTAGAGAGCAGCTGATCGATAAACTGTGATTCGATTAAACGTCTTTAAACAGTCAGAGTAGAGAGTAAATATCCATAAAGAACAATAACCTTTGCTTTGTGGGACTTTTATTGATTATTATTGAGACTTTTATTGAGTATTGTTAAGACATATGTATTGTTGGGACTTTTATTGATTATTATTGGAACTTATTTATTATTGTTGTGATTTTTATTGATGATTGTTATGATTTATTTATTATTGTTGAGACTTTTATTTATTATTTTTGAGACTTTTATGTATTATTCTTGAAACTTTTATTTATTATTATTGGAACTTATTTATTATTGTTGGGACTTTTATTTTACAGACTCCTCAGCCAACTTTTATTAGAAGCAGAAGATCAGTGTCACCTTTCTCATCAGGTTACCTCCAGGTTTCTCATGGAGGAAGTGTTGAACAGGCTGCAAGCTCTGACTCCAGATGAGCTCAGGGAGGAAATCTCAAGGGCAGGGCTGAAGTGTGGGCCCATTACTGCTACTACCAGGGGAATATTTGAGAGAAAGTTGGCAAGGACCCTCTTGGAAAGCCAGGAAGACTGTGCTGGGTCAGAGGTGGATAGTGGAGATCCAGTTGTTGCCTCTTGTTCCCTGGCAAAGAGTCAGCCTCCAACAGCTGACCCAGAACAGACAAGGTTGGAGGGAGAGGATGGGAGCACTTTGACCCAAACCTTTGAGGATGTGAGTCAGCAGTCTCCTCCTGGATCCCCCTCCCGCTTTTATGGAGTGCTGCCTCCTTTGGATGATCCACTGCTCAGTGATGGTATGTCAGGCACAGCTGTGACTGCAGTGGTCGTGATAGAGGGATGCACTGATGAAATATAACATTATGAATATTGCAGTCGTTTACAATCTTGAGTTATATAAATAATTTGACCACAGAAAATCTATTTATTGATCTAGAAAGAGCATAGCTGAACATTAAGAATGATCTTTAAACACAATATCTAGATATTTAGAATGCATCATATTTTCAAAGTAATTTCCAGATCTTTAGGCAGATGAGGATTGTGTATGATTTCCTTATGAAAGGAAACTAATTTCATAAACAAAACAAAATGTGCAAAAAATGAATGGATTTGGGAAAATGTAAAATGGATTTTATAGGCTCCTACTTAACCTATTGTTGTGTAGCTACTGAT
Organism: Acestrorhynchus altus; assembly: GCA_034509495.1. Lineage (NCBI taxonomy): Eukaryota > Metazoa > Chordata > Actinopteri > Characiformes > Acestrorhynchidae > Acestrorhynchus > Acestrorhynchus altus. The sequence goes on along the minus strand of CM067519.1, from coordinate 5,532,359 downwards.
GTATAGCAGAGGTGGGCAGTTCTGGTCCTAGAGGGCCAGTGCCCAGTTGAATGCCTTGTGAATCTACCCACTGCAGGACTAATAAAACTAAGAGCATTGCATAAACTCCCACTTAACTAAGAGAAAACAGTGAGGGATTTAATGCAGTGGCAAAGGTTTTACTGCTGTGAAGTTGCACTGTTCCACTGAAGTTTCATTGTTCCCATGACAACAACTCCTTTTGGCTGTGGTTGGAATGGATCCCTATTCCCTCATTAGTATTGTGACATATAGGGATTGACTATTTTTAGCTTACTAAGTGGAGGGATAAAGGATTATCTATCTTATCTTAAGTAGCGGTAGAAATGCAGATGAATTCGGACACTTCCTTAACAGTGATTTGTGGAAGATTATGACACTCTTATTAGCAGCTGAGATACTTATTAGTGCCCTAAAGGTTTGTCCTGGAGGCCCGGATTCCTGGAGTTTGCTAGTCTACCTGATCTTACACACCTGATTCCACCAACCTGTTCATTGCCAGATTGAATAGAGCAGGTAAATCAACAAACTGTGGGCCCCCCGCTGCCCGTTGACTTCTTTGTCACTTTAAAATTTTTTGTTTTGTCTATCGTATTTTTCTTTGAGTTGTCAGAAGAAGGTTTTCTTAATTTTTAAAATAAAAAGAGACCGGAGCTGCACCACTGTAGGAATGTAAGTCAGTTTGTTTACAACAGAAGAACAGATGTAGTGAAAATTTAACCCTCGTGTCTCCTGCATTCTGTTTTGGTTTTTATGTATGTGTACAGTTTCTCCATCTGCATTGTGAGAAAGATTATAATGTTGATTATTCCTGTAGGCTCCCTCCATGTATACACTGACGAGCAGAAAACTCTGAGGGCAGTGATGAAGATGAAAGGGGCGAGGTTCAAAGCTTTTTCCAGCCGAGAGGAGGCTGAGAACTTTGCAAAGGGCATGTGTGAGGGTGGTCTGTCACCCAACAAACCCTCAGCAGAGAAATCCCCCACAACGTCTCCTATAGGTAGGCACCTTGGCAAAAGATGCCCTTTTTGTTGAATATTGTTTGATGCAGCACACCTCATGTACAGTGACCTTGCTGTCAAAAAACTTCTAGCACCAAAAACAGGAACTTTAAAAAGTATAAACCTTCTTAGCCATCCGTGGATGTCAGCATGAAATATTTTATTCTGAAGGCTGATTCGTACCTACTGTGGACATGGATACGGCTACCGTTTGCTTTTGAAGTCCCTTTGGCCACACACTCTATGGTCTGTCCTTTTAAATTAATATTAGAAATCGTGGAGCATTTCTATTTGATCATTCATCATCAAATTCTGCCACAGTATAAAGAGCCACAACCAGAATAATTCAAGAAGTCAGAAATTAAGCTTCAAGGGCTACAAGACGGCCACAAGAGGGCACTATCACTTTCACTGTGCGTCTGTAAATGAAGAGAATGTGTACCATATTTGTCCCTGACAGCTTTTTATAGCCTTCTTTAATCTTAAACCAGTGTCACATTATTAGGACCAGACTAGATTATAAAAATGTTGAGCTATTGTAGGGCTTAATTAGTGCTAATAGGGGTTATATGGGGTTAACTTAACAATGACAGTGAAAGATAGATCAGACTGTTATTTACCACTAAACCTGTAAATTCAAGATAACAATGTTTAATGTAAAATCCTTTTCATTAACAGAGAAATTGCATCTGGAAATGACTAATATGGAGAAGGCAAATGAGTTCAAAAGTCCACGAACACAAGACTTAACAGGGAAACTCAGGAAAGCTGTGGAGAATGGAGATGAAGAGACCTTTAAAGAGCTTGTGAAGAGCAACCCAAGATATCTTATTGGCTCTGGTGACAACCCAACCATTGTGCAGGTACAGTTTTGAAGACCTAAACCAAGATTTTGTTGCTGTGTTCTGTTGTTTTGCAAAATGATACACTGCTACACTTTTGGTGTAAGAGATCTGGTTCATGCTTTCTAGGAAGGGTGTAGATATAATGTCCTTCACATAGCTGCCAAGGAGAACCAACCAGCAATGGCGTGCCTCATCTTGGAAACCCTAGAGAATCCTGAGTTTATGCGATCCATGTATCCACATGATCAGGAGGACATGCTATGGAAACGAATTGAGTACATTGTGGACCTGTACCTCAACACGCCTGATAAAGGGGTTAGTGATGTACTGATATGATGATTTTATTCAGAGTTATAACTTGATCCATCAGTGTGAATGTTTTTGTGGTGGTGTTTCCACAGAGCAATGAGACTCCGCTTCACTTTGCCTGTAAATTTGGTTGCCCAGAAGTAGTGAATGTGCTCTGCTCACATCCAGCCATCGATAAGAACTGCAGGAACAAGTATGGCCAGAAACCTTCCAGTGTGAGTATATAATCACCTTTGAACAAGACCATCATTTTCCAGACTTCTTATTGAAAGAAGACTTCCTCTTTCCACCAGGTTTATTTGTTTTTCACGTTCATTAGAAACAGTAGACAAAACATTTAAATATGTTGAAATTATCATTAACTGTCAATCAAGTATTGAATGTACAGAAATAACTTCTCAAGTGGCAATTATCAGGGCCCAAGCTCTACATGCCATTGTGAGAGCCATTACAGTGTTTTTAGAACATCTTCTGTTTACAATAATCATGGGATCTTAAAAGGAGATGTTGTGTGTGTTGATCTTGCTATTGTACACGTTGGCCTTCCTATGCGAACCATCAGGCCCTTGCAACTCATCCAGAATGCAGTTTGTCTTCAACGTCCCCAAATTCAGTCATTCAACTCCTCTGCTGCGTTCCCCTCTATTGGCTTCCTGTAGCTGCCAGCATCAGATTCAAAACCTTGAATCTGGCCTACAAAGCCAAAAATGGACATGAACAGGACCAAGAGCCCTTTGAACATCAAGTGCTGCTCGGTTTGACCCACCGTCCCTCAAATTACAAGGAAAACTTCATCCAGACTCTTTTCTGTTCTGGGACCAAAGTGGTGGAACCAACTTCCCCTGGGGGTCCGAACAGCAGAGTCCCTCACTGTGTTCAAATGCAGACTGAATACCCATTCAAGAGTATTTAACTCCATAGAGATTTATACCGAATCTTGTTAGTCAAAACAATCTGACAGTTGTTTTCAACAGCATCTAAGTGTATGTTGTATGTTGTATGTTGGATAAGGGCGTCTGCTAAATTCCATAAATGTAAATGTAAATGTGAGCAGGGCTTTTTTATTGATGAGGATTTGGTAGCAGAATGAAAAGGGGGTGTTCCAAAACAAAACTGGCTGGGTCTGAGTGGTCTGGTATGGTGGGTGGGTGGGAATACTTGAGTCTGTTTGAGTCTGTAGTTGTGTGTGCTGTAGGTATGCCATCTACATAATGCTTAGTTCAGGTGTGTCTAGGCTGTTGTAGGCCTCATATCTGCAGACTGTAGAATTTCCTGTTCGCTTCATTAGCCTTGTGAGTCCAGTTTAAAGCTTTGTTTGTATGATCAAGGACATTTGGGTGGGAATGTGTGGATTTTTATATATTTTCTGAACTATTCCTAAAAGCAGTCTTTGTTTTCAAAGGTGATATGTGAGAGGAAAAACAAAAATAAAGAAATGAAAGAGAAGATCAAAGAATATTTGGAGGGTAAGGTGCTACATGAAAAACGTACAAACCATTTCTTGTACACAATTCAGGTTGATCACCTTTTGTCTTTTATCACAGATCGTTTCTTTGTGCCTTTGCTGAGAGCTACAGACAACACTCTCAACCCCATTATTGGTATGCCGTGGGCCCCTGGCTCTTCTGAGTGTTGCGTTCCATCACTTAGCCCTCGGTTGTTAGAGGACCCTAAAAACCCACTGATGACCATTAGGGCCGTTGCAGGCCCTTTGAATCAATTGAAGGTTAGGGCAGCTATGCTCAGATTTACCTGCAGAACTTGTTATTGCTGTCATTTTCTTGTGAAAGCTCTATCTAAACACCTTCCCCTCTGCAGGCAGAGGAGTTTCACAAGTTGTGGAAAACACCCGCACGCAGTAGAGCCAAGTATTTCCATGATATTTTAAAATCGGACCCTAATCGAGGAGCAGAGAGAGTGGGAAGGTGTGAACAAAACATTCAATTTCACCACTGCACCACTAGTGAAATTCAGTTTTTACACTCTCAAAAGGTTCTACAAAGGTTCTTTGTGTGATGCCATTAAAGAATCTTTTATGTAAAATAAATATATGCATAAAGAACCTTTTAAAGGTTTAAAGAAGTTTAAAGGTTCTTCACTACTTTAAAGGAACTTTACTCTCTATGCTCCTAACAGATGTTTGTATTGGAACCAGAAATGGTTTTTCTGTGGCATCAAACCTTTTATAGTGCATTTTATTTTTGAGAGTAAAGACACACCCAGATTTGATTACTGCCAGACCTACTGAATCTAAAACTCACTGAAATAGAACCTCTCTAACAATGTTAATTTGAAGGTAGGCAGCTATTGAAATGCATAAGACTGATGTATTAGACATAATGTATTCAAAGCTCTGTTGAAATGCAGCTGATCCTATTTATCTACAGGGAATTAGCACATGAAATGGACTATCCCTGGGCTGAATACTGGGACTTCTTGCATTGCTTCACTGACCTCTCTTCAGATGATGGCTTGAATATGTTGGAGGAGTATTTGAAGATGGCTGTTCAGCAGAATAAACTCTGTCCCACTTCGTTCAGTGGTAAAATTTAAAGTTCTGGATTCATGTGTTTTAAATTACGTGTTCACAATTTGTTTAGCACAGTAATAATTCTAAGGTAGCATTCAGAAGGTGGCCATTGAGTCATTTTCAGGGTGCAACTTCTCATGCCACCTTAAATCATGCAGCAATTACAGTCTGAAACCTGAATGATGATAAGCATAAGGAGCAATATATCTGCTGGACCATTTAAGGTGGAACAGAAAATCTGATGGGCCAACTGGATTTGAGGGATAGCCAGTGCAGCCATGGCCACACTTCTTCCGTCACCACATAAGATTGTTTTAATATTTTAATACTAATTCTAATCCTCTTGCAGAACCCAGTTCTTTCCTGGAAAATAACCTACACAGTCCTTCTGGGACCTCACGTGATGGCTGGACTCAGGAAAACAGCCCTGGATCTTTCTGTAAGATGTCCCCTGTGTGTGACCTGCTCCAGGAGTTTGAAAAGGTTTCCTTTGACCAGACATCCCGAGACAGTGCTCAGAATACAGTGGATTCTGGCTTGGGTTACTATGCTTCGTCTGGCAGTACAGGAGGTGATGGTCTGGACTTGGCTGACCAGAGCTCTTTGAGACGGTGGGAGTGGACAGAGGATAATGACTCCAGCTCAGAGGAGTACTACACAGCGGATGAGGACATGGATGATGGGGGTGGAGGCCAACATTTGCCAGAGTGTGGGATTCTGGCTTGTTCCAGTCCCTGGAGCTGTGGGAAGCGGGATTTGAACAGCTCCGGGTCTTCCAGCTCTTCCTACAAATCCATACACAGTACGCCAGAGGATAGGCAGGCGACTGACGCATTTTGGGAGAACCCTTTTCTTGCAGGGTGAGCTGTTACTCTGTGTAAACGTTTGCATTCTGGATTGAAAGCAGGGACATGAAGTGGATGAATATTTGAACTCATCCTAAGTCTTCTCGTGAGCATGTCTATATTATGCACTTCCCAAATCATAAAGCAAACTCTTAACTGTCCTCTCGTGGTTGAATTTGGCCTGATCTTTCTGTAGGCTTTGGTTTCAACATAGAACAATTTGAACATTTAATAAATTAAATTTACTACCAACTCCATTTCATCCCTTTAACATTCAATTAGTAGCTTTTATCTTAATGTGTAAAGAGTAAATTGCTGCAGGCCAGTGGCAAACGTCCCCATTTTTTGTTTGAACCCCGTAGCTGCTCTGTACAATGTGTACGTTATTCTGGATGAATAGACCAATTCAAATTGCTTTTAATTTACACTGACATCCAATTCTGTTAACCCTAAACGGGCAACTCAACCAAGTAGTCTCACATGCTTTTCAAGGTAACAAATGACTCTTATTTCACATAGACTTCTATTAAAATGTTTTGTCTTCTCCTATAAAGTCACAATTTTTCAAAATAGATGTTTTTCATTGGACAGCAATGAAATATCTTTTCAACATATCCGAAATTAAAACACATACAGGTCAGTTTGGAAATTCAGTCTAACAGATTGTGCATTGTTTATCCTGAGTTAATGATCACATCCAATTCTGTTTATTCAAAAGTGGGTCACTGAACTGAGCTTTCACAAATGCATTTTTAGGGATACATTTTATTGTCATGTTTCTACATTTCAGATATCTTTGTTCTTCGGTGTAGAACAATGTTTTTTTTTCTTATCTCAGCTTCTGTGTAGCTTGAAGATGAATTTGTCAAATTCAAAGAAAAACTGCCAAAAAATGTGCTTTGCCAAGTTTTTATTACAGCATTTGGAGCTTGATTAAGGTCCACTGTGTAGTTATAATGCCTCGTAAGGTTAAGGTTGTCTGTCACAATAAAGCTCATTACTTCTTTGTCTTAAACATTAATTTTATTTGCTCTTGATTTTTGGACAGTAAATCACCCACCAAGCTGGATAATGAGGTCCTGCAGGCAATAGGTGAGGCGGACACTGACCAGCAGCTCTATCCCTACATTAATAAATGGAAGAACGTTGTCTTGTCTTATCCTGAATCTCAAAGACAGAAGTAAGTTTTACCTCTTTGTCTACGTCACCAACCTCTTTGTAATGTGCAAAACTATGACTCCAGCTCGTTGCTGTTTGTTTTTCAGATGGCCAAGCGTTATGGTGTGCAAGAGACACACGGCGAGCCAGATGACAACCCCCCGCAGGCTTACACATAGCTGGCTAATGGGATCACCCAGCTTTCTGAACATGAGAAAGTTAGTCTCTGAACCACCTGAACCATGCAACAGCACACCCAGCACGCCTTCAGCATGCAAATAAGCACTTAACCTGTATTGCACTTTTTCCAGGCGAGTAGGATTTTTATACCCAAAATGTATTTTCCTCCATTCCCCTCATGCATTTACTAATAAATGTGTAAAACCTCTTTATAATAAATCAATTAAACACTTTGTATAATAACACTAATGCACTAGGGGTGCATCCCCCCCACCACTGAGTTATTTATTAAAGTAAATATTTCATTGTGGCCTATTAGTTAAAAAAATAATTACTTGATTACCGTTTACGTCCCTTATGGGATTTTTGTACGCCTCTCCACACCTTTAATAAGCCTTTCAAGCTTTTTGCAGCACTTGCTACGCTACAGATTATGGCACTTTATATAGTTATAAAAAAAAACATTTTAAAAGAGCATAAAAACGTTTGTATTACTGAACAGCTGGATGTGCACTACATCTGTTTTACTGAAGTAGTTGTTTATAATATGATCTTAAAAGGCCAAAGCTGAGATCAGCTTGTTAATAATACTGGCTAATGTTAAGAACTGACCACTCTTAGGGCAAAGCCTTACACTGTTGTGCTTCTGGGAAACCCTGCTTAGGGCTTCTCTGTTGACATGTATATGAGCAGAACAGACTGACCTGGTGAATCTGAATACAAAACAAGTTATACGCAACAATGTACCCAAATATACATTTCTCTGCAAGAATAACAGTATAATAGCACACATTTTTGTTAATGAAGGGACCAAATGAAAGAGAAGCCAATATTTTCCTGTTTTTTGTTATGTAGTTTATAAAATTAGAAAATTAGAGAATGGAGAGCTGACTGATCTCAGTAAGTACAAAACAAATCAACTAAATTTCAAAAGCATTAAATCTGTATGAGTATTAGACATATATTTACATACTGGTCAGGCCCTGATTCATTATGTGTGTGGTGTTCGTTTTAATGTTATAATGATTAATGGTCTAATTGTCTTGTAGTAACTGTTAACATTTTTATATTTCATGTTCCTGTCTGCCAAAGAAATGTTTAAAAGCAAATGAACAATAAATTGTTGGGCATGTGTTCTTGATTTTCAAATGTATTATGTCTGTTTCACATCATTGTGCTTAAGTAAATAATACAAATATCTTATTTGTCTGTTCACACCTGAAACTGAATTCAAAGCTTCATGATGTGAGGCTGGAAATTTGAAATAATATGAGCAGATAATCAATTTCTACAGCTTTTAATTCTGTTAATTCACATTTTAGATTCGATTCTTCCATTACATGACTCTTTTTGTTGTGCTTTGGGTTTTATGCCTGGTCAGGAAATTGAACCCATGGGGAGGGCAGTGTTCCCCACACCCTACTCTGCCACACCCCACACTTTCAGATTCAGTTTTAGATGCATTCCTGATATGGTGGTTTTTGATTTTTTAAATATTATTTTATTACAATTTTACATTTTTACAATTAAAAAAGTGTATCGCAATGATTTATTTTGGGGGGTTGCATACAATATTAAGATCATACACATGACAGGCAAAAATTATATAAAAGAAACATCTAGAAAATGGATATTATCAAGTTTGTCTGGAAATTAAGCATCTTGTATCAATCCATATAAATAAATTCATTGATTAATTATACTTTGTTTTACTGTTTGATATTTAAAAACTAGAAATCCAGAATTTCATAGCTGAAATCCAGAGTAAAACCAGATTATCAAATTTTTGTGGAGGCTGTAAAACCTGCCATTAACATATTTTGCTTTTTTAATTAAAACTGAAGAGTTGAGTCCTCATTTAAAAGATGAAAATATGGCAAGGTTGAAATGTTTAGATAATTAATTAGATATTTTTTAGATAATTACTTAAGATAATTAAGTCATAATCCCTCCCATGATTCTGCTGCATTTGGGACAAAATCCTGGAGTGGATTATGACCTGATTGACCCGAAACCCCCTCCTCTATAATTTAGCTATTATTGAAGTCCATATATCTGCTACTCCGGGCCTTTCCCTAAACATATACTGCAATTTTTCATGAATTAATTATAAACTGCTGGCAATTGTATTAACTATTATAAATATATTGTTACTAAATTCCCAGGATTTGAACAATATTTTTGTTAAATGGCAAATAATAGAGTGTAATTATCTGTTTATAGGAATTTGTCTTTATAACTATTTCTATATACTAGTATGAACCTCTATATGTAGTATAATCTGCATATTATTGTACATATTAAATGTGATTCCTAATGACTCTTGAAGGTCGGTGCATATATGAAAATACATCTACAGAATCTATCAACTATATCAGTTATTCAGATCCCTTTAGGAAGACACACTGCAGTGTTGCAATTTATGTCATTTACCAGCAGAGGGAGCAGAACTGCTCTTTTAACCAGGGGCTGATTTACGGATTTTGGGGCCCCTACTGAGATATACATTTTTAAACATTTTACACACCATTCTTATTTTGTCACCAGCTGGGGATCCTGAATTCCAATACATTTTAATGATATGAAATTTTCAGTTCTAGGGGAAATTAACTATTCAGAGTTATTTACAGTGATAATCATTGGAGCCAAACCTCCAGACTGTTTAATATACTGTGTGATGCAGCTTTCAGAGGCATTTAAACTCGTGAATGGCTGGACTGGTCCCATTCAGCTCCACTGAGAACAATTATGATTCTGTAAGTTCCTATAGAGTATAGCGTGACACCAAAACCCCTGAATAACTCAAAACATGAGAGAGCAGCAATGTATTTATTTGTAGGTGTATTTTGCTTGGTTTATATCACAACATAACTAATTGAAAATCTAATCCATTGTCTGCGGATTAAGCATATGGTGGTTGGAGCTCTGGTCAGAGAAGTGTGGCTTCATGAGCTTCTACCAACCACAAGCATGAGCGATTAAGGATAATAAAGATAAATGGATCATGATAATAAGTATTGAACTCGTAGGGAATGAAGTTAAGTATATGTGAATGAATTACTCAGTAATTCAAATTAAGATGCAACATGTTTGGGGTTTTAAAGGGAACTCACTGTTAGACAGGTCAGCCTTTCTATAGTAATTCTTTACAAAACTATCATGTCTTTATTATCTTTATTGTATTATACTATTTAAGAAAGACTTTGTCTTTCTTATTTTGATCGTTCCTCATTCTCTAACATTATTATTATTATTATTATTATATACTATTATAAATAAGCCTTAACAGTGAAATATACCAGGTTAATGCATCTTAAGGTATATTCTTCAGTAATAATTGAGTATTAATTCTGTGTTTGAGGGATTTGTATAGTGTGGGCTTTTTTACCATCTTAACCCTGGAAAAAAATCATGATTATCAATGATCACATGCTTTAAAGTAAAAATAATGGCCAAGACAAGGTTTTATAGAGTGTTATTTGTTTAGTGCAGAAACCCAGTCAAGTTTAGTTTGCATCTGACTTTGATTTCTAATCAGCTAAAAAGATGATGATGAAACTGGGAATGGAAAGCCTGTCATTATCATGAGCAGGTGTCATTACCATCACAACCAGCAATGACAATCTTCACTTTTAACAAGGGTAAAGTAAACTCAGCAGATGGTATAAGATGCACTTTAAGTTCATATACTTTTTGTATTCACTCCCCTACAAAAGTGGAACAGTGTCGTCAATCCCGTTATTTTTGCTGTAGACTGAAAACATTTGTGTTTGACATTAAAAGATGAATGTGAGAAAAAAGATCAATATTTCTGCTTTTATTTCAAAGTATTTATGTCTGGATCTGATACACAGTTCAGAAGATAGAACCTTTTGTCTGAACCCACCCAATCTTCTTGTGAGCAAAAGTATTGGAACATGTGACTGACAGGTATGTTTTTTTGCCAGGGTGTGTTCTGATCCATTGATTATTCAAACACTAAACAGTGCTGAATACGCTCAGTTTCAGATTTGGGATTTAACTGTGCAGCCTGTGTATTTACAGAGAGATATCTATGGGTGAAAAACAAGCAGCTGTGAAGCTCAGAGAAGATGGAAAATCAGAGCCATTGCACAAATATTTTCCATAGCCAGTGCAACCATTTGGAATGTCCTGAAGAGGAAAGTCATCACTGGTGTACTAAGTAACAGATGACACACAGGCAGTTCAAGAAAAACAACAGCAGTTGAAGACAAAAACATGGTGCTGCTAATGTTCACTGAAGACTTCATGAACAAAAGTACAGAAGCTTCACCAGAAGATGCAAACCACTAATTATCGGAAGCCTCAGATGTTTTATGGACGGGTGAGCCAAAGATGAACCTTTATCAATGTGATGGAAAGGCTAAAGTTAGGAGAAAGAAAGAATCTGCTCATGATCCCAGGCATATGTGAAACACAGTTGAGCTAATTCCATGGATTGGGCTTGTATGGCTTCTTCTGGGAGGGACTCATTAATCTTCATTGAAGATGTGACGCATGATGGCAGCAGTACAATGAACTTGGACGTCTACAGAAACATTTGCCTGTCAAGAAAGATGCAACCAGGCTGATTAGGAGATCCTTCATCATGCAGCATGATTTTGACCCAAAACACTACAGAGGAGTTCATCAGGGTCAGGTTTTAAACTGGCCTTGTCAATCTAATCCCTATAGAGCTGCATTTTACCTGCTAAAGAGGAGACTGAAGGGAATAACTATCCAAAACACACACCACCTGAAAGAGGCTGCGGTGAAAGCCTGAAAAAGCATCATATAAGGTAAAGGTTTATTCATCTCAGTGGGTCAGATGTTTAATGCATTTATTGCAAGAAAATGATTTTCAACCTAATTAATAAATAATTTTAATATATGTCTATCACTTTATCACTTTTTTTTATTTGATCTGTTCCAATACTTTTGCACCCAAGAAAATTGGGTGGGTTCAGACAAAAGGTGCTATCTTCTGCACTGTGTATCAGATCCAGATGAAAATAGCTGGAAAAATGAGCTGAAATGTTGATCATTTGTCTAGTTTTTCGTCTTTTATTGTCAAACCCAAATGTAAAAATAATGGGTTTGACCTGGCTGTTCCAAAAAGTCTGGAGGGGAGTGCATATAATCATTTTTTAATGCTGTAAAATCTATAATGCTGGAAAAATCAGTCTTTGTTTCCATTGCTTCTATAAAAAATATTTTAAAAAATACAAAAAAATAAATTTATTCTTATCGAAATCTCAGGCTGTTATAGTAATGATGTTAGTGCTGGTCTAGGTAATATGTTATTAAACATAGATATGAATGTAGTCCTTCATATCACACATTCTGACTGGAACGATGATCATGAAATATTGATGTTTAAATTTTTTTTTAATAATATATTTTTTAAAATGTCCAAAATATATATATATATATATTTTATTATTTGCCAACAAGAATATATGATCTGAATATATTAAATCCAGCCTTATTGAAGAATAAGGTGATAAATTGGCTCTTTATTGCACTTAATTGCTGCTGCTTCAGGTCGATGGTCGAAACCACGCCCACAAGACAAGGTCACGCCCTCACCTGTACAGAGCCCAGCCCCGCTTCCCATAGACCCGCCCCCTCCGACCAGATGCCCCTCCCCCCTCAGACTTCATCCCCAGATCATGGATTTGTCACTGTGGTCAGCAGCACCGGGCACGCTTCCCTTTTCTGGACCGACCCCAGGACCTGCTCCGGGCCGTTTCTCGGGGGTGGGGGATTATGTTGGGGGGTGTGCCGGGCAGTGAAGGTGTGTGTGTTGGGCTGAGACGGCAGCAGCATGCCCAGCAGCTCCGGAGAGACAGTTAAAGCAGGAGCCTTCCTCCCCGTGTCCATCGCTGCGGCTCTGCTGGCCGGGTCCTCCACCCTCTTCTTCGCTTTCACGTGAGTCACTGACTTATTCAACTGACCACAACTTTCTGGGGTCACTGTTCACTGACGTGGGACCACCTGCAACCCTGACGCCCACTCCACTTAAAGGGGAATGCCAGTTTCGATTGCTTTGGCATTTTGTGTCCTAATGTTTTGGAGTAAATCTGAACCATTGAAATCAGTCATGGAGATGATCCAGGAAATACCCCTCTAACAGAACCTGCCTGCATGCTCACTTCAGGCTCACATGGCTGGAACCTGGGCTAGGTGGGTTCCAGGTGGGTTCCATCCAGGATGCACTTGACAACCCTGAATGGAACCCATGATTACCTCCTTCTGGTCCCATCACTGACCCTCATGGACATCCATGTAGGCCAGCAGGGAACTCTGGTACTCAGGTGGGCTACCTGTGTGGACCCCCACATGGACATGCTGTCTAGTTTTTCAGGTTTATCTCTCATCTCACCATTACATGAGGTGTAGTTCAGGGGTGGGGATCTCCAGTCCTGGTGTAGTGCTTTTGACACCCAAGCTCACCTGATTCAACTGCACTTGGTCTGCTGGAGCAGGAGAATCAACTGTTCACTGGTCAGTTTTTACTGGGTGTTTATTTGAGGGTTTGGGATGGTGAATAACAGCAGGGCTGAAAAAAAACCAAAGTGTTATCAACTTTTTAACTCTGCCTGGGGCGACGAGAGGCGACTCTGGATTGAGTTAATCTTACTAATTATACACTTTCTGTTTATACAGTTTCTGGTTCTGGTTATACCGTTACTGGTTATACAGTTACTGGTTATACACTTTCTGTTTATACAGTTTCTGGTTCTGGTTATAGAGTTACTGGTTATACAGTTACTGGTTATACAGTTACTGGTTATGCAGTTACTGGTTATACAGTTTCTGGTTCTGGTTATAGAGTTACTGGTTATACAGTTTCTATTTATACAGTTTCTGTTTATACAGTTTTTGGCTATACAGTTACTGGTTATACAGTTTTTGGTTATACAGTTACTGGTTATACAGTTTCTGATTATACAGTTTCTGTTTATACACTGTTTATACAGTTTCTGTTTATACACTGTCTGGTTATACGCTTTCTGGTTATACAGTTTCTGGTTATACAGATACTGGTTTTACAAATACAGGTTATACACTTTCTGGTTATACAGTTTCTGGTTATACAGTTTCTGGTTATACAGATACTGGTTATACAGTACTGGTTATACACTTTCTGGTTATACAGTTACTAATTATACACTTTCTGGTTATACACTTTCTGGTTATACAGTTACTGTTTACAAATACAGGTTATACACTTTCTGGTTAATATTTGCACATCATGTCACATCACTTTATCACTTTATTTTTTGCATCTTTACACTGAGGATCATCCAGTTGCAGATTCACCTCTTGTTCTGCTCTTCTTTGTGTGTGTTTTTGTATAGTTTAGTTTAGTTTATATATATAGTTTAGTATAGTTATATATCGTTTATATATAGTTATATATAGTTTAGTTTCCCTCACTGTCTAGTTTCTAATGGAAGCCAGTGGCAGGTAGGTTTCAAATACAACCATATTTGTTATAAAATGACTAGAAATCAGTGATGTACTGTAAATATATTATGTAATATTGAATATACTATAAAATGGACCAAATCAAATGCCCTCAGGTTGGGCAGCCTGGAACATCTCCAGATCACTGGTTCTCAGGCCTGGTTCTGGAGCAACAGAGCCTTACTCTGGAACCACTGCTCCAAGGTTTCCTGGTGTTTATGAAGTACGTAATATATAGATATTTATTCAATGATTGAATGTTTATTGTATTTAAACCTGTGTTTCATGATTTTAAGCTGTATTTCATGTTCATAAATCTTCTGCAGAATCTAGGCCAGTATACAGAGGCAGTGACTGATTATGTTCAGATAAACAGGATCAGGTTTTTTCCCTCAAGCACACAACTACAGTACCATACAGCTTTCAGGACACTGATCTTGTATTAGACTAAAACAGAGAAGATTAATTGAAAACCAGTTGATTAAAATATAACATCGTTAAATCTGTTATGATTCATTGGCAATGCCCATGATAATAATGCATAATGCAATAATGCATAATGGGGATGGCTGAATCTCCAACTGTCTATATGATGTATATAATCTGCATAGTCATTGGAGAGGTCCTATGTTTGTAGGAGTGGATCAGACCCTGCAGTGCTGCTGGAGTGTTCAAACCCTCAGTGTCACTGCTGGACTTAGAACAGTCCACCAACCAGAAATATCCAAGCAATGGTGTCCTGTGAGCAGCATCCTGTGAGCACTGATGAAAGGCTAGAGGATGACCAACGCAAACTGTGCATAAACTGATGAGCCTCTGTCTCTTTACATCTACAAGGTGGAGCAACTAGGTAGGAGTGTCTGATAGAGTGGACAGTGAGTGGACACAGTGTTTAAACACTGCAGCAGTACTGCTGTGTCTGATCCATTCGTACCAATGCAGCACACACTAACACACCACCACCATGTCAGTGTCACTGCAGTGCTGAGAATGACTGACCAGCCCCATAATAACTTCCCTATGGTGGTCTTGCGGGATCCTGAGCATTGAAGATCAGGGTGAAAGGAGGAGAATAAAGTCTGCAGAGAAACAGATGAACTACAGTCTGGAATTATAGAACTACAAAGTGCTGCTCTATGGTTAATAGAGCTGAAAATAATGAACAGTGTCCATCGACATAAGGAGACGGTCATAATTGAGTGGGTGATTTGTGTATGTACCTGCATCTGCACAAACATCGATCCACTGGTCAGCCTAAAACAATTGCCTAAACACCAGTGTAAACTGTCAAGTGTCCTGCAAAATCCTTCTACCCCTCTGCTCCCAGGGTCCCCTTGTCCTCAGTAATAGTTTCCTTCTAAACCTGGCAATTAACAGGTGAGTTAAATCAAGTGTTTTTGAGCATGAAAACCACAAAGCTATGCAGGCATCTGGCTCTCCAGGACAAGAATTGCCCACCGTGGCTTAGACGATGAGAAGGTTTGTGAAAGAAATCCTCCACAGCAAACCTTTCCTACAATTGTTATGGCTTTATGTAGATTTATTTGCAGAATTGGTTTGTTGTTGTTAATAATAAATAGTAATTATTAATATTTCCACCTAGAAAAGCAACAAAACATATCATTTTGCCCAAACCTTTGCCTCATTAAACTGTATAATTGATTGTGACTGAAGGACATTGCTCCCCTGACATCTTGCATTAGGGTTAGTTCACTTCCCTTGAAACTCGGCAGAGTGGGGAAAACCCATCAGCGGAGGAACCCTGGGCTTTAGGTCAGCCATTGTTGGTGTCGTGTGAGTGGGTGGACGGGATGAAGCAGCTGTGCTGAGCCCACTGCTCTCTGACCTTCCCTGCCATATTTGTCCCAGTTTCCGTGCAGGCTGCGGCACCCGCAAACGCCAGTGTTGGATATTGGTTGCATGGCTCCAGCAGATGGGAAGTTGGGGATTAGGATTTATGCACAGTTCTCTTTGATTTCCCATCTGGAGAGGGGGGAAGAGGGGAATCTCATAGTCGGCGAATGTCCTGAAAGCAAGAATCCATGTGGAATAGGGTTTAGGCTGGAGGTCATTTGCTAGATGTACGTATATATGTTATAGTTTGTGGGCACCTGCTTATACAGGGGTTCTTCTGAAATGAAGGATTTGTAGTGAGTTTGACCCACATTCCTGCAGTAATAACCTGGAGGGGATATATAATTTCAACCTTCTAAACATTAAAAAAAAAGATAAAAAAAAAAAAAACATTTTCTGCAATACTACACACTTTGTGTTTTGAAGGCTGCTAGATGCACTTTAGCCAAGCTTTGAAACAATAAAATTTAGTAATGATTCCTGAGTTTCCAGTGTTGCTGTCCACTCTGTCCACGCTGGGTTTTCTTGGTGTCCAGTTGGCATGGTGTGTGGTTAATTACCTTCATAGTAATGTAGTAGTATAGTAGTAGAGTCTGGCAGGGTTAGCTTTTAGTCTGGCACCTGAGTTTGCTTCCCTTCAGTTATTGCATTTATCCTTGATACCCTTTCAGTAGTGGGTGTGTGTGGATTTTGAGGACATAAATAAGATGATTCAAGACTGTTATTGTCTTGTTTTACAGCTTATTTTACATTTGCTTTTGTTTGAAAAGATGTACGAGGTTCATGGTTTGTCACGTCCATGTACCACACTCTCATTTTTCAACTCCTTTATGTCAAGTTTGGAGTTTTTATTTGACTTTTTCTCATTTGAATGCAGGTTCCATTTGTTCGTGCATGCAACTACTGCACCATTTAAGGTGGAACCGAAATCCCATTGAGAAGCATGCAATATTTTAGGTTGTGGGGTAATATTAGGGCCTGTTTACACCTGGCATTAACATGGGTTTTGTTTCTTATTGTTGATATTATCTTGATATACTTTAGATTCTGCTTACAATGGTCACTAGAATGCGTCCCCAGCATGACCGGATGAGATGCGATTTATGTCCCCACATAATAAACACATTAATTTGTACATTAATATCCATTTTCCTTCTTGTAACAGTTGTCCTGCTACAGGGGCTTGTGAACAGTTTACAGTACAGGTGGGGTTCAACTTGGTGGAACAATAGATGGATGTCAAGCCCCTGTAGTGGCTATCTAATGGTAAATAAGCATATGCGAGGGCATTCACACACACACACACGGCGAAGAAAGCAGCTGCAAACTGCTGGACTCCAGCTCCTGACCCCTGCTGTACTATAACTGCATTTGGAGGTGGGTGGGAGGCATTTGCATGGCCAGTTCTTTTGTTGAAAAGGTCAGCAGGAAATATGGAAAGAGAATTTAATACAGTCCTGAGAGCACTGTACATTTACTGCTTCTCCTAAATGTGGCCTTTTACCTCTAAGCTGCAAATACAATGAAGGGCTGGGTGTTGTTCCTTATCTGTATCCCACCCAGTAAAGAGTGGCGCTGTGGTGAAGTGAACTCTGCTGCTGTTAGTGTTTCCTGTCTCACAGTAACACAGCTGCTGCTTACTTCATCTCTGACCTGAGAAGGATTCACTTAGAATTTGATTATAATTCTTTATGAAAAGATTCAGTGAATAAAGATGATAACTAAGATAAGGAAACTGTGGCCTGATACTGCTAAAATCCCATGTCTTTCTACTGTATACAAATAAAAGTGCTGATACATGATTTTTTTTTAATTATTACTGAATACTTTAGATGCACACTTCAAAAAATGTTATGTTTTGTTTAGTAAGGGTTCTGTATGGTTCCATCATGAAACAGTTCTTCAGACTGATGGAGAATGTGCTGTACAGTGTTCTATATACATCCGTTTTCAGGGTTCTATATAGCTACTAACATGTTCTTCTATTGTTATGATGTAACTTGTAACAATAGAAGAACCCATTTTTTGGTCTACAAGAAGTCCTCTCTAGCTTTAGTCCCTCTGATATCGGACTCAGGATTTTTTGCTGATATCAGTTTGATACCAGTTCCCATCCATACGAATATGCCATGTCTAATTTGCATTAATAAGAAATAGAATATTTATTTGTAGGGTCATAAATGCAGAAACATATACCATTAAAAATAAAAACACAAAAATATAATATGTACAGTCAAAACTGACCTCCGTTTTTGTGCATCTTGTTTCCACTGATCATCCTCAAGATGTTTCTACCGCTTGATTGGACACCTGTGATAAATTCAGTTGATTGGACATGATTTGGAAAGGCACATGTTTGCTGCATTGAAGGTCTCAATGAGCACAGTGGTCTCCATCATCCATAAATGGAAGAAATTTGGAAACACCAGGACTCTTCATAGAGCTGGCTGCCCAGCCAAAATGAGTGATCATGGTAGAAGGGCACTCACTGAGCACCAGTAAGACCAGTAACTCCCCTAAAACAAGGACAACAAACAATGAGTATTTTAGTCTAATAAGACCAAACAATACATAGATGCATATCAATTCATAGCATTTTTCTCACTGAAAATTGAGTCATTTAGATTCAAATCAGACACTAATTCTAATGATCTGATATCAAGATTAAAAAGACCATTAATAAATTCAGAGTATACATTAATGAGACATACAGACTATTATGCAGATATGACCAGTGTGTAACTGGTAAATAAAGCTCTTTTCAGCAGATTTTTTTCATCCTCCTACACCAGCAGCTTCATTCTCCATTATCTGTTCTGATATAAAAAACTAAAAGCAGGAATCAGTATTACAGCACAAACAGCTTTGCTTTAACCTGTCCATTGTATCTATTACTGTAGAAACGTCTGTGACTTGGAAAAACATTGTCTGGGGATTAGGACAAACTCCTCTAAACTCCGTTCTGGGTTATTTTTAGGCATCTGGTCACCCTTCACCCTGCCAGTGAATGAACCCCCCTGTGCCACAGGACAAGTTAAGTGTTGGGCATCATCTGTCTCATGGAGAGAGAACAAAAATCTCACAATAAATATCGCAGAAAAAAAATCATACTGCAATGTCATTTTTGTCCAACATCGCCGACACCTCAAAGTCTGAATTTTGTTCCTGTTTGCTTTTTTTAGGTAAGGTAAGGCTGCATAAATAGTGGTAGATCTCTCCTGGTGGCATATTCAGCCAACGAAATGCCCCTTTAGATGCCTCCTATCCATCTCCAGACTTACAGAACAGCCTTCTGTAGCTCACAGCAGCTTTCTAGCCTGCATTGACAAGCTGATGTAAAGCAGTGTTTTAAAAGGAGCTTATTTATTATATTAATCTCAAGGCCTTGCCACTGAAATAGATTGCTTAGTGGCAATTCTAATACAGCTACTGAGAGCACTGGAGTCCATCTGCTCTTTAGGAGCCACCATCAATCCTCCAGCATGCAGAATTAATGTGGGGCCTGACGACTTTTGTTTGGTTCAGAATGGAGCTGTCCTTAATGGGTCCACTGTGGAGGTAGGCTGCATCTTATCTTAGTCTCATTTATCTGATGAACTAATTTAAGTGTGTAGAACATATTCAATATAAAGAAGTAGGCTGCTCCTTTCAATTAAACTTTCCTCTTGAGCAATGATGTGACCACAGCCAGGGAACCGGTCCAAGCCCACAGTTTGCTGACATTGACATTGATTAACATGTACTGTAGATGTCACCATGTTGTGACTGTATTTCAGGGATGCATCGTGTACTGCAGGATGACAGAGCAGTATATGGGTTTGAACATTTAGGAATATCGCTGATGTTTCTGTTCTATGTTGAATGTTCTACGTACCACTGGTGGTACTGTGTTGTCCAGGGACCCGTCATGGTAAATTACGCCAATGCGACTGTATTTGTGAAGGAGATAGTTAGTTGCATCGAGCTGCATTATCGCATTATATAAATCATTAGTGCATTATTGATACATTTTCTCTGCGTAGGCCACTCCAGCCAGGCCTCCACACAGACAGCGACGGCGGCTTAGATGGAGAAGCGCTTGGCTGTTTCATTAGGAATTGGAGCTTGTCTGTGTGGGCTGCAGCATAATGAACTCCCTGTGCTCCAGATGGCCAGAAATCAATGTTGGTCAGGTCTTGTGGAGGCATCCAGAGTAATCCTGTTGATAAGAAATCAGGTTCTTAAAGGGAAAGGGGCTTTTGTCCTTATGATTTTTCTACTGAATGGCACGTCCTGTTCACGGAAGGACCCATATTACATTAGCAATATGATTTGTTGCGGTCTACAATACAGTCCTGTGAAAAGGGGATTTTCTCTCTTATGCATGTTTGTCACAGTGAATGCTTTTCAGCTCTTTAAACACAACATGATATTATATAAAAAGAAAACAACATTTTTTAAACACAGAGCATCTTTTGTAAATGATTTAATTTGGTTGAAAACTAACATGAAGCCCACCCATGTGAAAAATGAACTGCCCCTTAGTTTCTCAAGCAACAAATGAAGCAGATTTAATTGTTAATGAGATCCAGACGATTGAGCACAGCAGGGCTTAAGTGGCGCCAGTCTCCACTGAATGTAAAACTTACATTGAAGTGTACCTCAGAAGACATGAATGGGAAAAGCTGTTGAAATGTAGAGAACGGTCTTTAAGGTTCTAGCATATCAGCAAAGCACAGTGAGAGCAATTATCTGCAAATTGGCAATCATAGAAACATTAATGAATCTTCCCAGGAGGGGCTGGTCTGCCAATATGTCCCCCAAGAGCACAGCAGAAAATCATCCAGGATGCCTGCAAAGGTTCCAGGAAAGGATCCAAGGAACTTTAGGTCATATGAAAGGGACTGAGGAAAATGTGGATGCACGGAAATTCAGCCAGACAGAAAACACTGCAGAAAAATGTGTGCTTGATTTACGTGTTCAAAAAAAAAAACAAGCCTGTACAATCACCTAGTCTTTTGGGATTCTATGGAAAGACCAGTCCGATCATGGTGATGGTAGGGCTGGTATGGGTATGTTTTGCTGCCTTAGAATCTGAAATGTTTGTTATGACTGAATGAACCATGAATTTAGTTCTTTTCAGACAAATCTTAAGAAGACTGTCTGTTAATCTGTCCATGAGCTGAAGACAAAACCTAACTGGGTTAGACATCATGACAATGAACTGAAACAGAAAAGCAAATCCCCTTTTGAATGAGTGAGAAGTAACAAAAACGTAATGTATTTGGACAGTCTTGACTGTTGAGAACTATTGTTTAATTACAGATAACACAATTAATACAATTACAGTTAATACAATTAATTACAGCATAGTGTTTTGAATATTGAGTACAAATGGTTTGTACAATTTGTGTTATAATTATTGATTGTAGCTTTCTCTTTTAGATGCCAGAAAAAGTAATTATTTTGACTTTGTGTAAAAGTTAGTTTCTTAAAGTATTGTGATCATGGCAAAAGTCATGGGATATCAGTAGGTAAATTCACTGTGAAGTGGCATTACCTCAGGAGACAGTTTGGGAATGCCCAATCCTGTGTAATTTGTGAGCGAGGTTGAATATTGACCAGCATGCGAACAGCTAGTAGATGTGAATTGCATCTCGAGTGAGGTATGATTGTGCCAGATGGATGGGACATTCCGTTTCCGGAGCTGTGTGGGCATAAAAGAACAACAACCTTGGGCCGATGCCATTGTGCACTATCCTGCTGGAATATCCCATCATGAACATGAAGTCCATGAAGGGCTGCGGATGGTCACCACACAGTGAAATGTATAGGGCACATCAATGCCGTGTTTTGGCAGACCACTGGACACCGATATGGAATCACCACCAGCCTGCACAATGGGGTCCATGGATTCATAGGCTCTGCACCACACACAAACTCCACCATCAGCCAGAAACTATTAGTACCATGACTTATTGCACCATGCTGGCTTCTTCTCACATCACATTACATTATTGAAGCCTACCACACACAATCTGCTCCCAGAAATTTCTGCAATTCAGTAAATTTCACTGTTGTTGCCATTTTAGTACCAGTGGACAGTTACTGCACTGCCCACTGTGGGTTTTAATGCCTTCTATGATGTTTTCCTGGTCTATATGTAACAAGGAGTTTCTTTGGAAATGGAATGTCCCATCAATTTGGGACCTACTATCATGTCTTACTTGAATTCTGGTGCTGGTCAAAGTTCAGCCTCACTCACACACAAGAATACACCTCACAACTTATACAGGTGTGTGTATTCCCAAGCCGTTCTCTGATGTAACATTAACATACGTATTGAAATACCATGACTTTCGGAACGTGAATAATGAAATGTCACCCTTCCTCAAATATCTGCCAGTAAACTAGAATTAGAGCAGTTGTAAATGGGCTCCAATTGCTCCAAAATGATGTGAAAAATTAACATAAAATTATGAATGTTGGTGCAGTTACTTCTGATAAACAAGTAATTCATTTAGTGGGAATTAGGTGATTTGCATGTTGGAATATTAATTTAGACTAATGGATGTATTTTGTGATTGTTACATTTCTTTATCTTTTGTGCCGTTTTTTTTTAAATTAAACCATTCCCTTAGACAAAGGAAAGATCTGGAAAGGTATGAAAAGGCACCATAGAATAGAATAAACATCCATACTGAAATGATTTCTGAAGACATCTGTACAATAGAATACAGTCCAGAGAGAAAACAATGACAGCATGGCAAAGCGTCACTGATGCAGATGTGAAATGAATGCTACAACGTGCCACATGCCAAAGGGGAAAACATAAAGCCTGGAATTCTGATGATGTCCCCGTCCTGCCTGTCCAAAAACTCCTCGACAATACCTCCTTAGTGCAATGACTGAACTAACACTAATCGGAATTCAATAGGAATTCATAAGCCCTTGGACAAAAGGGAAGTCTGTGGCACTATGCCATTGTTTGTATACTTGTGAACACAAGCCTCTGCAATAAATAATGTCTACAGAGATCAACAACATTAGTCAGATTTCAACATTTATGAGGATTCATGAGCTTCAGTGTTGCCGTCTCATTCTGCCCTGTCTTGTTTATTCCCCAGATACCAAGAAGAATCTAAATCCATGGATGAGAAGGCCTGTGGAGGAAATGATTATTCCTCAGCATTGCACATACTGTTGACATCAGGGTGATGAGATATGATTTTAGTCCATTTGGAATTTAGTTGCTAGGTTTTATTGGTCTGTTTTCAAGATAAATGTGTTTTGCTGGATAGCAACGGGTGCTGTCATGTCCTCACAGGGACCAGCAACGCTTGAACGGCTGGAGGTTTTGTTTTTATTGCATACGGATTCCGCACTCTCCTGATAAGCGGTCGACGGGTTGGTCCGTGATCCTGATTCGGTAATCTGGGGATTATGGAACTGCAGCTGGCATAGCACAGACATTCCTTTAGGGAGAGCCTCTCCCTGAGCCCCTCCCACTGACCCCCATTACTGCAGGCTCCAGTCATTCGGCTGGCTCAGGACGAGCCTGGTGACCTCTGCGATGGTTGATGTGGTGGCCAGACTGGCAGTGTAGAGATCTTTACTGGATCTGAATCAGCTGAATGAGTCATTTGGGGTGGGAATGGAGGTTGAGATGTTTGTGTCACATCCATAGGGGGAGTTAGGAGTGTGGATATGGCAAAAATATAATGGCATGAGAATCAAAGATACGATAAGTATGAAGTTTGTGATCATAGTGAAAAAGTACTATATGAACTAAAGTGAGTTTGATATGAACTAACCTTACCTGTCTGGTGGGGCCATTTTTTATTTTGGGGTCTGAAAAATGAGTAATAATTATGGGGACTTTGTTAATTGAATAATATTGATAATCTCCCAAGATCTTGGATATACAATAATCAGCCATAACATTAAAACCACCTGCCTATTATTGTGTAGGTCCCTCTCCTGGCATTAGTACAGCAACCCCCTGAAGGTGTCCTGTGGTGTCAGGGCCCCAGGCATGAGCAGCAGTTCCTTCAATTACTGTAAATTGGGCCTCAATGAATCACATCGGTCAACCTTGGGAGTCCCATGACCCTGTCGCTAGTTCACCAGTGATCCTTTCCTAGACCACTTACTACTGCCTACTGGTAACACCCCTCAAGACCTGACTGGTGTTCTGGGGATGCTTCTACCCAGTTGTCTGGCCATTAGAGTGTCTCAGATGCTTAAACTTGACCGTTTTGTCATGTTTCCAACTTCAGCTGGCTGTTTACTTGCTTTTACATCACACGGACATCAGATATGCTGGAAACACAACTTCTGGAGTGTCTGGAATCTGGAAACTTACAGGACTTAAGGCTCTACTTTGTTCCAGATACAACCGTCTGAGGTCTTGTTCTAAATGATGAGTGTCAGTTTTTGGAGATCGAGTCACCGAGTCCAGCACACTAGACTGCACAATAAATCCACATACTGTGACAGTCCATCACCATATTGACAACATATCACTCTATTGTCCACTCCTGGTAGGAGGTGTACTGAGGTTTGCTGATGGGTCTTAGAATAAGTCTTCAAAGTCCTTTTCTCTCCAGTGTACCGTATCTCATTAAAATGTCTTTAAATGTTCTAGATATTCTTCTCTATGATGTCTGATTCTCTGACTATCTCCCCATAAAATGTGGAACATGTTCAATACAAGCCTACAGTTTCATATTGTTGTCACCTGAAGGCTGAATTCTCTGAACTTAATCTAAAAAACCTTCTTATAGAATCTATACTAGTAGACCTACACAATCCCAATGTGTCTGACTGCTGAGAGAGTGTGTGTCTGATTTACCATCCAGTCAGGTGTCCAGTGGAAACATGATTACCTTCCCATTTAATCTCCTCCTGGTTTGATTCATCCCCTCAACTAATCTCTTTTTTTCTGATTTTTCCACACTTTCATCTTTACTGTGACGCTATATTGTACCCACAGGATATGAGGGTAGATGAAAAGTCTTTGTAAGGCAGGGCACCATCGCTAGCAATCTTTCAACATTATCTGATCAAAAGAAGTTCTAAAAGTCTGAATACAAAGTTCCGGAAGTGATGAATCTATGATTGCTTCTGGACGGTGACAACTCTGCAGTAGCTGCCGAGGAGCACCGGCCTTCCAGGAAAGGTAAACATGACCTCTGACTTTTCCTTTCGCTCCATGTCTCCCAGGTGTCCTTGGCTGGCTGAGAACGTGTCTCTCGCTTTCCCGCCATGCGTCGCCGTCACGTTCCTGTTTGTCATGGCCAATTTCACCATGGCAACATTCATGGATGCTGGTGTGCTTCCGAGGGGTCAGTAACTTAACTGTTAATATCAAAGTTCAATGAAGTATGAAAATGATCAAATTCCCGGTATATTATGAGAAACTACACTTTCTGTGGTGTTATAACAGTTTAGAGAAGTGTTACGGCAATAAAAATACAGAAAAGAAAAAAAAAAAAGCAATAAATAAAACCATGTCCAGTGTGAATAGAGGGAATCACACAGTTATAAATCAGCAGCCACAAACTGCTGTGTGATCCATTGATTATTCTTCCGATGTTCTATTAGATCTTCTCATTGTATAAGACAATATTCTCATTGGACTGGGGTCATTAAAAATGAAACGACAAGGAATGCTCTTATTTTTTATGTAACTATTTTATTTTTAAATATACTAGAATATTTTAAATATATATCATTTAAATATGATCATATATTATAATGAGTGGGAAACCAGGGTCCTGCAGGCCTGCTGTGAGAATTATAATGACATTCTTGCTTGAAGTGGACCTGTTGTCATGCATGCTGTCTAAAAGCAGTAGTGAAAAAGGGCGTACATTTCGTGCAAATCGGGTTTCCGGGTCAAATCGGGGAATGACACACTTAACCTACATATGTATGGAGTCAAACTGGGGTCTTTAATCCGTAGAACCCTGGGCTAATTTTGCAGGATATTTTTGTAGTTTGACGTACTTTTCTCTCCAAATTGTTAAAAAATATTTATAGTAGACAATCACACATGCCAGATAATATTTTTAGGAGATCCTAGGCAGCTCAGATTTGTCTACATTTGAGATGAAATATTAACAGTATTTATATATTTGTTTGAATTTGACCATTTTTTGGGTTAATTTTTCATCTCAGAAATAATGCTTAATTATGCTTAAATGCTGTTTTTTCTGCAATACTTTCTGCCTTTTGCATTCCTGTTTTTTGTCTGCCTGTCTGATTTGACCTTTTTTGATATTGAGGTGTGTGCCGTGTTGAAAAGCGTGTCGGTGACCATGGAATTCTGTGAGCATAGAGGGGGATAGTTCACAGTTTCTGTTCACAGGCACCTAAAGAAACCGAAATGGCAAGCCACAGTAAAGCATTTGCTAAACGATCAGTGCACATGCTATAAAAGTGTCGAGTTACACTAAGAAATATATGTTTAATTTTGTCCATGACACACGATGTAATACCTTTTATATAGAGAGGCATTGAAAAGCTGCTGGAAGAATTCTCACGTGCAGGTTCTCTTGCGCTACAGGACCACCTATTAACTTTCTCATGGTGCTCATAATTGTAGATACAATGTTAAAAGGAAATTGTTTGGTTATCATTTTATCATCTATTATTGTGGAGTCACAGTGCAGTGATGCATTTCCTTGATAGATGATGGCGCTGTGACAGATATGCCTATACCAGGTCCTATCTTTAAACCCTAATTATGGAGGTTATAATGAGAATGATGCAATTACTGGGTTGTACTCATACACTCTGCCACAGCTGCCATCTGTATATGTGACTCCACTGAATCACCAATCTCTTAATTTCCCTGTGGGAACCCTCCTAAAATGATCAATAAAGTATCTATCTATCTATCTATCTATCTATCTATCTATCTATCTATCTATCTATCTATCTATCCGACTGTCTGTCCATCCGTCCGTCTGTCCATCCACAGCTCTCACCACTGCACGTTTCAAAATAGCCCATAACAGATTCTACCTACTGAGGAAACCGAGGTCATTTGGAGTGCGGAGAGCACTCCTGAGGTCCTTATTTGACACAGTGAAGGCATCTGCCATCTTCTATGGAGTGGTCTGCTGGGGCGGCAATATTTCACCGGCAGACAGGAAGAGACTAAATAAACTCATAAAGAGGGCCGGCTCTGTGGTGGGAGACAGGTGGATGTTAGCCAAGCTGGCATCCATGCTGGAGAATGATTCCCACCCCATGAACGAGACTCTGGCAGCCCTGGGCAGCTCCTCCCTATTTATCCACAGTAGGGAAAATACGCTTTTGATACACGGCTGATTTTGATACAAGGTCAGATGTTTCTTGCAGTTTGTGACCAAGGTTGCACAGACCTGCTCCTCAATACAGATCTTCTCCAGATCTTTCAGGTTTTGGGGCTGTCGCTGGGCAACATTGAGTTTCAGATCCCTTCAAAGATTTTCTATTTTACCTTTTATGCAGGTAACAAAATCAAACTGGTGCAATTAATGCAGGTAATGAGTGCAGAATAGGAGACCTTCCTAAAGAGAACTGATCAGGTCTGTGAGAGCCAGCATTCTTGCTGGTTGGTAGGTGATCAAATACTTATTTTAGTCAATAAAATGCAAATTAATTATTTAAAAACCATACAGTGTGATTTTCTGGATTTTTCAGATTCTGTCTCATGGTTGGAGTGTACCTCTATTCTTTGTAGGTAGTAATTACTTACTTTCTCCACTGCATGAGTGCTTATTACAACAATAAATAAACAACCACATCTTTTCAGGTGATTTATTGTTGCCATTTCTGCGTGAGAACTCAACCCTGGTCTTTGTCTTCCAGCGAACGAGGACGAAGACAAAGACGACGACTTCCGTGCTCCTCTTTATAAGAATGTGGAGGTCCGGGGCATCCAAGTTCGGATGAAATGGTGCGCCTCCTGCCATTTCTACAGACCTCCCCGCTGCTCCCACTGCAGTGTGTGTGACCACTGTGTGGAGGTGAGGCAGGAGTGGGCATGCGAGGGGGAGGGGAGGATGTGTTTGTGCCTGCGTATGTGCCAGAGAGACAGAAAAAAGCAGGTTAATCCCCTTTGCCCTGATCGTTTTGTCCCCTCTCAGATGAAATCTGCATACTGTCAGCCGTATTTAGGTGGCCAGCAGAGTATTATGCATTGTCTGCCGTTCATTCAATTCTCTAATGAGAAAAAAATCCTGCTGCTTAAAGCGTCCTGCAGCGGCCCTGCTGTTTTCCTGTATTAGCAATACAGAGCATGACAGAACTCACTGGAATATGGATATGACACGTTTCACTTAGTTTAGGGGTTAAAGACCTTCTCACAATGCAATTTTAATGCAGTGGAACCTTCTCGCCAAGTCCTACACATTTCTTTTTGGCCTTCTGTGCTCTGTAATTGGAGCTCTGCTCCCTGTCTGCTTCTGCTCTCTTTGATTTCCCTTTAGGTAAGCTATAGTTCACAGCTCTTTGGTCATGAATAGACTAGGATGCTCTTAGAAAAACAGCTGTATGAAGTGGTAATTTCTCAGCGTCATTCCACAGCCTTTCTGCTCTGCTCCTCCATTTTCTTTAATCTCCATAATTTTAATCAGTGCCGTGGCCATGTAAACTTTGGCCATGTGTTCTGCTACGAGCAAGATGAGCTGTTCTGCTCAATGCAATAACGATTTCATAGTCATGATGGAGAGAGCTCCAGGCCTTCTGTAGCAAAGCAGCCCCAAACCCTGACACTTCCATCCTCAAGCTTCCTCAAGCTTCACAGTTGGTATGAGGTGCTCAAATGCTGTGTTTGGTTTGCACCAAACATGTCTTCTGTTACTGTGCCCAAATAATTCATCTTTGGATTCACCTGTCCAAAGCACATTGTTCTAGGAGCCCTTTTTTGTCTAGATGTTCTCTGGCAAACCTTTTGTTTTTATGTCAGCAAGGGTATCCTCTGTGCACACCTCCCACCTTGTTCCTCTTTCTGATGGTAGATGCTGCACTTTGACATCAACTGTGGGAAGAGCTACCTGTATTTCAGGATTGTTGGAGATCTTTCTGTTCTACAGATGATCTTGATAGGACAGATAGGACGCTGACAGCTGTTTTAAATGTTCTCCACTTGTAAATAATTATCTGGACAATCAAGTGCAAACCAAACTAATGCCTCAGGTTTAAATAACACAGGCTCCTACAAAATGTCACGATCGTGGACTTAACAAACAGGTGAAGCGGAAGTGCAAGCAGGGTTGAAGATTTATTAAGCAGATCACAAACATTATCCATCACTACTATCAACAAGACAAGACATGTTGACAAGAAGACTGACCAAGACAGACCGAGACCAAGGATCATATACACAAGATCATTAGACAAGACTGGAACATGATAATGATGGGGCGGGGTTACAAATCAGACACAGCTGGGAATGGACAGACACAGGACATGTGCTTAGAAGCACAAGAGGAGATAAACAAAATAAAGACGAGACCAGAGATGGACAAGACAGATATGTGACACAAAGTCATCTCTAACGATGGTCTAATTTTTTGTAGCTGATGTGCTGCACCTGATTCTAATTTTATGAATTTTAAGTAGTAATAAATACAGGGGTATCCTTTTTTTTCCTCTCAAAGTTGCATCTCTAATAATTACATTTTACAAATAATTTAATATTCCTCCGTTGTATGTGTTTAGTTATATAACCTCCATCTCTCAGTATAAGAAAAAATCAAGATGTTCATATGTTTAAATATCAGTCAAAGGTGTTCATGGGGTGTCCTAACTTTCTCACACAACTGTAAATAACTGTTCTCAGGACTTTGACCATCACTGCCCATGGGTCAACAACTGCATTGGGAGACGAAACTACCGTTTTTTCTTCCTCTTCTTGCTGTCCCTCACTGTGCACATGGTGGCTGTTTTCTCTGGAGGTCTTTTGTATGTTCTGGAGCACTTGGAAGATCTGTGGGCGCTGCGTGCTGCCGTCACGTATCCTTACGTCCAGTGGTGTTATGTTTGTGTGGATTTATATAGTAAGCCAGTCGTAATTCCGTTTTACGTAACCATTTCCCAGCCTCTCTTTATCCTTTAGAATTACATGATTTTTTGTTACTGTGCCTTCAAAACTGGTTTATGTAAATGAGCTTTATTGTGATTGGCTGTCTTCTATCTTCAGTGGGAAATGCTGTTGGCTAAATTACGCAGATATGTAAATGCATGGTTTGTGAGACTTAAAAATCCTACAACTATAACATGAGGCTCTTTGTTATTTAGTTTCCATGGATGGAGGAGTAAATGGGGCAATTAAAACATAATGTATAGGACTGCACACCAACCAGAAAGAGTGATCACCTGCTGTATGAAAATTGATAATGTCAGCCTCAGTCTTTCCAGGGTACAGGAGTCACATATTTGTCTTGACAGTGAATCAGACCATTGATTTTTCATGTTAGGTAGTGTTGTCCATTACACTGTCCAACCTTTCATTCATTAGCTGTACTAACATTAGATTTCATGCATTTGCATTTATATATTTAGCAGACACTCTTGTCCACAGTTGAAGGCCAATGACATGTTGGGATCCTTTGCTCTGTTTTTGCTTGAACAAGGGATCAAACTGGTTTTCCATGTGCGTTTGTTAATCAGCCATTCAATATTAATTTGCTGAGGTATCCATTTAAACCAGCTGCTCCTTGACTGCACTGGTTCAGCCTGGCTGTCATGAGTGTGACAGGCCTTTTCTTCATCCCTGTTGTCGGTTTGGCTTGCTTCCATCTGGTGCTGGTGGCAAGAGGACGAACCACAAACGAACAGGTAAGATGCAGTTAATGTAAGCCTGCTACTGCACCCTGAAAGCCTATTGCCTGACAACTTAAATACGGTTGACCAGAAACCTTGACTTGAGCAGATAGTATTATGTCATACTCGAATAAAGGATGGCCTTCCTTTCAGGTGACTGGGAAGTTCCAAGGTGGCGTGAACCCCTTCACACGTGGCTGTTGTGGAAATGTGGAATTTGTCCTGTGCAGTCCCATCACTCCAAGGTGAAAAACTCTCTTTGTGTTCCTAAAGCTTTATCCTCTATGGAACTGCCTGTGTTGCACAATGAGGGAAACCAAAAGCTTGCAAAGCTGTGAGATGAATGATGCTACATCTATGCAGCAAGCAAATTAATCCTACTGTGCATTTAAAGTTGCATGCGTGTACCTCCTTTAAACTTAAATTCTAATAATACACAGTATATAAACCAGTATGCCAACACTACTCAAGCTGCACGCTGCTATTGCCATAGCAACCTAACTGCAAGACCAGGCAAAGGGCCCTGGTTAGAGTCTGGTATTTAGAGGGAATATTTTGGTAGTCGTGAAATTTTTATCCCATCCTAAATTAGTAATTTCGATGTGCACATTTACTTCTCTCTCTGAAGAACCATGAGATGTCTGAACTTTGGACTCCAGCAGAAAGCAGAAACTTAGGTCAGATGATCTGTTTAGTTCAAAGGAGGAAGCTACTGCAGCTGCTCTACAGGTTATACCTCACTTAGAGTGCATATGTGCAGCTAAAGCTCAAGTTCATTTAAACTTTAGCTTTTTATGAAACATCATTAATTAATTCAAAAGCTGAAGTTGATTGATTGTTTTCTTAATGTGGATGAACAATGTCTAAATGATTATTTTTCAAGTAATGATAAATGAAACATTTTAAGCCTTGAATTTTTTGGTAAGAATCCAATTCTTTAAAATTTTAATAAATGTTTATTTAAATTATTTGAAAAAAGAAACTAAATAACACTCTGCATGTATGACTTTTATTTTGTTTAATTGCAGGGGATTCACTATGCATAGAATAAATCTCAAAATTGTTTAACCCCACGATCTGAGCTGCCTTGGACATCTATATGTACCTTTCTACTGCATGCAGTGCAGGGAAAATCCACCAGGGGGCAGAAAACGTGGATCTGGTTTTAGTTTCTTATTTCTGTAATTATTTTTTTTTAATAAATTCATGATATATTATTGTTACCATGTAGATATTATTTAATAATTATTTTAGATACTTATCACATGTATAGTTAAAAAAATATGTATCAATTATGGTGCACTTGGCTTTAAATGCTCAAATATCAAATGCCTGCCCCCAGTGTTCTGGTGAGCTTGCATGTAGCAACAGTTGTGATTCCACTGTTTAACAACCTCATAATCCAGAGGATACAGTAACATTCAGGGGCACAAATTCCACAGTACAACATGTATCAACTTCGGAACATTCTGTTTACCACAGGGTGTGAAATCTCAAAAGGACATTCATAATGTAGCATTAATATTCGCATTATGAATGTCATGAGTGGAGGCTCACGAGTGTGCTTGTGTTAATAAGAAATAAAGTTGAGTGTTTTGGTTGCCAGGTTGCGGCGCGTTTAGTTGAATTAACTGAGGTTTTTGAGGTGTAAGTTGTGGTTTGGGGTGGGGAGCCTGTCTCTCTGGGCTGTAAAAGAGCATTTCCAACACATTCAAATATCTGCTATGTTTTTAACTAAAGGCTTCTTTGTGGCTTCTAATTTTCTTCCTTTATGTTCTCGTCCTTAAATGTTCCCCACAGATAAATCCTGCTTAAAGCAAGTGTTTTAAAACAGCATGACGCCTGAGTATGGAGTGATGGCACATTTTCACAGGTCCATTCATCACATTAAACTTGCATTCCCTGTTGCTCTTCATTGTCAGATACACTGGGAAGCCAGGAAAAAGACAGCCTGTCCGTGTGCAGCCTCCATTCCAAAAACCAGAGCTGCGAAAATTGTCCCCTGTAAAGGTTGGGGACAATGGGATCCACAGCAAATCACCACCATCGAAAGTAAGACAAAGCCCATCTGATGCTGCCAGTGCTTCTTTTATAATATAATACCATACAGTAGTGTAATAGTGTAAGTACCATATATTTTACAAGCACTTAAAAGGGGAATGTGTGGGAAGCATTTAAAATCCAGCACCCAACCTCACAGGAATGTTCCACCTCTCTTTTTATGTGTTCTCAAATTATACCTTATGGACTGGTGAAGAACCTATTTCAAGCTTTTAATCAAGGGATGTGAATTTGTCGTGCGTATTAACCGTCTGCATAGCAGCTTTTGTTTCCTTTCTAAGTGCAACAGGGAGACATCAGGGTGTCTTTGATGGGGTCTTAATTGTAGTGCTGGGGGCCCATTTACTGCTCTGCTACCTCAATTGGACGCATTCATGTTTTTCATGCTTGTCCCCTGCCAGCGGGAGTCCCCACGTGTGCTCAGCGTTCCTGAGTTTAAGCGGCCGAGCACTCCACCCCCTCTGCCCCCAAAACCTGACCCGGTTCTGCTCAAGAGTCACCTGGCAGCACTGGAAGGTAGGTGTCCCTGTCGCTATTGTACCTTATGTGTTGTGTCATTCAACAGAGCATTGGTATATTATGTTTTGTGATAATATGCTCAGAAATACAAAATTTCTAATAGAAAAAGTTTTTTTAATAGAGAAAAACAAGTCAGAATTGGTTTTGGTGAATGGGAACAAGTTTAATACCTAAAGAGAAAAATTTAAATTAAAAAATCAGAGAAAATGCTTGCACTTTATGAT
Source organism: Acestrorhynchus altus (assembly GCA_034509495.1). Classification (NCBI taxonomy): domain Eukaryota; kingdom Metazoa; phylum Chordata; class Actinopteri; order Characiformes; family Acestrorhynchidae; genus Acestrorhynchus; species Acestrorhynchus altus. The sequence goes on along the minus strand of CM067519.1, from coordinate 5,498,543 downwards.
ACCTGAGACATTGTTTTTAATTTAGGATTAAAACAGCTCCAAGCTGGGGTTGTGGGTTCAATCTTCTCTTGGACCACTGCTTTGAGGAGCTGGTGTTTTCTCCCCGTTTAAGAATGACATTTTTTAGGACCATTTTTTTTTATTTTCATCAACATTAATTGAAATAATACAGGAAGAAGTCCTGCAGCTAACATCCGGGTTTATACACAGGGCCCACCCCATTCCATTCCCCTGTACTCTAAACATCCACTACATCACAATCCAGTAGACCCCTCCCTTCATCTAAAGTTGCTGTGGATGTATTTGATCTGATCAGCAACATTCCTGCTACCACACTTTGAGCAATGCTCCAAACAAATGCTACAACTCCTGTCTCCATCAAAGTTTGGTAGTTTTCCTACTCAGTCACAACCACTTTGCCTGGTAACTCACTGATTATGAGTTTGAGTAGGACATCAACGCCTCTTTATGATCCAGTCATCAACAGCAAAAACTCTTCCCAGTTCCCAGATATTTTTGGATAGTAACGGGTGTAGCCTGGCCTGGGCTTTTGGGGTGCCACGTCTCTGCACAGTCAGGTGACACCCCTGGATAGTAAATAAAATGGCTATATTTGCATAAATATTTGCCCTGGTTTCCATCACCACCCCATAATGAAAGCTATACTGGTATAACGGTAAGGTTCTCTCTCTAGAGTGCAACATTTTACATCAGACCACCCTGAATGACTTTTTAAATATTTAACCCTTTTCCCAGCAAGTTCTGTAATGTAGTGTAATTTAATGGTCTTCCCAGAGTGAGTTCCTTGTCTGTGACTTCTGCACAATCAAGGTGGAATGGAACAGTGCTGCCTTAGACGTGTGCTGTTTGATTTGGGAAAACTAATTAGAAGACAGACTTGATGAATCAGTGGAACTGCAGCTGATTGTTGCAACACTTTCGAGGCTAAACGTTCAGATCCCACAGATGGGACTGGACTTTGTAAAGGATTAACGACTGTATTGTGTAGAAATCTGGAAATGCGGATAACTCATCCATTTAAATTCCCATCCTGAGACTGGGCTTTGTGATATCTGCAGGTCGTTTGTAAGATGAACTAGAAATGTCATATTTGGAGCATAACAGTTTGGTGAACATTGTTTTTTTGTACTTTAGAGAGCTTACTGCACTCCAAATCTGCAGTGACTCCTGGCCAGAAATTGAGCAAATTTGGTCAGATTTTGGAGTCGCCTTCCAGAGTGCATTATCAGGTTCCCAGGGAGCAGGTGAGTGGACATATTTAACTGATAGTTTGTTAAAAACCATTTACAATTTTCACGTACCTCAACTCTAGTCTAAAGTTTGGTTCTTTGGATTTGTACTGGAGTTATGGGGCTAATTCATGAGGCTTAGACCATGCCATTTTAACCTCATGCCTAATCATCACACACTTGCCTCAGGCTGTGCTGAGTTGTTAAATAATCTTAAACAAATCCGTTTAAACAATATGAACAAACATCAGAATATGTTTTGGCCACATAACCTATTTCCACATTTGTCAATTTAGATGAGGAAGAGGGAGAACCCCCACTTTCAGATGACCAATAGGTCCCAGGACCAGTCGCCTGAGTCCAGTCTGGAACAGCTTGAGAAGCAGACTCCCATCTCTGTGCACTCGCTCCTGCAGTCCGGCACACTTCCCTTGAACTCCCTTACCCTTAACTCCCGTTCACTCAGCTTGAAGCACGCCCACCGCCGAGGGGACAGAGCCCACATGCTTGGTCAGCGCCCCGAAGCTCTGGCCTCCCGCCCTGCCCAAAGCGTCCTGAGTGGACGAGCCGGCAGCCTCTCCTACGACAGCCTCCTCAGCCCGGCCGAGCTGGCCCAGCGAGGGGCGTTCCCTCTGGCTTACCGTGCTCCCTTCCTACCTATGGACCTGTGTGGCAGAGGTCCCACTGATCCCCAGCGTCCGCCCCCTCGTGCTTGCAGCCCAGTTTTTATGACCGCGAGCAGGCGGTCACCCCAGCACCGTGAGTCCTCACCAGTGCACTACGACAACCTCCCTAAAGGCCTCATGGGCTCCATCCAGGAGCTGGAGGAGCGTGAGAAACAGCAGCAGCAGCTGTTGTTGCCGCCTCAGGCTCGCTCACAGCTGCCCATCCAGGACCCTCTGGGCGTCTATGACACGCCTGGCCGAAGGAGCCTGCCACCTGAGCCATCATCCCGAGGTCCCACGCCACCTGCCTACGGCTCCCGTGAATTCCTCATGAGCAGTGCTGCATATGGCTATAGCAGCCGTACTCAGCCGGCTTGCTCATCCACTTCCTCACTGAGCCGCGCCCCCAGGACTTCCACCTCACCCCTGGGCTCTAATGTGGCCCTCCAGGGCCGCTCGATTTCTCCCTCTATCTTCCGCTCCCTTGAGCGGCAGACTCAGCGCTCACCCTCCACCCTGCCTGGCCCGCTGCCCACCTCCTCCTACGCCACCCACAAAGCACTGGCCTTCATTGCTACCTCAGAGCAGAAAGACTCAGACCCAAAATATGAGTCCTGATTCTCCCACTGCATTCTTGTATGTTATGATGGACAGAAGGCCTATTTTAATGTGATTTTTTTTGCTATTGAGCTCATTTTTTCACGAGAATATTTTAAAGCCAGTATTAATTGTATTATTTTATGCACTAGTTACCAGTAACGTTTGATAGCAGAGAGACTGATAAGCTTCATTGTTTGGCAGGCTGATGACAACTGCTTTATTCTGCTCTGAAAGGAAGAAGAACGTTTCATGCAATATTCAGGTTGGGTCATGAATGAATTTTAATAGTTAACATATGGATGTTGTTTTTCACCTCCTTTTTTCACCTGTTTGAGTCTGAGTACACTCTTAGAAATAAATGAGCTAAGTGGAAGCAAAGATGTGTTTCGAAGCACTTCCATAAAAGAATATTTTGAGTGATACGGTGATTGGGATGCCATTTGTGTCTCACTGATACATTTACACACAGCTGAGGTCACAAGTTCACATAAACTCCTCATGGACATTAATTTCATGGCATTTACTATTTGGTTAAATGTCCCTTAAATGCAAGTTGCACCTTGACCAGATCTCACCATTCAATTCTGGTTGGATATTTGAACAATGCTTGAAAGAACTGATTGTGAGTGTAATGCTGTGGAGAACATATTTTCAGTAGGGTTGTGGTCAGGTTTGAGGTTATGCTCTAGATGTCTGAGGTAGTGCTCAGTTATTCAACCCACATTGTGCAATGTACCAGTTCCACTAGAAGCAAACAGCCCTAGTGCATGATGCTACCACCACCATGCTTAACAGCTGCTAGAGTTCTTGGAGATGATTTATCATTTTTATCATTGCTAATTGCACACATAAGCTGGTTATTTTTAAAGCAGTTTAATGCATGCACTGCATGTTTTATTAGATGTAGTGCTGGCAGATGATTCAAAATAAGCTTCAAAGGGTTCAGAGGGCGAAATGGCACCCGAGTAACGAAGTCAATCTTTTGGGCTAGAACGGCTTTTCACACCACCTTCTTTTCTGAACCACGTTTTAATCACAGGACACCATAAGGAACCTCTGCAACACATTCTGAAATGTCTGGCATTTTGCTTGATGTCACTACTTCTGTATGAATAGATGAATAAATGTTGCTAATATCAGTCAATTTGTTTTTCATTTCTACTCATAGCTTACTAAAAGGTGTGCTGGTGCACTTCCTAGTCTAACTTTTATACTAACAAGCAGTTTGGGTTCATAAGTACTCTGCTTACCTCTGCCTGTAGAATTTTCAGCCAAGGTTAAGGTATTTACGAAGATATATTGAGGCAACCTCGTGGTTTGACTGAAAAGAATTGGTTCATTAAACACGTTTATAAGGAGCTTCAGAAAAGAACATTTAGAAAGGTGGTGAGAAAACCCATCGCACAGACATTTGTCTGCAAAGTGTTATAACCTTTGTGGTGTACATTTTCAGCAGTTTGTGAAATCTGACTTGCCAAGTGTTTTATTTTTTTTTTCACCTACGTTTCACTCACAGGTGGAAGATTTACAAAATCCAGTGCTGTTGCTGTAACATGCCCACATCGAGGGAACAACTCTTGTGGGATGATGTATGAAGTTTATGAACATTTAGACAACGGACATCCCCTCGCACCATAATGCAGCCATGCGTGTTGTCACTGTCCAATAAAATGCAATGAAAAGCATGTGTCTCCACAATAGTGACTTTACAGAAGAAGGCAAAAGTGTTTTTAACTTTAAAACAAGGCTGCACTGGCAAATTAATTCAGCTGTGTTCTACAAGCCTGCCCTTTCAGATCAATTTTGTATGGTTGACCAGGTGGGGGTGGTGCGTTCTTTGCTGGTCGATTTGATTTGGTCAGTCAAGGGGTAGGGGTGCTTCCCAGCCCGATTTTTCCAGACTCTCCCAATGGCCAGTCCATCCCTGCTTTGAATGCAAGTTAATATAAAAGAAGAGAAATTAAATTGAATATCAGAACAGCTATTGGTCTATTCTTCCAGACATATTTACACATTTACAGTACACAGTGTAGCTTCAGTGTTCAAACCATGGGGGAAACTAAAAATGGAGATAGCGGTGATATGCCTGATTCATATTTGAAGAACTGATGGAAGTACACGAGCTGCAGAAGATTGCCTTTGATTAGAAATTTGACTATTGAGTCTACCACAAAATAACTGCTATGACTAACATTAAGAACACATTTCTTCAATAAGAGATAAGTGAAAGTTCTGGAAAAGGCCTGTAGCCCGCAGATCAAACATCATTTGATCTTACCACACGTTGTGTGTGATCAAAAGAGCAGAATTTCTGTTTTAGCATGATGTAAAAGGGATGTGCGAGTGTGAAAAAGCTTTTAAAACTTTAAACATCTTTTCCACAACAAAAGATCCTTCAGCAACAATTAAATTCTATAGCAGATAAATATACCAGCAAGCTGAGATCCATTTAGGAACCTTTATTTTTAAGAGTGTATAATGTATATTATTGGAACATTTTGTAATTTTCGATACTTTTGTGTGTTTTTGTTAACTTGTTTAGCCAATAAAGCATTATCAATTTCTTTTGCACTGTCTGATGGATTGTCTAGGGTCTAGGCCTCCTTTCTGGAGGTCTTCCTTTTTGTGAAAACAGGGCGGAGTAAGTTGTATTGTTGTCTTAAAAGCCAGAAGGAATGAGGCCACTGGCCTGCCACTTCCTGACTTATCCTGTCTGCCCTCTACAGCTGCTGCCTGAAATTGGATCTTAATAAAGCTTTTCAGTTTTGCCTTCTAGACTGAGAAAAAGAAAAGGCATTATGATCTACTGGCCCTCAATGGGTAGTGCTCCTTCTAGTGTTCATACTGAAGTACTGAAAGTATTTACATTTACTGATGTTTAATCTCTTCTGTCCTGACTGATTTCAACTGATAATACATTTACTGTCGAACCACTTTACTGAGAATAGATAAGTGAGTGAGATGATTTCCAATAGCCATGAAGTTAAATGACATTTCTTCATTATTTTAAGATAAATTATTAAAATACCTCTTGCTGCACCGTTTTTAGACCTTTTCAGGTCTATCCACAGATTGCATTTGAGGTCTGTTCCACAGATCTATCCACATAACCCACGGTGGAATGTGGTTTAGGATTTGTAGCTTTAAATGGTCAAATTTAATGGACAGTGCGATGTTTTCTTCCAGAATTTGCTGATCCCTTTTTCTCCAAACATACATTGTGCTCTATTTATAACTTTATCAGCCAACGGAAAATGGAAAAATGGTGAGGAAGCAAGAAAAGTTTTCCTCCGACTTTTCCATGAAGGCTATATTTGTGCAGGTGCTGCTGCACAGGATCCGTGCTGCACTACTCCTGCTAAAGCTTCCTGAAGGTTTTTGGATTCAATGCAGATTTTCTTTCCAATCCTATGAGCAGTTCTCTCTGAATTCTCCTTCCAGACCTCAGTTTGACTTCCATCACCTCTTAATCACTGCTGTTTCTTAAAGACATTCTAAACTGAGAGTGCAGTAGATTCTGGAAATTCTCTAAAAATCCTGAAGTCATGGGACAGGAGCTAGTTTTCATGTTCCGTGACTTTTGCCAAATCCCAAGGAATCTAAAGAACACAGCACTGCCCATTCTAGCCAGATGGTGCCAGTCACAATCATTACCACCCACTGTGCTTTCCACTGTGGGGGGTAATGCCATCTTTGACATATTCCTGGAACATGTCCCACTATGGATTAAGGAATGGTAAATGCTTACACAACTCTGTAAATGGAATGTCCCATCCATCTGCCACCCTTACACCATCACACCTTCAAATTTGGATAATTGACATTGCATTGCCACAAGCAGGCTGATCAGTGTTTATATAGGAATGTTTATTTTAACTGAGTAGGTTCTAGGGTGGCGTTTCCCATCCTTGGTCCCGGGGACACCTCTGCCCTGCACATATTAGAGTTTCCATGCCCCCAACACACCTGATTTAACTTTCAGAGTTGCAGGGGTTGTGTCAGTGCAATTCACAAAAGTGTAGGGTAGGGGTGCCTCCTGGACCAGGGTTGAGAATCACTGGTCTAAGATACTCCATGCTCTGCTGATAAATTCATTGTGTCTTCATAAAGATAGTTTTGTGTACTTATGTAGCAGTGGTTCATTTTACCATGATGGCAAATGATGATTGTATCCATCGTCTCACAAAAGATGGACAGCTGGTGGAAGGTAACCGAAGAGCTTCAGCTTCACTCCTAAATATCGCTGACATATGGAACTGCTGTTGGACTTGCAAGCTTGATTTTTCCAGCGTGAGCAGTTACAGACAAAAGGCTTTTGTGTACATAAGTCATGCTTTCTCTACATGTATGTCAGCATGTTTTAAGGTGGTTCAGTCTGAGTGGTATTTATCATAGGCTTTCCTGTTGGACGGTCTTGGAGCTGGAGCTTTTTGTGCAATGAAATTTCTGCACAGACGCAATCTCCCATCGCATCTTTCATCTAAACTCGGAGCCGTGACCTAAAATCTATCCAAAGAGAATACCTTTTGATGACTAACTCTCAGTATGCTGGTCATATCTCACCATGTGCCATGGAAGCTCTACAGAGGACTGGCTTGAACGGAGAGCTGTGTGGAGCTGAATCAGAGGAAATAGGCTTTGTGAAGAGAGGGGCTAATTAACGAGTTCTATAGACAGGCTTTATCTTTGAAAGCTGTCCAGGCACTGAAGTCTCTTTTACTTGAGATGTTCCTCAGGGAAAGAGAACTATAATGTTCTGACAATTTGCAATGTGTGGCCCTTGTCACACACACGGGGTCAGACGGAGATAGGCCTGTGTTTAAAAAATGGAAATGGACTATGGAAACAGGTTGGGTGGTGGTGAGAATAAATATAGACAGGGATGATGTAAGAAAGGCCAAGGGCTTTAGTAGCACATAAGCCCCTCGGTTCCCTGCCACTTTACTTATCCTGTCTGACATTCAACTGCTGACTGCTGTTGGCTCTCAATAAAACCTTCATGACTCCTTAGAGATAGTGACATGCTTTTAAACATATGGCCTCTCATGGGTGGTGCTCCCTCTGGTGTTCTTGGGAACAACTGGATGATAATGACTGCTTGCATTATTTTCCAGTGCCATCATATTCATATTCAATGTTCATGATATAATTCAGAAAGGCAAACTGACATTTTTTAGTTGCATAAAATTCAGTTTCTGAAATGATGAACATTTCAGATGTTTATCCACACCGTCCACAAAGAGGGTGAGTCATAGAAGATCATTGCTGATCCAACTGAGGTAGCAATAAAAGAATGAAGTAGAACAGTAGCTACAGTGCTCATTTTTTCTTTTGTTAAATATGTGAAAATTGTCATTTTAAGCATTAAAAATTACATTTGCCTTACAATATATTGCAGTTCAATATTATAGTTTGTAACTTCTGTATAAAAGTGCACCCTAGTGTTGGCTTCAGCATTACTGATGGAGGAGCCACCATCCTTGAGTCCAAATGAGGCTACACAGAAGACCTCCTGTGTTATAACCAAATAATGCCCTGTTTATAACCTATTATTCTGTTTGCAGGAACACTTTGTAGTTCTATAATCAGACATTCATCTGTTTCTCTGCCTACTTTATTCTCCTCCTTTCACCCTGATCTACTTTTTTGACATTACTATTAAAATCTAAGGTAACAGCTGAATACAATATACAGTATGTGGAGAAAACAGTCTCCACTGTCCAGGTAAGGTGTTCTGCTAGATTGCTGTGTGGGGCTGCATACAGGCCCTTAGGCACAGGGGTTAGTAAGGGTTTCCTTTACGGGTTGAACAGTGTAGGTGTGTCCAAACTTTTGGTCCTGTATCTTATAGTATTGAACAAATACACAGACACTCTAACCTTTTTGGAAATATGTCATATTTAATTTTCCTGTAGGGACTTTGTTTAACCATCATCAGATCAACCAAACATGTCATTTGAAACCAAGCATCTAGCCATGCAGTCTGCCTTTCCAAATATCAGTGAAAGATTGGATCACTCCAAAGAGCTCACACTCAATTCCAGATTGGTAGTGTAATTAGGTTACCATTGCAACAAGTCACTTGGTGAAAATTCTTCCATTCTAGATATTCCATCATTTTGGGTGCTATTATTGAATAGAAGTGGGAGCGTTTAGGGACCACAGAACCTCTGCCGCACAGTCCCAGACCACGTAAAATTACAGAGTGGGGTCATTGGGTGCTGAAACATGTAGTTCACAAACTATATTAATGCCTATGGGTTCAGAATGGGCTGTTCGAAAAGTGGAATATTGGTGCAATGTGTCTCAATACTTTTGTCCATGTAGTGTATTTATATATTAATAAACACATTACTACTAATTGTACAATAATAATCGTTAATGATCTCAGTTCATGGTGTCTGGCTGCCTGACTTGGATCTACATCTCTATGAGGTGGCGGAGGGCCACGGCGTCGCTTTAAACTGCCTTTGATCAAATATTAACAGCAACCCGTGTGCTTGCAGCTCGTTATCTGTGTCCTCCACAGGCTCTTTTTTTTACCGAGCCTGGGTTTGATGTGAGGCACAGAGAGGGCCATCCTGGGGTGGGAATGAATGGGAATGAAGGGGCATGCTGGAGCTGTTGCTAAAGGGCAGTGATGGTGTGAATAGTTTCTAGTTACAGTTACTCGGATCCATGTGCTAAAATATACATATGATGGATTTCTGTTTTCAGGGGTTTATTTTTAATGGTGATGAATGCTTAATGAATGTTTAATTTCATTCTGTTCAACTGGTGTTCTTGCCTTTTAAAGCGTTGAGTGTAAGTGGTTGCTAGGTGATTCCTAGATTAGTGCTTTTGGTTGCTAGGTGGTTTCAGGTGGTTGCTAGGGTCTTTCTTACTGGTTGCTGGATTGTTGCTCTTTGGTTGCTCAGCAGTTGCTATGGTCTCCCAGGTTGTTGAAATAGTGTTTCAGGTGGTTGCTAGGGTCTTTCTTACTGTTTGCTGCATTGCTGTTATGTAGTTACTCAGCAGTTGTTATGGTATCTGAGGTGGTTACTACACTGTTTTTATGTGGTTGCTATGGTGTTGATGAGTGGTTGCTGTGGTACTCCATGTGGTTAGTTGGTTGGCTCCCCTGCTCCCTTTTATCAGACCAAACAGTCAGAAGTCGATAATCTGAGTTGGCCTGCAAAAATACACGATGGTAAGAAAAACCAGAAAGAGCATTTCCAGAAGAAAATGCAGGGGGGTGGTGTTAAATGAGTGGCTCCGACATCCAGGCAGTTGTGGACAGTTGATATGTAATCACTAGATTGCTATGGCATTGCTGGGTGTGCATAGACTGGGAAGGGCTCCTCGTTTCTTTATTCATTACTTTTGAAAGGGGGGTCTCTCTGCGCTTCTTTTGTCTGTTTGAAAGGTGGCCTCACCATGCTCATTTTGGTCTTTCAAAGAGAGGGACGAAGTTATTGGAAAAGGATCCGGGGATTTAGTCCCTCACCCTGGACCTAGTACCACCCCTGGTTTTTGCCAGGTGATTGCATTGGCATTGGTAAGTGGTTACTATGGTGTTGCTGAGTAGTTTCTATATGTAGTGTTTGGCAATGTCCAACAACAACAACAACAACAACAACAAGAACAACAACAACAACAACAACAACAACAATAATAATAATAATAATAATAATAATAATAATAATAATAATAATAATAATAATAATAATAATAATAATAATAATAATGTAATTTTGGGTTACGTTTAAGCTTAGAGTAAGAAGGTTCACTGTTTCTCAACCCCTGCCCTGCACGTTTAAGTGGATTCCCTGATTTAACACACCCACGTCTACCCCAAAAAGGCTTGTTAATGAGCTGATTAGTTGAATCAGGTGTTTTGGGAACAGGTAAAGCATTAGAATGTGCAGAGCATGGGTGCCCCCAGGAGCAGGTCTGAGAAATCTCCAGTACTGTAGTTGTATAGGAACCTCACTTGAGGAGTTTTTTTACTGGCCAATGTTCACGCTTTAAAGCAGCTACTTCCACATAAGTTATTACTTTTTTGAAGTTCCCTCTACTTGAGTGTTGCTTTAGGCTAATTTCCTCATCCCTGGTCAGTCAGAAATGTAAGGCTACAGATGTTCCAATCACTAGATCTCACTGCTTCAAGTATTCTCTGCTCATCTAACTCATAAAAGGCTCAGTAATTGACTGATAAGTCGGATAAGGATGTTCTGGTAGGCAATTCTCAAAATTGTGCAGCGCAGTGGGTCTCCGTGCCTGGAGCTGAGAACCCTTGGGCTACAGCACTGTTGACACCAGTAGTGTGTTTTCTTAATTGTGAGTGTTATCAGGCCACGGTGCATGTGTTATTTCAGTCCACATGGTCATGGAATCAGTCTTAAGATTAATGACTCTGCTGTGACTTATTAGGTATGAAGTTTTCCAACCCAGTCCTGGAGGACGCCACGGCGGTCTACATTTCTGTTGTATTCCCAGCACGACTGAACCAGGTGAAGCTGATGATCTGGCTCTGTGGTGCCGGGAGCTGCAGCAGCACAAAATATGGATTGGTTAGCAGTCCTTAAGCACTGGGTTGGGAAGCGTTGTGCTGTATCCTGGAATCGGCAGTAGAGTAGCTTAATGAGCCACTTTTGCATTATGCTGTAAAGGACACAAGGCTCAGGCCTGACTTATTGCAGTGCAGCTACACAGACCATGAGACCCATGATGTCAGCAAAGATTTGCTTTGGGCAATAAATGTGTTATTCAGTGCTTGTGTGTTTCTCCACGCTGCATGATTCTGCTGCTTTCCTGCAGGACATGACCCCTGCTTTGGACATTAGATCATACGAGTGTACATGTTTGTTGTTCTGTCTCTTTCTCTCTCTTTCGGTGTGCATGTGCATGTGCGCGTGTCTCTTTCTCTTCCCCCAGATGCAAAACAATCCCATTTTCCCTCTAATTAAGATGCCGAGTGTCGGGGTCATTGCTGTCCGGCTGATTTTGCGCTTGAAATGCTGTGACATTCTGCAGCATTCGCAAAGTCTTCAGTCTTGCATGATAAAACGCCTCCTACAGTGGCAGCTGACAGCAAAGAAACCGGATAAATCATCCATCCAGATAGCAGCTCGGCGGGGAAAGTTGTCTTACATTTATTATTAATCACAATTCAGACAGAGTTGTACCCCATTCATTATTCATCATAAAAAGTTGCACTGGGCCCTCACCCAGCGCTGTGCCGCCCGAGGGGGAAAGTGTGCTCCACAAGTGTCTTTAGCACATTATCCTCTGTGGCAGCATCCGTGGCGCCTCAGCCAGTAATGTCATTAACGCTGCCTCGGTTCAGGAGTTAAACAGGTACAGCTTTCTGAGTCAACTGCTGCATCGCCATCGCAGCTCTTCCAACTTAAGCTCTTGAAAAGGCTTACCGTACTCCCTCCCTGCCATAAATAGGCTACACAGCCTTCCCCTCTCCACCAAAAAACAAGCCCGCCGTCTCAGGCTTTCTGTCAAACGCCATTTGCGATGAAGTCTCTCAGGGTCTCGACACGGGCTGCTGTTGACTCTGATTATGAAAATGAGCCCCCGGCTTCACGCAGAGAGGAATGGTAAAAGCAAAGCGCAAAATTTCAAAGGCCGTCATCAAAACCGCCATGAAGGAGGCAAACAACGATGTGCTACACGTGTAAGCATTTGTCTGTGGGTTGAACATTCTTGTTGGTGGGAGTGATGGCATGTGCTGTCTATGCTCCTGTGAACCATGCTTGTGTGTAACATCTCCCTCTGACTTCCAGTAGCTCCAGGCCTGCTTGGCCCTGACGGTGTTTGGTCATCATGACTGAAAATATAAGCTCCCAGCAAGAGCAAAACATCACATTGGACACTGTGCCAGCTGGACCTTTCTAGCCCTCCGGTTGCGAGACTAGTAAACAAGGTATTATCATATAAAAGAGGAAAGCGCCAAATGGTAGAACATAGCACTCTATGCAGTGGTAATAGATCCATTATTCAATGTGTGGGTGTTTATTTATGGCCTGCCGATTTTAACATCACCCTCTTTCGTGATTTTTCCTGCTCTTCACTTTCTGTGTAGACCATGTAATCCTAACCTATCTCATCATTATTTTAAGGACTGTATTGTTATAAAGGAAGGGATTTTGAAAGAGACAGGCATACAGAGAGAGAAAGAGAGAGAGAGAGCGTGTAATCTTAATTACTATTTTGATAAGTAGCTTACTTTACATATGTGCCATTTGAGAAGGATTAATCAGTGCTTAAACAGAATTAAATTACATGCTGAATCATTCTGTTGATGGTAATTCCAAACCAGAATGGAGCAAGATGAGCGAAGGGTTGTGTCTTGTGCTTTGACAGGGAGTTGCCCAGAAGGGACTGTCTTGCTGGGTCTTCCAATGGAAGTACATCTTGAAAGTAAGACATGGTTCTTCCACAGGTGGTTCTTCCATGGTTCTAACCTGTCTGTAGAGTCATTTTTGTGTTATGAGATACTTTTTGGAACTGACACATCTTCTTCAAAGTGTAGCATATCTGCATATTAGTGGAACATTCTGGATATAATAACTGGGGGAGAAATTTCTTTGGGAAAGTGGGATAAAAAAAAAATTGTATTGTCTCTGTTTAAAAGAATTTATCTAAACTGGCATTTCCTGTCAACATATTTTAATATTATGGATGAAAATCTCTAATCCTGGTCCTGAAGATCTACTCAACCCAGGGAATTTAGATGTAACATTTCAATGTTGGAGCCAAGTGCATTAGATCTGAACTGTCCAGGGTGGTAGATCTCTAATCCTGGTCCTAGAGATCCACCATCCTAGAAAGTTTGATCTAATAGTAGTGAATCCCAACACAATCTACTGATTACCCTGCTCTAACAGACCTGCTTAACCTGGCAATTAACCGGTGAGTTGAATCAGGTTTACTTGGAGGAAAAGCAAGAAAAGCACAAACCTATGGAGGAATCTGGCATTCCAGGAGCAGGATAAGGCAGATCTAAGACCTTTGAGAGTTTAGATCTAATCTAATGTCTCAATGGTAGAGCCAAATGGGATGGATCTGAACTGTCTAGGGTGGTAGATCTCTAATCCTGATCCTGGAGTTCTGACCACCCCTAGGATTTTAGATCTGATGTCTAATAGTAAAACCATGTGTTTGATCTAAGCTATTCTATTGTAGGATGGCCAATCTCCAATCCTGGTGCTAGAGTTCTACCACCGTTGAGATCAACACACAGATCCAGAAGTCCCTGAAGGCCTTCATCACCTAGATCAGGTGTGTTAGATCTCAGTTGGAGCTCACCTCTCTGGTAGATGACCATAGCTGTGGAGTGTTCATTACCAGTAAAATGAATCATGTAGAATATATGGTGCTATATATCCTACAACAATGTGCAGTTCATTCAGGCTACACTCACCCCCGCCGGGGTATTTATTGTCCTATTAACAACAATGACAGAGCCTCCACAAATCGAGAAAGTTCAATATGTCCATTAGAGTGGAGCTTCTTGTCCATCTCAATTGAATCGAGTAATGCATTTCAGCACTTTATATTGCAGGAGAATGTCTAGCTTTAATTAGTCTACAGTGTTTCTTTGTAATGGATTGAGGGCGGCTTAACTGGAGTGTGACGGTGGATTTGACTGGCTTGCTTTCATCTGTGGAACAGTAACTGTCCTTCACTGCTTCACTCATATATGCTTGGTGGGGCTGAGCTAAAGCAGTCTCTCTCTCTCTCTCTCCCACACACACACACACACACACACACACACACACACACACACACACACACACACACACACACACACGCATAAACACACTCTTCCTCTCAGTTATTTCTCCCACCCCCCTTCCCACTTTTCCTCACTCATCATCAGTGTGTGTGTGAGTGTATCTGTGTGTATGTATGTATGTGTGTGTGAAGGACCTAAGCCTGTCATCCCCAAAGGGAAGCCTGCCTCTGTGTGTGTATATGTGTGTGTGTGTGTGTGTGTGTGTGTGTGTGTGTGTGTGTGTGAACGGGTTAGGACGTGTGTGCGCATTCTGCTCCACAGCTGAGAGAAGAGAGAGAGAGAGGGGGGAGAGAGGTAGAGCTGAAAGCGTCTGGATTTCGACCTCCGCATTCATTCTTCCTTCTTTATTCCCAATGATTTAAACCAGTTCTTCATCCTGTCCTCTTTCCAAGGCTTTTAAAAAGCGTCCTGCGGTGAGAGGGGCTCTGACCGCCGCTGTTCATTCAGCACCTCCCTTCAGCAAGCACTGGGCAAGGGAGAGAGACTGGGGGCGTGCGCCTGAGTGTGTGTGTGTGTATGCGTGTGCTAGATTGCATGTGTGTGAGCATGATCGAGTGCATGTGGATGCGTGAGCCGGGAGGAAGGATGGCTGCTCTTGCCTGAGCTGGAAGAGAGAAAACTCTATTCCGGAGGAGGACACTCACACTCACACTGCTGAGACCAGACAAGGAGAGGGATCAGGTGTGAGAGAGGGAGAGAACGAGAGCCAGAGACACCAGCCTGCTGAGTAGACCACCCTACAGTTCCATCGCAGAGGAGCAGAACCATGCCTGCGGAGGTGAAAGAGGTGAGAGCTGGGACTGATGCTCCTTTCCTCCTTGGCTGATGCTTTGCTGGAATGGCTGGTGTGCTGGTCTAAGGGGCTGGGCACTCCACTGGATTTTTATTTCCTACGACACATTCCACACGCTCTGCTTTGATGCATCATATTTGAGCATGTGAGAAATAATGAGGGATATGGATTGATACCTGTGGCAACCCACTAACGATTGATATTCCCTAACATCCCACGGCAGCAGCCAAAGTATATATGCAGCTTTGCAGCTTCATTGTGTGATTAAGTGGCTTTAAGCCTGGGGTAGGTGGTGGTGATCATGGTTGTGAGGGGGGTTCACTGCAAGCAGATGTATTTGGCTTTATGCTGGAGCACTGCTTGGCTGAAGCAACATAGCGAGATGTGTGTTTGAGGGAGGGAAGGGAGGGGGGGGGGGTCCTGATGTGATGATGTTTCCTGTTAAGACTAGCAGGCATACTGCAGAGGCCAAGATGCTGTGAGATGTGTGATGCTGCTGTGAAAAGAGCACATTGACAGCATGAGCCCGCCCAGGCAACTGACAGCATGCATAAGAACTTCTGTTGGCAAGCCCTGGATGTGAGAGAGGGAGAGCGAGGTGAGGTGTGGGAGAACATCCGCAGTGAAATAACCCAGCCGGAATGCCTAAACATGGGTGCTGGCTTGTGTACAGTTCAGTGCGACTTTTAGTACGACTGGCCTGGCCATAACTCGGGGCGGTGTGAATAGCACATGAACCCCCCCCCCACACACACACACATACACACACGCACTGAACTTTGTCATCAGTGAATGATTCATCTGTCATATTCCGGGTCTGTGACAGATATCGTGGCTGGCATGCATCTTCCGTGCCCTTGAGCGGGTCACAGTGGCTTCTGTGCGCTCATTAAAACACACTAAGCCACGCGTTGTTTCCCTCGGTCCATGCAAGCGGACTGATAAGAGTTTCCACAGGGGGAATGGGCACGCACGTGAGGGACAGACCAAGAGCCGTGGCCAGAGTTAGTTGTTCTGGTGCAAGCAGCTCTTCTGAACATGAATAACGATGGTACATTGCACCATGATAGGTAGAAGTGTGAGTTAGGAAGCTTATGCAGACCTGTTCGGTCTTTGGAGGACTGGGAATTGTGCAAGGGGACTGCAGGATCACAGGAGAATTCTACTGCCATGACAGTGTGCTAGGCTGAGAAAAGCTCTAATGCAAATCCCATCTGACAGACTCTCTCACTCTTGCCTTCTTTCCCTTCCATGTTCTATTTCAGACTTACTTCCATAGGGTCAAGTGCACCCAAGTCAAGGCTCCTGTGTCAACATATCAGACTCCGATTAATGATGGCATCCTCCGTCATCCAGACCTTTTATTATACTAATACCTTTATGACATTATTGAGATGTTCTTGGAAGATGACGCCTGACAGCTTTTGGCGCTTGAAAGGTTCCGAGAAACAATGATTACCTTCTCTTTTCATCACTGTATTCACATCTGTCTGTGAACATTTTCCATTTGCCTCGCTTAGCATAAAATAATGGTAACTGATGTTTGTTTCAGAGTGTCGGACGCATCAAGCAGAACGAGAGGATATTCTTGTTGACGTGCTTACATCTTTCTTTTCATCAGAGCTAGAGGAAAGCTGTATCCTCTGGCATGCAGAGATTTGGTGTTGGGAGACTGATGCTTGTTTGCAGAGCGTTCAGCCATTTTTCTGCCACACTGTTACATTGACAGTCCATCCATCCTCACATCCTTCTCTAAATGCACGACTGCCTCCCTTAACCGTCTCATCATGCACTGTCATTTAAAGGAGATTGCTTTATGATTTGAAGACAGAGCTACCGCACTAGAGGCCATAAAGAGCTTGATAGTCTCGTAATTACTCCAAGAGATGGGATGATACGATTGCTAACTGGGAAGCAGTGAATATTTGCATTTATGAAAATGTTCAATCGGTGGAAGTCCAGTCATAATATTGATTTCTTAAGCGGTGAAGAAATGGCAATAGCTTTGGAATCTGCCTGGGCGTTATGAAGTAATTATCTCCATGCAGAGCACTGTGGACACGCTATTAAGTAGCTTTACATAAGTCTCTACTCTTAAAGTAGGCCATTTATTGCTTGTTATCCTTATAGGTCAACTTAAAGGCTCATCACTTCCAGAAGGAAAAACTGGAGAAGAACGTACTTATGAGTTTGTTGTGTCTAGAAAGTTGAGGCTCAAGAAATCCATGGAGGATGTTCAGAAGCCTGGCTCATGCATTATGCAACAGTCCTATGAGTAGGAAGAGGAAGATATACTTATTTTCTGCCCTTAGAATGTTTGAGTTGCTGCGAGATGGGTGCAATTTCACTGAATTGCCTTAGGTGCTTTTAAGACTGAGCTGTATTTTGATACAGTCAACGGTCGATTAATTATTTGAGGCACAATTTAATGTTCAAGAGCACAAGGAGAGGCCAATAAAATCACAATATCCACCTCCAGGAATCATAGGCCCCTGCAGGCACATGCTGGCTTGTAGGTGGTTTAAGATTCAGCTCAGGTCAGCCTCTGCTGAAAAGAGAGGTCTATGGCTAAGTCCTTTTTACCACTGATCTTTCTTCTGTTCTCCTTTGGTCCAAAAGGAACAGAGCCCAGAGGATCCCCTGGTGGTGCCCTCAAAGAAGCAGACCAAAGAGCAGGCGGAGGAGGTGCCTCCTGCCGAAGATACCCCTGACACCCCCTCCTCTGACCTGTCTACAGTCACCTCCACCAACGGAAGCACACAGAACACTGATGCTAATGTAGGTTGAATGGGATGAGGGGTGGGTTAATGGGAGAGACACAATGATGGAAGTTGATAGTAGCTATGTATCTACTGCCCTGTGGTGACATCCCATTAGCTTAGTCACTGATGACTGAATACCATCAGGCAGTACGCCAGAAAATACTATCAGAATTGTGCCATGTTTACTTGTGGAATTGCAAATAAGACTGGTGTGTACAGGTTTTGCTGCTCAATTCCATTAAAGCCTATTTTGGACAAAATTTACATTTAAACAGTTTTCCTTTCACATGTTTGGTGACCACAGTTTCTTCTCTTTCGCTTTGGAGCTTCAAGCCTGATGTACCTATCGAACTATGGAGACTATAGGTAGATACCACTGGCAAACTACAGCAGACTTCTTTTCGAGGTCTTTCAAATGGACTTCTATTGTGTTTGGCAACTCTTTTAAGACTGGGTTTGAGAACAAAAGATGAATGAGACGTACGGTCAGAGTTTCAGCTTTGTTGCCTGTTCCATTACAATAAATGGCTCTGATGTCTGCTTGCTTCAGCCTTGGGATCCAGAGGCTGTTATTAAAAGCATAAACCAACATGAAGACCAGAGAGTCATGCCACTTTAAAGCTGAGAAAGGAGTAAAAAAAATCAGAGCCATTGTAACCTCCACAGGGCGGGGTGAAGGGATCACAATCCACCACAATCATCAGCAGTATAAAGTTTCAGGCAAGTTAGCCTGTAACATTAAAGAAATATGACATAATTATGAGCTCCTACACAATGTTATTAGAGCATTCCTTACACGATATTCCCAGTTAATATGGAAACATTTGGGATCGTTCCCAATACTAAACATGCACCAATCAAATACATTACTTGCATCACTTATTTCAATATGCTTATCAAATATGGAAAGCCCATATTTGTTTATGAGAATGAACAAACAAACGCAACAAATGCAAAAACAAAATGTCACATAAAAACATTCTAATAACTTCCAGAAAAGTTCCAGATTGAATGTCCTACGAACCCAAAATTTAATGTTCAGAACTTTTATGTAATGTCACACCAAAGTGATGGAAAAGACAAACTTTGGAGAAAGAAAGTATCTGCTCATGATGCAAAAAAGATCAAAATATAAGAAATCAGTGAGAAGCATGGTGGAGGTAGTATTATGACTTAAACTTTCATGGCTGCCTTGGGAAAGGGCTCAGTAATCTGGACTGATGATGTAACATATGGTGGTATCAGTGGGACACTCTGCCAATTTACAGAGGAATTTGTTCAACATAATTTGTGAGTAACTTTGACCAAAACCACACAACCAACACACCAAAGACTTTCAGCACTGCATTTCAAACCATGCATTTCACTCCTTCACAACTGACAGATGACCCCTCCCAAAACCCCTGAAAGAAGCTGCAGGAAAAGCCTGGATCAGAACAGAAGAATGCAAATGTTTGGCGATGAACGGGGGTCAGTGAAAGTGGGTTGGTGCAAACATATGCAACCTTATATTAAGAAACTATTTAATTTGTTCTAAAACGTGTATCTTTGCTTACCTAAAGACAGTGTCCTGCCACCAAAATAGTTTAACACATATGTGGGAAAGCTGAAATTCTGATCTATCTATACATCTTTTCATTCTTGTAGTTGGAATTTTTCTTGCTGTTCTTTGCAGAATACCTCTAGTGCTGAGACAGTCGTAGGTCGCCTTGCTGCTCAGCTTTTCTATGTTTAGGGGCCTGTGAGGACCATTTCAAAAAATTAGTTTATCTCTTCAGGGCGTCCATGGAAGTTTGGAGCTATATTTTGGATTATTGTCCTGTTGTAGTAACCACCCTTTTTTCAGCTTCAGGCTTCTAACAGATGCTTTGATGTTTGCACCAGAATTTGCTGGTATTTTGTGGAATCTGTTTTTGCCTTCACCCACCAAATATGTTCAATAATGCCACTGGAAACAAAACAACGTGGTAGATACAACCCAGAGCTGCACATTTGGCATGGAGTTCCTTTAATGAAATGCAGTTTAACTAATGAAATGCAGGCTAACTGTGATTATATGTTTTCCTATTAGTTGGGAAACACATTATCCTTGTATCTTCAGTATATATGTATATATATATATATATATATATATATATATATATATATATATATGTGTGTGTGTGTGTATGTGTGTGTGTGTACAGTATTGTGAAATTAATTTGTATTCACTATTGATGCCTATCACGTAAAAGATGTTTATACGCCTGCTGTTGAGGTGTGTTTTGGATTTAACATGGTCCTTGCAAGTGTCTCATCTAAATGCTGCCAAAATGCCTAGATTAAGTTGTTTAAAACAAGTTGGAACTTCAATATATTTATCCTTTTTCTTGATTACTACCATCTCAAATGGATGTTTCACGCAATGCAAATAATCAAGGGTATATTGACTGTTATGAGTTGATTTAATGTTAGAAACATTAAATAAGTCAAGGACGCTTTGGCCCAAAAGATCATTGCTTTGCACAAACAATAAAAGGAAAACAATAAATAACCAAGTCACTGAATGTTCCCAGAGATACAGTTGGAAGCATAGTTCACAAACTAAAAGTTAAAGGAACACTGGCTACATTACAAGGACATAAGTAGAGGCAGAAAGGGGAGCAGATTCCTGAGGAGGCAGGTGGTCAGAGGCCCTTGATTGACTGTAAAAGACCTGGAGCAAGATTCGCCGATGTTTCAGTTTTTCAAGGTGAATACTAAACTCACGGTGAAATCAAGGTGAAAACTCAAGGTGAATACTAAACACTGAAGGTGTCCAAGGTTTACACTTCTACTGACCCAAAAGCACAGTCTGCTCAATACCATATACAATAAATGAGCCACAGACGTTTTGGGACACTGTTCTATGGAGAGGTTATGCAAAACTGGAAGTCATCAGGCCTATGGATCAACGTTATTTCTGGATAAGGAAGACTGAAGACTGAAGACTGGTGGTGGCTGGATGATACTCTGGGGCTGCTCTGCTTGTTGAAATATCAAGACATTGTAGCAGAAAACATCATTCCATCTGTAAGGAATCACAAGCTTCCAACAGGACTTTATCCCAAGCGTACATCAAAGTCCACCAAGACTTGATTTCAGAAGTCCTGAAGGTTCTAGAGTGGCCATCACCGTTAGACTTGAAACCCATAGAAATTCTTTGGGGACATTTAAAGAAGAAGGTTGAAAGGAGGCAAATGAAAGGGTCTAAGATTCCTCAGGAATAATACCAGAAGCTGGTCTCTGACTATGTGTCGTGTAAAGTAAGGTCAGAACAGCAAAAGTGGACTCTAATAAGTACGAGAGACACTTGTCATGAAGAGGTTGAATTATTCTGAGACTGAAGTCACCATTAAAAGTGGCATTTTGTTATTTGGAGAAACCTCTCGTTACAGTTGTGTTGCACTTTTTAAATGGATCTTGTCTGTCAATATTCTAACAATAATTAAATCAATATATCAATGTTTTCTCTTGCCAGGAATGCATTTATGCAGTGCATGTCTTTTATAATCAGTTAAACTTGGGATATAGGGAAAACTGTGATTTTTGATTGATTGATTGATTGATTGATTGTTTTTTTGCCCAACCCATTTGAGCTTAATGTAACCATTGTAAAACACATTTATGAATGTATCTCCAATAATACTGAGCATTAATTCCAGTAATGGTGTCATTGTGTTGGGCTGCTGCTGCAGAATGATGAGAGTTCAGGGATAGGGACAGAGAAGTCCTCCAGCCCTGACACTGAGTTGAACCCCCTCAGTGCCTGCAGCTCTCATGAAGAGGTTGTGCCGAAACAGCTTGAGGTGAGCATTTCAACCTACAACCCCCCCGACACTTTCATCGAGTTAAATCACAAACACAAACACTTGGAATTGAGAAAATATCATACAGGACTGGCATTTTCTCTAACCGTTACTTTCATTTCGAATTTTGTCTTTGCAAATGTAAAGATATCATATTGAAGTTGTGATGCTTTGCTGGAATGTTCTGTTTATTTGTATGAAATTTAGTTTGATATGATTTGAAAAATGATTTGAAAAATGTCATACAAATGCAAAACTTAAAAATGTCCTTAATGATTTGAAAAATGTCATACAAATGCAAAACTTAAAAATGTCCTTAATGTTCTGGTGCTTAACGGTGATATGAATAAGCACAATATAGCCTAATTTGACATCTGTTAGGATCAAATTACATGTTACTTAACCTTTAGAACCTTTAGAGCCTTAGTTTTTAGGTGTTTTTTCATAGTTTGACATACCTTTGTTCAACAAAATGTTTTTTAAACATATTTATAGGAGACAGTCAGACATGCCAGATATAGTTATTGTCATGAGATCCTTATTTCTACATAAATATTTATGAATTTTACAATGTTTTTTATCAAAATTGTGTTTTGCTTATGAGGGCTAAAAAACACATATGTCAGACATGCTGTTGGAAATTGCTGGAGTTGGAGGGGTTTTGAGCTGAAAATGCAAAACTTTTGATGAAATATTTGTAATGATTAAATTGTCATGGATATTTATAATAATATGTTTTTCAAAATACTTGACGGAAGTCAAAATAAAGTAAAAAACAACCTGAATGTCCTTTATTATTTTTGTTGCTCATGTATATGTCAGTATTATCCACTCTCAGGGCTTTAATTGTGACATTTGAACACTGTGGAAGTAAAGGAAGATTCCATTCCATTCCAACAGTCCATTCCTTCTGTCCCTGATCAGTCAGAATGTGCATGCAGGTTGAGCTTGCACACGTGGACAGAGCAGTAAACATGTACTGGAAGCTGTTTTGGCATTTAAACTGGGACTTAATTCAGTTGGAAGAGAGTGATTCAAGCTCACTGATAATTCAAGCTCACAGAGATTGTTACACAGCAGTGTACACATTGTAGTTTGTTATAACGTGTATCATGTCTGTAGGTTACTCAGATCCTGAGTTATGAAGCCTAGAAATGGGCATGTAACTGCCTGCAAAGTGCAACTCTCAGGTTGCTTATGTTTACGTCTCTGCCCAACCTAATCAGATTAGTATATGCAAATTCATTTGCACGTAAATGTTGTGAAATGGTTCTTGACTTGGACATTTAGTTCTAGGAATAAGCTTTAGTGGGTATAGAGCCTTAGCTTTATGTGGGGGTTCTTTAAACCTTTTAAATGCTTTTATTTTCTCATTTACAAAACTCTTTATTGATAGGTTTTTAATCCTTTATTACACCTTTATTTCTAAAAACAAAATGTCGGTAAAATACAGTGTCAACCTGGTGCTATTGAACTTTAAATAAATTGTCATGGTGTACTGATACACTGGTACATTTGGCCAAACTGCTTCTCAGATATGCATGAACTGCTCCGTAGAAACACTAGGGTTAAAGTAAATTGGATCCACTTCATTGCATCAAATGCCCTGCTGCTGGCAATTTACCCAACTCAATTGGAGTTCCTCTGAATCGCATTTCATCAAAGTCCCCATTAAACTAATTTTCAGCCGAGTGAAAAATTGTTTTCTGTGTAAGTTGTGCACATCGGGTACTGAGATAAATGTATATTCAATCCTGATCTGTTGCTGGCGCAGTCCAGACCTTACATAATCGGAGAACTAAACAGTTGGAGGTCTGAACCCTCCCATGGTGTTTGGAACCGTGGCCTTAAATTGCTATAATAATATCCATCATATTTGAGAATGTATGGAAAAAAAATGAGTAAATTAGTGCTGGTACACAGGAAAATGTGTTGAGATAAATTTCTCAGTATTCTTGGCTTCCTTCTCAGGAAAGGACATCTGATGTAGCCGAGACATTTCAGACAGCATGCAAAGGCTCACAGGATTCAGAAGACACTCTCCTGCCAAATGCCTCTTTGCTGGAGAAAGGAGACGACTGTGCTGCAAGCCAGGCCGCCACTGTAACTCTCCACACTGAGACCACCACCTCTTCTGACACGCCAGGTGACGGTGTCAAAGATCAGCCTGCTCAGCACGGCAGCACACTTCAAAGCCCCCAAGTAGCCCTAAGCAACCTAGGCACCATGCCCCTTGGTTTCCCATATCCTCCACCCTACACAACCCTGCCCACCAGGAACTACTTACCAGAGAACTGCTATACCCTTCCTCTTCACCGAGACTTTGGTCGAATTGCCCAGAGTGCATCTGTTTGCAACGGGGCAACTAAAGGAGACCAGGATGGTGCTGATCTGAGGTCAGGAATTGCCGCCATCAGTCATCCTATGATGGGAGGAACCCTCCACATGAGACCAACTCTGGACCTTGCGGTTGACGATCACTTGGGCCCACTACCACACACCTACCTGCAGGACCTGTACAGGATGCAGACACTGATTCCGCAGAAACGTGCCAGCATGGTCAGTTTGGACACCATCCGCAAGGACCCACGGTGGAGAGACCCTAACTTGCGGGAGGTCATAGCTATGCTCAGCCACCCCATGGACCC
The DNA here is from genome assembly GCA_034509495.1 of Acestrorhynchus altus. NCBI lineage: Eukaryota > Metazoa > Chordata > Actinopteri > Characiformes > Acestrorhynchidae > Acestrorhynchus > Acestrorhynchus altus. The sequence goes on along the minus strand of CM067519.1, from coordinate 5,474,207 downwards.
GGTCAAGTCTAATGCAGCTGCTTACCTACAACATCTGTGCTATGAAAATGACAAAGTCAAACAGGATGTCAGGCAGCTACGAGGCATTCCTGTACTGGTGGGGTTGCTGGACCACCCGAAAGCTGAGGTCTACCGCAAGGCATGCGGTGCCCTGCGTAACATTTCCTTTGGCAGGGATCATTTCAACAAAGTTGCCATCAAGAACAGCGATGGCATTCCCGCACTCCTGAGGCTGCTGAGGAAGTCCAGTGACATGGAGGTCCGGGAGTTAGTCACAGGTTTGTCCTGCTTTGAGCTCTCTAGGGTTTATCTCATGTTGACTGAAGCTGGGATGTTTTACTCATGACAGTCAGGAATCCAAAATCTCAAATAATTTGAATATTTTATAAGATTCCCACAAGAGATGTTAATTTATTCACTCAATACTTGGTTGGGACTCCTTTACCATGAATTGCTGCATCAGCGCAGTGTGCCATGCAGGCAATCGGCTTGCTATGAAAGTGGCCTTCAGCTCGTCTGTATTGCTGGAGTGGGTGTTTCTTCTCTTCCTTTGATAATACCCTATATATTCTCTATGGGCTTCAGATCCAGAGAGTTGGCTGGTTGAACACTAATATCATGGTCAGCAAACCATCTAAAAGTAGTTTGGGCACTGTAGGCAGGTACTGTGGGGAGTCCTACTGGAAGGAAATCAGCATCTTCATAAAGCTGGACTTGATAAAACACAGTGAACCAACACCAGCAGACCATCACAGAAACTTCACCCTGGACTTTAGACCCCTTGGATTCTTTGGCTCTCCACTGTTCCTCTAGACTCTATGTACATGAGTTGAGACTTCAGGACTCTTGATTTACAAGAGGACTTTAGAGCTTTGAGCAGCAGTCCGATGCTTCTGGCGCTGTCTCTACTTCAGGAGGTGCATGATATTAGGAATGCTGCAGTTGGAGCCCCTTTCCTGGAGATTTGTGTGTGTGTTGGCTTTTGATGTTCTGACACCAGTCTCAGTCTCACTCCTTGTGAAGCTCTGCCAAGTTCTTTAACTGACTTTTCTTGATTGTCCACTCAAGGCTGTGGTCATCATTTTGCTTGTATTCTTTTCCCACCACATTTTCCCCTTCCAGTCAATTTTCCATTAATATGCTTTGATAAGGCACTCTAAGAACAATGAACAATGACCATCTGTCTTTTACCCTCTTTGTGGAAAGGGTGGATGATCATCTTTTTGATAAGAGTCAGGTCACTAGTCTTCCCCATGAATGTGGTTGTGTGTGCTGGACTGGACACCATATTTATACTGTTTGCATAGTAATTTGCACAAACGAAATAAAATATTCTAATTGTTTGAGAAACTGAATTTCTGGTTTTCATGAGCTTTAAGTCATGATCAAAGTAAAACACTGAGCCTTTTCACACTGTTGTGCACAAAGCATCCATTACTGATTAAAATCATACCACGTTTTTATTAATTAGATGGATTAATTGATGGAGCTCTGAAATATAGCAGTCAATTAATTTCTGATTCGTTTGCCAGGAACTCTGTGGAATCTTTCATCTCATGAACCTCTGAAGATGGTGGTCATCAACCATGGGCTTCAGACGCTGACCGATGAGATCATCATTCCACACTCAGGCTTAAGAGGGGACCCCAATGACCCTTCCAGGCCAGGAGATCCAGAATGGACCACAGTTTTCAAGAACACATCTGGATGTTTAAGGTACTTTTGTAACATGCATGCTTGGTCAGATGCCTGATAGTACTTTTATCTCCAGTAGTTCCAGAAAAGCAGCTGCTTTTGGAATAAAACATCTTTGAAGCACCTGTACTGCGGCTGCGAGAATGACCTGTGTGGATGCTGCCATGTTTGTGCAGGTCTGTGTAGCTTACAGGAGCTGTATCTCCTGCAGGAATGTGAGCTCCGATGGAGCTGAAGCCCGCCAGAGGCTGCGTGAGTGTGAGGGTCTCGTGGACGCTCTGCTTCATGCCCTTTACTCTGCTGTAGCTAAGAGGGATATGAATAATAAGGTATGCACGCACAATGAAATCATCACAGGACCTTCTTAATGTGAGCAGAGGTCAGTCCAAAAAATATTACACATAATGTGTAGATGTTTCACACCTGGAAATTGCCTGCAATATTACACTGCTATTGTCCTGCAATATGATACTCCATCTGCACTCCCATGAGGGACATTTGCAGTGTCCTGCGATACAAAAATGAAATCGCTGCATGGTTGGTTGTGGCCAAAATGATTGCTGTTATTTTTATCTTTGGCCCGTTTTTACTTTTTTCAGTGCTTTTTTTTTGTCGCTCTTCCCAGTCTGTGGAGAACTGTGTCTGCATTCTGCGTAATCTCTCCTACCATGTGCACAAAGAGGTGCCGGGGGCGGAGAGGTTTTACAGCAACCCATCTGCTCAAACCACAAAGCCAAGGAGCCACCCAAAGAAGAAGGATGAGACAGACTGTTTCGGTGGACGTGGTACCAAAGGTCAGCTACTTAGTGCCTTAAATGCCTTCAAATACCATTCTGCAATTAGCAGTGAAATTCCATCAGTCTTAATGTGGTGTCCATTGTTTCATATCCGATGACCCCTCAGAAGGTCACAACCACAGGTTGCATCCCAACCTATTTGAATTTACTGATATTCTACCAAGAACTATTGAAAGACTGTAAACGCTGTATTTACTACACTGTAAACAGTGTAGTCATATCCCTGATCTGATGTCTGTGTCTGGTTTTCAGCCCTAGTTTGTTATAGTAGTTGTTGTATTATGTCACATTTAGCTCATAACATGTTTTCTGCCATTGTGCGTGTCTCCTTTTCATGTGGTTGCTTATACACTGTCGGTCCGACTGTCTCCATCTGCAGAGGAGTGGTTCAATCAGTGTGAGTCTGCTTCTGTTCCTGCCTTGCCTTGTATGTTTTTCTAGTCAGTGGTGGAAAAACCTTGATGCTTTATTCCAGTCATGTCACATACACTTGATTTATTCAGCACTCCCACTCCAACACCCACAGTGCTGCCCACACATACACTCAAGCTTTGGACAATGCGAGTGCTTGTTGCTTGAGAATTCTTTTTTTCTTTTTTTTTTTTTTGTAACGCACCAGTGTTGCGTTGTTGATGGTACTGTGCCTTTTCAGGCAGGAGGCACGGAGCAAGCGACAAAACATACAGCACTTTGGAAATGCCCAAGCGCACGCTGCCAACAAAAGGTGCACAGTTTTACCTTGGCTTTTGCCTCCAATTTTTATATCCATCCTTATCACTTTTTCACTCTTTCATATCCATTTTTCATTTGGGTCCTTTCACCGCTCCCAAGGAAAAGACTCTACTTTTACTGAGAGAATAATTTCATTTCTTATAATAAATGTTTCAGAAGCAAGCTTTTTTATATATACAGGGATGCGCCAAGATATCGGAATCAAATAACAGAGAACTGCTTCAATCCGCATTGGACTAAATCTGAACAGTGATTCCAATCAAGGTTGCATTTACTTAGAAGAACCATTTTGGAACCGTAAAGAACCGTGTGTGTGAAACCACGAGATGTGTGAGTGTGAAGAACCTTTTTACAGTGATCATAACATTATGACACTGGCACGGTGGTGGTGTGTTCGTGTGTGTTGTGCTGGTGCAAGTGCATCAGACACGGCGGTGCTGCTGGAATGGTTACTGTCCACCCTTTTAGACACTCCTGTCTAGTTGCTCCACCTTGTAGATGTAAAGTCAGAGACAGAAGCTCATCTGTTTCTGTGCAGCATTTTTCAATAACCTTAAAACTCAATCAGCCCATGTTGTGAACTGTTTATATCAATACAAATATTGCACAATTTTAAGATATTGATATTAATATCGATATAATGCCCAGCCCTATGACCACATAACATTGTCAGCAGTATGAACACTAAAGCATTTTGTTTTGTCATGGACAGTTACAAAGTACCATCCATATCCACCACGTAATCACCCATACCTGTAAAATATTACAAAACTGGAAATCAAATGCTATACCAGATGAGCATATGGACTGTCTCCAACTCTGACCAGTCTGTGTAGTCCAAAAGTGGCAGGTGTGAGGTAAAGGTCTGCGTGGGACCAATTGTTTAAATCCTACTCACATCCACTCCTGCCAGAATCCATCCTGGCGCTGCCACCCGCAACAAGACATTTCCTCTTAGTCCCACCCACAGTCCCACAGACTTGCCTTTAGTTGGCTTAATTGTGGTGTGTTTAACTTTCTTCACAGCACTTTCCACAGCTTAGGCCAACTGACTGTCTACAAGCTCCGGCACTTCTGTAGCAAAATATTGCACAAAAATATTTGTCACATGATTGGTTGCGTTGCAGATATTGAGTTTTTTTTAACCATCTTATTGATTGTTAAGCTCATTAATAAGCTCTACTACTAGGCATGGTAATAGTTGTATGTTTATTACCATTTTATATAGATTATCTATTAATTAGAGGAAAGTTTCTACAAGTATATGTTTTCCCGACACTGAAACTTAGTCCCATGCCTCAAAATAGGAATGCAGACCTCTTATGTGAGGTTCCAAATAGTGACTGAAACAGGCTTTTCCGGCTTCTTGTACGATCGCTGGTTTAAACGTGGTCAAAGAAGTCCACGGAACATGCTGTGTGGCACTGCTACTGCTCATCAGGGAACACCTCAAACGTGACCTGTTCCCACCAATCTGCACATCCCTTCTGCTCTCCCAGTCATCCTGTGAACCACTCCTGGGGAATGTGGGCACATCTACAAGCCCTGACACATGAACAGCACCAAGGACAGAAAAAACGATGGAGTGAAAGGACTGAAAGAGCTTTGTTTGCATGTTTAATCATGATCAATGTCAAACGACAAAAATATAAATTATGCCTCATCGGGGAAGTCAAACCACAACCTGCCTAGAGGGGATGAAACACTGTCTGACAGATTATCTCAACTTCTGTGCAGACATGGTCTCCCCCATAAAGACTGTACAATGTTACCCCAACAACAAGCCACGGGTAACGGAGGAAGTTAAAACTGTCCACAACAGGAAAAGGCTGCCTTCTGGTGCAGGGACAAGGAGGCGATGAAAGCAGCACAGCAGGTGGTGAAGCGCTATGTGAAGGAAGTTAAGGACATCTACAGGGGAATGGTAGAGCAGAAGCTGAAGAAGAACCGCATGAGGGAGGTCTGGGAAAGTGTGACAAGCATCACAGGGAACAACACAAAGGCCAGGGTCGTGGGGGGACAGTGGATAAGTCAACAACTCAACACAGACTGCGTCATACATCACTGCGGTAGTGGGAACTGAGGAAGCTTCACCCCAGGAAAGCAGCAGACCCGGATATGGTGTGTCCCCAGCCATTGAAGACCTGACCTGCTGAACTAGGAGAACCACACCAACACATCTTCAGCCTCAGCTTATAGCTGGGGAGAAAGCCCACCCTCTAGAAGACAGTTTCAGTTCCACCCAAAAACAGCCTAGTGATTTAAATGACTTCCAACTGGTAGCACTCACTTCACATCTGGTGAAGACATTGGAGCTCCTTAGAACCCAGGTGCAATATACAAAAGATGGTTTACAGTTCGCATTTCAGGCAAGTGTTGGTGTGGAAGACACCATTCTCTACCTGTTACACTGAGCCAACTCACATCTGTATGAAAGAAATTGCTATCATCCTGTCTCCTGAGGAGTGCAAGGAAGTGCTATTTAATGCTGCTATTGTGGTGCAAAAAAGGGAAACACTGGGTCATGTTGGCCCCACCTCTCAGTCTGCCACAATTTTGAAATTCCAGGTTTGAAATACTGGAATATGAGCGTGAGGAACATGTTGTCTAAACAGTTTTGTGTCAGTCCCTTGTGATCACGTCACCCAAGACACACGTTCACAAGAACAGGTGAACAGGGCTTCTGCAATGCTTACTCAAATGGATTCAGTCCCAATTTCTATATTTTGATAAATGAGGTCTAAGAGTCTGAGACCACGTGGAAAATAAAAGACTAACCTGGAATTAAGTTGTAGAATTTTGAAGATTTTGAAATAAGGAAAGGTTCTGATGATTAAAATGAATATTCTGAATTTTGCTCCATTTCAAGGCAATATTTGGCCTTCATACAAAAAGGTCATATTTGTTTTTTCAAGTCTTATGTTGTGATTAGACTCTGAGTCTCTTGCACCAACCTATGGACACTGTGGCACCTCAAGCTTAAGGGCACATGGTAGTAAAGGGGTATCTGTCATCAGACGGTGCAAAAAGACAAAAACTAATGCCTAGTTTCCCTCATTTCCTTAGCCAACTGATTTGAGTAAATTGGGAATTCCTTGGGAATTCTTCAGGATTTCCTCCAATCAGTTGGTGAAGGGAGAGAGAGGAGTTGACGATAGGGGACCTGATGCTACCATATACTACGAAATTCCGTCAGTTTTCTGTGTTGATAATATAACTTACAATCGAAAATTTGAATCTAATTCCAGAATATTGTCCCAGAATTCCCATATTCACATTCAGTCGCCCACTCAAAATTTTTAATGCAAGCACTTGTTTAAATGGATGGAACTGAAGGTTCAAGGGTGTAATAAATAGGCCTGGATTGTGGAGATGTAGGCAGCATATGTAGCTGCGTCTGAAGTTGAGTGTATTAAGCTGGCAGATGGAGAACGTGTGGGAGCGTGCTTTGCTGAGTAAAGCAGGTGGGTCACAGGAAGAAGACAAAGCTTCCGGGAAGGGAGTTTGGCTTTGAAAAAGAGAATTTAGCTGGAAAAATGCACAAAATGTGCTTCAAACTCTCAGGCCTCTGTTTCACAGCGAATAGTGAAGATTAAGACCAAGCCAAGGCAGCTTACTCTGTGTGTAGGAGGGTAATGAAGTGTTTTGGGCTGGGGTGTCATGCATGCAGGGAAAGGTGTTTCAAGAGGAGAGGAAATGCAGGGCGATGATACACTGAGAGATACACTTGTTACACTTGTGTTTTGGTGTCGACGCATCAAGTTGGATTAGTGACATTCCGCCTCTGTGCGGAAGTGCGTTAGATCAATGAGATAAGCGCTTTGCGCCGAGATGAAGAAAGGGGCTGCTTTGTATTTAAGGACAAGTGTCTTGTAATTTTATGTAACTAGGTCACCAAGTCTAAGAATGACTGTATCTCTCCCGCACTGACTCCAATACCCAAACACGCCATTATCTAAATCCTTTCCAGTGTACCCAAGCTAATACGATATCAGGCAATCTGCGAGGGTCTGTGATCAAATTCCGTGCTACGTTATCTGCATTTGTGTACTTGGCACTCTTCGTGGCACCAACCACCAAGCCGATTCTGCTTTCATATCCCCTCTTTTTCTCCTGACAGCCTGTGATCTTATGTCTCTTGACTTGAAATCCGAGTCCCTTTCAGTGTCAGATTTAGTTGCCGTTAAGGGCTTTTTGGAATCCGAGATGACGTGAAAGGAAAGCAGGCAGAAAGTGAAGAAAAAAACGATCCGTGCAGGACTTGTCTGAGACGAGTGAGGTTTGACATGATGGATAACGTCATACATTGATTTGCCGTAACTGTCAAAGAGTCGAGTGGGTGTCAACAAGGTAAACAGCTTCTGATAGCTTCATTCCCAGGCGGAGGCTCCCGTCCCTTGAGTCACCCCTCCATCTCCTTCGGAAAAGGTTCAGCGGAGATAAGTCGGTTTGCTCCAGAGGATCCTGGGGATCAGAAAGCAGGCTCATTGCTGTGCAGGCTGAATCGTTAAAAGACTCTTGGGGGCACTCATAAAAGAGTTCTTAAGGATTTCAGCTCTGTATTCCAGACTAGTTGTGGATACACGCCTTAGGTCATCTCCTTCCATTGTGCCTTACGGATCTTGTCTATGCCGTTTGGGCCGTCTGTCGCTTGAGAAAGAGAGAGAGAGAGAGAGAGAGAGAGAGAGAGAGAGAGAGAGAGGCCTCTGTTGGGTGGGAGGCCTTTAAAGGTCTTATTCTAACAGATGCAGCAAAGATGGAGCTTGCGTAGCATATTAATGCCATATTACCACCATGCTCAGGGAAAAAATTGCATATTTCATCTTTCCTTTTTTTTCTTTGCTGCAGGCTATGCTGTCATGATAAACTGTAACATACATCCCATTATTATGGCTTTACTGCACATACTGAATGTCTGTTATATTCATATCATACAGAGGTTCACTTGCTGGATTATGATTCACTCTACATTGTGGAGCTCACATCTTTGATCTGTGTGTGTGTGTGTGTGTGTGTGTGTGTGTGTGTGTGTGTGTGTGTGTGTGTGTGTGTGTGTGTGTGTGTGCGCAGGTCTGGAGCTGCTCTACCAGCCCGAGGTTGTGAGGCTGTACTTGTCGCTCCTCAAGTTGAGCCACAACCAAAACACTCTGGAGGCAGCTGCAGGGGCCCTTCAGAACCTTTCTGCAGGACAGTGGGCTGTGAGTGGGACCACTGAGCATGGAGAAAGACAAGCAAAATAGAAAGAGCGAGAAAGAGCATAAACCACAGACGAACCAGAAACCTTTTTTTTTACAACAGAGTGCAATTGTCTTTTGAAACCCTGCACATGTAAATGAGGCCTTGAAATTAATGCACGGTTTAATAGCCTATCATTCTGTCTCTCCTCTTTCTCAGTGGTCCAATTATATCCGAGCGACTGTGCGGAAAGAGAAGGGCCTGCCAATTCTGGTCGAGCTGCTCCATTCAGATGCAGATAAAGTGGTGAGGGCGATCGCCATAGCTCTCCGCAACCTGGCTATTGACCACAAAAACAAAGATCTCATCGGTAAGAGTGCATTCAGCTCCCTTTTACTTCTTTACTTAACTCTGCCCAGGTTTCACCACACTGTGACTCACGGCCAGTTGCAGTTCCACTGTATGATGGTGACCTCTGGGAGGTTTAAGGCTATCAAATGCATTCCTCATAACATGAAGGGTTGACTCCAAAGTGGGCTTAAAAAGTGCATCCATCCTCAATATCTGCTGGTCTCCTACCTAAGAGTCCACCTTTAGGGGTGTGCTGAGATGGGGAGTGCTTATTGAGGAGCTGGAAAGGGGAGAATAAAGTCAGTCAGTGGCTTGTTTGCTTTGTGAGTCTCCACAGCAACCAACAGGAGGGTCAACATTTAGAGGCTGTCACTCACTGCTATGGAATAGGATAGTAGTGGGAATAATCCCTTCCATTTGATCATCAGTAGTGAATTTTCAATTACTTGGCCCACTACCAAGGATCGGTAGAGCAAATTAAATTTATTAGCATTAAAACGACCATATTTGTACAACTCTTGCACTCCAACACATGACACTAGTTTAGTCCCACACTGCAATTCTGAAGCCACCCGTGATTCTTGTGGGAATGTAGAGCTGCAGTCCATTCATCAGGAAATTCTGACACAATGTAAAGAACAACTGCCAGATTCACATTGTGTCAAAATGTGAAAAATGGCAAAAATGTAGATGCAAAGATTCTATGTGACGATGACAATATGGTGCTGCCTTATTCTCAGATAAACCACTCAGAATCTCAGATACTGATGGTTGTGCCACGCTGGCCACTGTGCTTTCCCAATGATTGATAACAGCTTTCTGGACCACTAAGCTGCAGTATTTAGCACATAAAGCTGAGTTACATGTTACATGTAACAGGGTATTAGCAAGTGTGCTGCTATGGTACTGATGACAATGTTGTACTTTGATGTTACTGTATTGGTCAGTGAGTTTGTATTTTATCTGTAGGGAGCTACGCCATGAGGGACCTGGTCAGCAACCTGCCCAGCGGGCAGCAGCGGCCTGCCAAAAACCTAGAAGGTGATACAGTGGTGGCAATCCTTAATACTATCCATGAGATCATCACTGACAATCTGGAGAATGCTCGCTTCCTCATTCAGGGACAAGGGATCCAGAAGTTGGTGGCCATAAACAGGACAAGGTAAACCTTATATTTTGACCTGCATGCAGACTCTATCTATCTATCTATCTATCTATCTATCTATCTATCTATCTATCTATCTATCTATCTATCTATCTATCTATCTATCTATCTATCTATCTATCTATCTATCTATCTATCTATCTATCTATCTATCTATCTATCTATCTATCTATCTATCTATCTATCTATCTATCTATCTATCTATCTATCTATCTATCTATCTATCTATCTATCTATCTATCTATCTATCTATCTATCCACCCATCCCTCTCTCTCTCTCTCTCTCTCTCTCTCTATATATATATATATATATATATATATATATATATATATATATAAAATCATTTTCATGTATGCATGGCCATTTTTACATGACTAACATACTCTGTCCTGCACTGGACTGGTGGCCAATAAAGAGCGAGGACTGATATAATATGGTCTCTTTTTTTGGTGCAAGACAGTAATCTGGAAGCAGCTTTGCAGACTAACTGCATTAGAGGTTGGTTATTCCCAGTGTTTACAGAATTACAGAAGTCAATTTTTGAAGAAATGCAAGCACTTTCTCCAGATCACAGAAGCAGAGAAAGGGATTCATTTTGCAGTGCTACTGAGCTGAAACAAACCGAGTTTGTTTATCAAATCTGAGGCCTGAAACAACACCAAGATTTCTCACCAAAGACTTGACACATGAGGACAAATGACCCAGGATTTTAGAGATGTTATCAATGAGATGGACCAAAAACAATGACCTCGGCCTTGCTGTCATTCAGCTGGAAACTGACAGCCACCCATCCTTTAATGTCCTCCATTGGCCTCTAAAGTAACACAAAATAAATGTTATTTCTCATGAAATCCTTTTCCCCCAAAGGATTTTATTGCATGATCGTTGACTTAAAATAAACCATATAAATAAAAATGAAAAACATTTTTTTTTTTTTTTTTTTTTAAATAAAACGTATGATTTGTGTGCATCTCTCAGTTTCACTCACCACCCTGTTACATTAACTTGTCTAATAATAATAATAATAATTGATTTTTGTTTTAAATGACATATAGAGGATAGTAGAAGTACCATCACAAAGAGCAGTGACACAGTTTGAGCCTTATGTGCAGTTTGAACCAAATCAAGATTTTTACGTTACAATTTTACGATGGATGTTTCTTGTATCCAATAGAAACCATTGAATATTTAATAATTTAGGCAACTTTCACTTACAATAACAAACAGTTTTAAATTTAGCTCCATGAACTGCAGCAGTGAAATATATACTAAACTGAACTAAGTCGTTTATAAGCTAATCAGCAGCATTCATGCTGTTCATTACAAAACAACTCAAACAGATCAAATCAACCCAAAATGAAGCTGTTCTGTCTCACCGGTTTTCTCCAGAAGGAGCCGAAGCTGTGCTGTGTGTGCTGAGAGGCTGCGGGTGTGTTGTTGTGAGGCACAACAGCTTCTGTTGGCTTTATTAGCTCCAGCTGAGAATTGTTACCGTGCTTCTTGTTATCTTAAAGATCAATGTGAAAACAACCATTATAGAGTAAAATGGGCATTTTAACAGGTTTTCTTGCCTTGTAATCTCCCAGTAAGAGCTGCTGGGACATGCCGTTATTATCTGAACAGCTGAATTTGATCATTTCAAAGCTTGCACTGTGACTGACAGACTGTTACTTGTGCTTGTCACAACGATCTAAAAGCATACAAAGTAGACTGTTCAGACTTTCTAAGAATATGTTTATTAACCCACTGAATAATTTTAAGTGTTTTTTAAACGTCTCCAGAGGGTTCGCTAATGATCAATCCTGCCTTTGTATGAATTGAAATCAAACCATTTTATTATATTTACCACCCTATCGGGTTTAATTGTGAATTTGTGTCAAATAAAAATGTTACAAAGGATATTATTAAGGAGGGTTTTATGCCTGAGGTGGGAAACTGTTTTGGCGAACTCATATATTACTGTTATAGTGTTTTTGCAACATGGAAATGGCACCTGTTTTGTTGAAGGAATTATGTAATGAAATACACATTCCATTCAGACACAGCTGGAGATCGTCATTGCAGGAGTTTCAAACCGATTGCTGCATAACGACTGCTGCTGTTTTCACTTTCAATTCTGCAGTCAGTCTGTAAGAGAGACCAAAGCGGCATCACATGTACTGCAGACCGTGTGGACCTACAAAGATTTAAGGCACACACTTGCCAAAGGAGGGTGGAATAAAGCACACTTTAAGGTACCACCTTCTCAATCATACAGCAGCTAATAGCACTAAACGGATGGCAATAAATAGATGGCCATGGTTCGTTTAAAAGTAATGAGAAATAAATGAAGTTCATTTCTTTGCTTGATTGTGAGTTTGAATGCTCTTTACATCTGCAGCCAGTTGTCTCTGGAGTCCCTAAAAAGCAGAAGAATGCAAAGCTAGGCAGCGATGACATCACACTGCCCCTAATGGAGAAAAACCAAGGTCAGAACTATCCTAGGGCTTTGTACCCTAGCTTTCAGAATGCTCACTCATGATGCCCTACTTAGGAATCAAATGTGTGTGTAGGTGCATGTTTGTGTGTGTGCGTGTGTGCGTGTGTGTGTGTGCGTGTGTGTGTGTGTGTGTGTGTGTGTGCCAGCATGTGTATTTTGATGCATTCATGCAATGTAGTTGAGACAGGTGGCTTTTATAAGGAGATTGCACTTATGCATGCTTATATAAGCACATCCATCCCTCCGTACAGATGGATACTGCAGCAATGATCAGAGTGACAGAGTTGGAGATGGACCATGCCACATGATAGAACGGGAATCCTTCCAGGTGAATTCACACACATTTTACAGTACAGTAACATAGTGACATTAGTCTTAATTGTAATATTAATGAAGTATGAAGAGAATATATATGTAATAAATGAGTTTGCTGTAGTGTGGTTCAGAGGAGTGGACCTGAGTTAAGTCTTGAGCCTTAAGGCATGAGAAGTCAAATCTAAACCCCTGTTGTCCTGTAAAAGACCTACGGGAAGATTGATCAGACTCTGGAGTGGCGGTGCACTGTTCTGCTGCACAAAACCTTCATCCTCACGACAAAATTCAACATTAGTCATTTTCAAAAGGACATTAAAACATGCTTTTTGGAAAAATGTTCTGTGAACTTCTGGTACCTATTATTGAAGACAACATTAATGGATTAATGCAGGATTAAGTAGGACATTTTAATTTCAAATTTTGAACACAAATTTTCCACCAATTTCCACAAATTTTACCAAGTTTGGTCCATATTTCCTCCCATAATTCATTCTTTTTACAAAGCCTAGTGATGGAAACATAACTTTTGCTGCATTTTGCAGAAGATTATTTTTTATTTACGCTGAAATATGGATTAAATGTCGTAACTCTCAATCTCTCTTCCTCCACTTTTTCCTTTCTATCTCACACACACGCACACACACACACACACACACACACACACACGCACACACACACACACACACACACACTCACACACACACCTGCTGCTTGTCACGTTTCCTCTTCTACCTCACTGAATATTGAATATTGAACTTGTTCTTTTAAAATCAGTGCTTTTATCATAATTTAATAAAAAAAAGATTAACTGTGATATTGTATGTAAATATATATATATATATATATATATATATATATATATATATATATATATATATATATATAAATTACATTTAAAGTGGCTAAAACACTGTTATTATTCTTCTCCCCCTTCATACAGTCCACACACAGAAAGCTGCACAATTAGCCTGTTTGTTGTGAAAAATCCCCAACAAATTTACATACACTCATGTATTCAGCCAACAGTACTTTCAGAATAAGCGTTTCAGACAGTTAGAACGCTCACAACAACACACAGCTACAAAAAGTCTGTTTAATTCCAAGGGAAAAGGGATGCTGGAAAATGATCTTGCAAAAAAATCATTTTGACTGTGTTTGATTTAATATCAAAGCCCTCCTGCTGTTTATGACTATAGGAGATGGTGTGCTGCAGAGTAACAACAGGAATGTTTATTAGCTCAGTTTCCAACATCAGGCATTTAAATAGCTTTTTGTTTTTGCAGGGTGTAAATGATAAGAGGCATTTCATCAGGGCTAGCAGGCCAGCTGTTGGCTTAGTGGAGCGGACCCCTCAGCCCTTGGACTCTTGGGTTTGAGGCCCCATCTGGTGAGCTCTATTGCCAAAGTTAAAATGGTCTTTTGTGTATTTCTACAGTGACAGCAAGCCATCATTAGATGGTGCAAACAAGGAAAACAACGTTTTTACTTTCTTTTTTTTCATATTTATGGTACTTCATATTTAAGGAGCACTACAGATAAACAGGTTGACTAGAGTGTACAGCAGTCCTCTTCTAGTAGACGTGGAAATTGCCATAAAATGATCTAACATCATCTTCAGATCTGGAGCCCTCACTGGAGCTCAACATTGAACCGCAAACTGCATTTTCAGCATGCAATAAGATTTGGGATATGTCCAGCCCAGTGTTGGAGGGATGTGAGGAATCGTTCCACAATGAACAACCTAATAACCAATCAACTACCAGTTTAAGTGGGTGAGACATGCTTGGTAGCCAATTAAAGCACTCCCAAGATATGCCACTGGTTAACGCCCCCTTGTGGGGAGTCGTCAGTCTGATTACAGTGAGTGAGAGCTGACCATCATGGTATCCAGATCTGCAGACCTGCTCATGTTGCTTAAACATCTGTCTGATGCATTACTTTAGTGGGGTTGTGTCCCAAATCACACACTACCACACTACAGAGTGTAGTTATCTCAGTAAAGACATGTATGAAATGGGGAAAAATGTGGTTTAATACTGAAATCAAGACAACATTTAATAAACCAGGTTTATAGTGCAGTTCACTTGCAGTGTATTTATTCCTGCCTGCTTCCACAAGCAAAGAGAGCTCTATGCACCCGAGCTCTGCTTCTCCCAATTACAGATGTGACCCACAACCTGCTGGATGTTTGCCTGCTATGACCAGGGTGCAAATGAAGTCCCACCCACTAGTTACTGCATGGATCACTCAGGATCACAGACACACCCACCTTGGGCCGACCTGTACTTCTGCTATGCGTCAAACATCACCGTTTTTCTCTACATTTGGTTTGACTGCAAATATGTCTCTACACATCAATCTCTTGCTTGCACCCTGAGAAACTTCTTAATGGAAGTGGTTCTTTTATGTATCACCCAAACATTTGAAACACCTTTTTTGTAAGAATGTAGGTAGTTCAGCCCAGGGTATTAACATTAAAAATTCAGTGGACACAAGAAAAACCTCATAAATAATGTTTTTTTAGAATTTCTAAAGTAACTGGACTAAAATAAACATGCTTTTAAGCTTGTTGAACACAGTTTTACTCAATACCATGTGACCAGATCACTGCTTTATATACTTTTTCTGATTAGTTCTTTCTTTTATAGATGGAACCACACAGTCGGTGAGAAATTGACATCATCAGGTCTGCACTGAACCTGACTACAGATGGAATTAAAACATACCACAGCTTTTACTCCAGCATCCGCAGAAACTAGATAATGGATTTTTTTGTTTATGGAGAACTTGACTGATTGTGGCTGTCAGTTTTTTTTTTCCCATGCAGTGTTTTTCTCTCTGAACTGCTAAAATGTTCTCTCCGTTTAGCTTCTCTCATAAATTACCAATTTCATTATTCTAGAATAATTTACACATATTATACAATCCCAGTATTGTTTGATATTTGATTATAAATTATATCCTTGATTATTTCATTTTTGTCTAAAAGACATATTGTATAATAGTGATGATATTCTTTAACTGTAGGCAACACAGACCAGTATTCTATCATGTTTTCTATGTACAGCAATGAGATGCAACTAGAGCATACTATGGATATTAAATGTGACTAATAGTATACAGAAAATAACAGCAGACTTCATTGTGCCATATTAGTCAAACAAGTCATTCTTACATGATTGATTTGTTCCTCCACATGAGTGTTTTAATTGCTTGAGAAATAAAAGGCTTTTTATCTTTTCTTGTCCTTTAAACACAAATGCATGTATTTGTGCCTGTTTTAGGTACTGCATCACAAGAGGGCATTGGTTTACTCCACTCTTATGCTCAAGCAAAGCATCATATATGCTGATCGGCCATTAAGACCACTTCCTGGGCTGTAGTCCATCTGTTTATCTGCATACTTTGTTAACCTTCTTTCACCCTAATCTTCAACGATCAGGACCGCACAAGATCACCATGGAGCAGGTATTATTTGGGTGGTTGGTCAGTCTCAGCACTGCAGTGGTTCTGTGGGGTCCTGACCATTTAAGAAAGTTTGCAGAGAAACAGATTAACTACAGTCTGTAATTACACAACTACAAAATGTGCCTGTATGGCCAGTGGAGCTGATTAAATCGACAATGAGGGTGCAAGCAAGGAGGTAATAATGTTATGGTTGATTGGAGTATATCACACACACACACACACACACACACACACACACACACACACACACACAATAGAGGAGTTAATAGAGAATCAGAAAATCTGCTTTATTCTCACTACATTTTTCTACCCAAAATACCAATAACATACAGATCCCCCAAAGTATCAAAACAGAAAAAATATTTAACAACTTAAAACTTACCGCACCTTTTGATTTAATGTCATTCTATTAATTTAAAGCAAAATTGCACAAGAATCTGTATATCATGCTCCTGGGCTCCCCCTACAGTCAGGAAGTGTAATAAGCACTTTACACATGCGTTTCTGTACAGGCTGAGGGATACAGAATCATCACTGAATCTGAAAAAAGTGTACTGAGGTGGTAAAGTAATATTACAGTGTTTTTTTGTTTTTGTTTTACATTAATGACACAGGTTACACAGTGTTGGGCACTTCTTGTAGGCATCCTGCCCACTTCACCAAAGTTATGACCCAGATTAACAACACAGACTCCCTATGACACTGGAGAATCAGCATCATTTTAAGGCTGCGTAGTGTTGCCTTAATACATTTTTAAATGTTAAACCAAACAAAATATAAATGTACGTATTGATCAGTGACACATACACACCAGTGAATTCAGACACTTAAGGGCAGTAAGTAAGCACACGTGCCCGCAGCAGTGGGCAGCCCACTTGGTGCCCACGGGGCAGTGTGGAGTTTAGTACCTTGCTCAAGGGCACATCATTCATGTCGTGCCAGTGGAGGGAATTGAACCAGCAACCTTCTGGTTACAAGGCTGGTTCCCTAAGCACCAGGCCTCGGCTTCATACATTTAAATATTGGAAAAATAGAGAAGAAATATATTTGGGAGCATATTTGAATATTTCAGGTGTATTTATATTATTTATTAATATATATATTTTTTTTATATGAACTTGATAAACTGCTCCATTTCCTCAATTGTACAATTGTATTAAATTGGGCTGTATATTTTTATTTTTCTGTTGTAAAATCATATTGCAGTGGTTAGCAGTCATCATGGCTTTGTTCATGAAAGAGTCTGTAAATAAAGTGAAATAAGGAGGGAGGAGTTTCTGACTGAGCAAATCAGAAAAAGGCATTTTTCTAAATTCTGCTGCCGTTAGTTTTACTGTTCACTTCATCTGAGAAGCGCTTGGCGACCATAAGCTCAATGAAGACCCCGTCGCGACCCCCTTCGCCCCCCAAACACGGGCACAGGAGCCCAGGGGCAGGTAAGAGACCCCTGCAGGCTTACAGGGGGAATCCCAGTCCAGAAAACGGAGGGTCCGCACCGGGCTTTGGTTCCGACCGCCTGAGTGGATCCGCTGCGTCTCAGCCTCAAACACAGCCGCGCTCGGTCGGAACAGAACCCGGGCCGGATCAGCTTTCTGGACCTGGATTTTACACCTCTACTACATTTTAACTGTATTTCAAACCCTGCCACCTTAATCTTCATTCATTCATTCATTCATTCATTCATTTTCCAAACCGCTTATTCCTGAATAGGGTCACGGGTGAGCCGGTGCCCAGCCGTGGGGCACAAGGCAGGAAACAACCCTAGACAGGGCGCTAATCCATCGTAGGGCACATACATGCACACACACATCCACACACTAAGGGCCACTTTAGAGTCACCAATTCACCTATCATGCATGTATTTGGACTGTGGGGGAAACCGGAGTACCCGGAGGAAACCCACGCGAACACGGGGAGAACATGCAAACTCCACACAGAAACTTCCCAGGACACCCCACTCGGGGATCGAACCCAGGTCCTTCTTGCTGTGAGGCAACAGTGCTATCCACTGCGCCACCGTGCCGCCCCACCTTAATCTTCTTCTACAAATATAAGAAATATAGATCTACAGCACATTAGTCCTATCCTTAATGCACTTTTGACATTCTCCTTTATTTATAATCACATTTCTACTGCTAATGGAGTGACTGAGTCCTATTAAAGAGGTTTTCACAATTTTCTGTAAAATACTGACATTGTTAAATCCACTTTAAGTTGATCACTTTTATTGTTACTCAAAACAAAACTAATGACTGTAAAAACTGTTTATAGAGGCACTGGTTTCTGTATTTGTATGAATTGTCTAAAACGGGGGTCATGTTCTCAAGTGCTGTAAAAAATGTTCATTTGAGTGGGTCGCCTATAAAAAACGATTATGTTGTGCAGCAATAGAAATAAACACAGTGGTAGCTTATCTCTCTGTTCTGCTCTCTTATCAGGGGCTGCAAATGGCAGCACACATCCAGCAGCAGTAAAGCAAGAAAATGTCCTTTCTGCTAAGACAGCAGTTATGCCCAATACACCCAAATGTTCTACCACCCTTCCCACTAAAAAAAGACTACTGCATCCAAACCGTAAATGGACTCAGCATGGAAAGAGTAGTCTCCCCTCTTCAGGAAAAGGCCCTAAGAGGAAGATGACAAAATCAGAATGGGTGTGGACACTTCATAAGTGGAAGTCTCTCAACAGAGGCCTGAGGGTCCCCAGATATGGGTGCTCGAAACAGATACCTCAGACTTATAGAGCTCCATCAAAACATCAGAGGAAAGCAAATGTCAGGGTCAGAACTAATTCATTAGCTAAAGCAGTCAGGTCCCTGCAACTGTTAACACCCACCTCAGCGTCTTCCCCTTCTACCCCTTCCACTCGATCTTCTCGGCGGAGAGTTGTCCGCTTTCACCGGACCCACCGCTTCCGGAACCAGTTACTGTGGTACCGGGTCTTGCGCACTGAAAAGCTTCGAGCCCAGAGATTTGCACAATGGAGCGCCAAGGTTGGTAGGCAAAGGGACCAGGTTAAATGGCATTTCCTCACATTTCTAAAAATGCTCTGCTGACAAGTTCATGGTTTGGTGTGAAACTGTTCATTGTAGAGAAATGCACAGAAAACAAATTGGAACAAGGAGTTACAATGTAATTTTATATAGTTTTCAAAATACCAAGGGATGCATTTGTGTGTTGAGTTTATACACTCATTGTCAAAAAAGCAGTTGCACAAACAGCCAGATTGCAATGAGTTTGGGAAGGAAGATAAAGGTTAATAGGAAAAAATAAATGATTACAAATTTTGACTGATATGCACAATATTCATTGAGCTACACATACAGAAGTAGTGTCTAATGGTGTCCTGCGATAATCCATCTCTTGCAGCTTGAATATTCTCACTCAGTAAAGACGCATCAGATAGTAATCAGGCCTTAGCTGATTACTTCTGGGTGATAAACCGTATTCATTTGAAATTGTTTTTGCAATAATATCACCTTTGAAACAGCATTATGTAGTGTATTCTGTAACCACTTTATGAGGACTGAACTCTTCTGGATTACATGTCTACACTGACATGGGATAGTTGTATGTAAATGAATAATGAAGTGGAACACCCACACCTGTTTAAGCTTTGAGGTGTTATCTTGTGAGTCAGGCTGAACACTGGCCAGTGAGCTCACGGAAAGCAATGTGAATTATCAAGTGAGTTCAAGAGAGGCATGATAGTGGGAGCCGGGTGGATGGGACCATTTCCACAGTTGTGTGGGCATTTAACATTCCACATGTGTACTGTGAATGCATCATAACAGGTTTTGCCATCTACAGTGGACAGCACAATGGCCACCCACAGGTGCTCAATGATTGTAACTGACAGTGTCTTGCTAGAATTGCAACCCTGTCACAAATAACATCCACATCTGATGTGATGTTGGATCAGAAGACCCACCAGAGTACCTCTGTTAACACAATGGCACCAGGCACAACACCTAAGCTGGACCCTAGAGGTCTGGTAACATGAGGTGTGGTCCAGAGAATCACAGTACCAATTGTTTCAGGCTGATGGTGGGGTTTGTATGTGACACAGTACCCATGTAGCCATAAATCCTGTTTGTCAACAAGGGAATGTGCAGACTGGTGGTGGTTCCATACTGTGTGTGGTGTATTCTCATGGCACAGTTGGGGTCCACTGGTCTGTCTAAAGATATAATTCACAGCCCATTTTGGACTTCATGTACCCCCACAACGATTAACTGGAATGGTGAAAATGAAATTATTGAGTATTGTGAATGTCCGTGTTTACAAACAACATGTGTTTCATTTAATTAGGTTGTGTCTGGGAATCTAGTTTGAACATATATTTGATTTCCATTCAGATGAACCAACCTTCTGCAGATTCCTCTGGTGCAAAAGGTAAATCCATTCACACACATGCTATCAAACAGTCCAAGGTTAAATGTTAGCTTTCAGAACCCAAAACTGTAGAACATTCATGTATTCATTTATTTCAGTTAGGATTTACTAGTTTCAGATAACTGTTCTTCTTACATCACCTCTCTTTTAACGTGTTAAGGGTCCTGTCACTATATAAAAGCTTCTTTTTGAGACAGGCACTTCAGAAGGCCCAGGTGATCTAGGATTGGCATATCAGAGGCAGAAAAGAAAGAGAAGCTCACCATCAGGCCACAGTCCTCCAGTACAAAAGAAGAAGTCATCACGTAGAACCAAACGCAAGCTGTGGCGTCGACAGCTGGACAGTAGCACCTCAGATTCTCCTGTTTCAGAGAGCAGTGCCAGTGCCACCCCAGTGTGTGCCCGTTGCATGTCCTTCTTTAAGTCTGGCACCCTGAGCCTCCCAGCTTCAGACTCTTCAGACACTTCCCTCAAGGCTGCTTCCTCAACCAATGTGAAATCTGCTCAGGCAGTTCCAGACCTTTTCGTCAGTAGTTCAAGTGAACAGCGTGACAAAAGTGTTACCTTTTTAGGTTCAAAAGAACCGCAGAAGTCAAAAATCTCGGGTAATACATTTGGTCTCACACAGAAGCCCACTAAGTCTATGAAAGCGGTGAAGTTCCAAGTTCCACTTACCCATGGTGATGCATCAGCCGTTCAAATCTTTGAGCCAACGAGCAGCTCGATGTCTGCTGATTACTCCCCACACCAGTCAAGACTGCCAAACACTCCTCACATCTGTAAGAAGAAATCATTAAAAGGAAGTTCTGCTTCACCCAAGCAAAAGACACAGACTAAAAGCACTAGTGACCCTGCAGAGAATTGGAACTCTCATTCAGATAGGCCTGACTTAACCCCAGAAGTATCAAGTTCTCGTCGGTTTGCATCCAAGAGTCCTTCACCAAAGCATGTCCTCAAAGACACTCTGAGCAGTAAAGGCCAGACAACTTCAAACAATCCTTCAGACACAGTAGCAAGATTGCTGGCTCATCCCCAAGCCCAGTTTAAGATGCCATTGCGGAGAAGATCAGAGAAACCCCCTGCTTCCAAAGTGTCAGCCGACACTTTCAAACAACCAAGTTCTGAAAGCCTGGGAAATGTGAAGATGCAGGATAATTGCACTCACTGGACACAGACACCGTTCCGAAAGCCAGACACACCAAGACCTAAAAGCTGCCCTGAGTTTCTTAAATGGAAGCCAGTTCTCAAGCAAAGAACAGAAAGGACAAACCCTGCTTCTATGAGCATGTGCAGCTACCCAAGACCCTCCTCACAGGAAACTGCAGAATCACATGTTACAGAAATTAGAAACTTAGTTGAACATCCGCCTGAGCTGCAGTTAAACTTCTCTGATTCTTCAACACTCTCCAGCCAGTTGACCCAGAAGTATAATCATGCCAACAAGCCTGCACTCTGTAATGTAGATTCTCATTATGTGGAACAAAGGCATGATGGTCAAAGTGAAAGGCAGCATTCAGCAGCAAAATCACAAACTCCAGGCTTGCCAGGTTCAAACAGCAGTCAAGGTAAAATGCTTTTTTAATATGCGATTTATAATCATGTCCAGTAATCAGTGGGATTCATTTGGGCTTCTGTGAGATATTATTTACTAAGATAATGATGTACAATACCATTCGAGGGGTTTGGAATCAGTAGCTGCATCTCAAAGCCTTGCCTGCACCCGGTAGGCTGTGTATCTCATGCCCCTTCAGCTTTGAAAGCTGTTCCAAAGTGAAGGATCCCTTGTTTAAAGCCTAGAAATGTATCTTTGTAATGTACGTTCAGAATGATTTTGAGGATGAACATTATGTGTCCTTCGAGGCCTTAAGTTACCCCAAAAAAACAAAGCCTCCATGTTTTCATCTACAATTGCAGAAGATGGAAACTTTCTGGTGATGACAGACTGGCATGACTAACAGGCTACTAAGAAGGAGCCTTAATAGGACAGTCCTACTGAGGACCCGCACTACCTCAGCTGCAGCCAAATATGTTTGACAAATATGTATGCAAATAGATAATTACAGTGTTTTATTTAACATTTAACTTCGTGTCTCAGAAATCCTTGAAATATTGAAACATCCACATTGTATAAGTAATTATTGAACAGAGCTCTGCAAGTCAGAGACCCTTCATTTATTTAATTTCCAGGCAGTTTTCTGCTCACAGCTCTGTCAGCATTTCTGTGGAGATTCGAGATAAGACAGGCCACTTGCATAAGGAAGAGGAATGCCAAATGAAAGTATGTGAAAAATGAAATTTCCCAAAATTGGAGAGATAGAGAGAAAAAGGGACCTGTAAAATCATCCAAGACTTGTTAGACCACCAGAACGGCCCCACACCCCACCCGCAATCAGTTAATCAGGAGCCTTGATACATAGAGAGGAGAAAATCAAGTGCCTCATTCACTCTTCAAATCTGAAAACATCTGCAGATGTTTCTGTCTGTCCTTCCACTTTGAGAAGATGACTCAGAATCGCCCTGCAGATTTCTGCAAAAATGAAAGTGAGTCTCTTAGAATGAACAGAAGCTGTAATAAAATTACTTACATTTAATTGTGAATCAATTTAGTAGTTGACATATTCCATTTCTGAAGATGTGTGGGCATTTAACATTTGCCGATTCACAGTGTCAGTGTCATGTGTGTACCGGGAATACACTGTAGAAGGCATTACCACCCACAGTGCACAGTGCAGTGGGTAGTAATGATCTCGTTGGTGGTGATGCTGCTTGCCTTCAGCAACCGGAGTCTGTGAGAGCAAAATTGGCTATGCTCCCTCTGGGTGGTGATCTGTCACAGCAGTTCATCACGTTAAATAATTTCACAAAGATCATTTTGGAAATCAGATTCAGAACTGAAGTTCAACTCAATTTGATTTTCACACCAAATGAAGCTCCAACACATTCAGTTTTGATTAAAATCGATTAAACCGATTAAAAACTCCATGATTAAAAACAGTGAAATTAATCATGTAGAATAAGGAGCCTGTTTTGATATGTTGTTATTAAACAGATACAGATGTTTACTGTGAAGTGTAGGGAGTATCAAGTTAAAGAAGTAAAATAAAGTATACATGCATCCCACCTTTGTCTCAGATGTGGCAGGTGATTCCAACTTTCGAATGGTAGAATATGGTCAGACTATATAAGATGCATGTGCGTATTTATCATTTTGTTTACCATGTTCTTATTTCATCCTCTGATCTCAAAGCTGCTGACATGAATGAGATGATCGAGTGCCAACAGCTCAAGCTACAGAGTCCTTCCACAACCCTGCAAATCACACCAAAGCAGTGTTCCAGTTCTTTCAGCTCAGAGCTCACTGAGGCCGTATTCAGCTCCACGAGATCTGTTTTGAGTGAAATGCCAGAGGAGGCGAAGTTTCCCTCTTTTCAGAGTCCTAGACCTGACTCTTCGGCCTTTGGTGTGGATGCCAAGCAGCAGTCTGTCAGCCAGAGGACAGGTCTTTCGAGATGGCAGAATTATGCTGTAGCTTTCAAACCACTGGAGTCATTCTTCGGGCAGGACACTGGCGAATCTGTAGAACAAGGGTCCTTCAGGCTGGAGCAGGTGAGTTTTATAATGTTGCCTGCAGAACTTGTTTGAACAGTGCAGCCTTGAAGTGTAAATCTCACACATTTTCTATTGGTTCCTGGTTTCATCTGTTCATGTACTGAACATTCCTTTCAGCCATCACTCATCATACATGTAGTCATTCCACCCAGTCTACCTTTTGTTAGTTATACAGGTATGTCTGAAAAAGGTCATTTTGTTCATAATTTTTCATATATATATATATATATATATATATATATATATATATATATATATATATATATATATGTAATAAAATGTAATGTTATTTTGTTTTAATTTTATGTTCAGTATGGCTTACAACTCATGAGAAACCACAATCTCATACTATTAGAATATTTAATTTCAGGTAAATAATGAGCAAATTACTATTCAAATGGTATTAATACCATGTCCAGTTCAGCACACATGTCTAGAATCATGTTGAAGTCTGCTGACCTGACAGTTGTACAGAAAAGCATCATCAAACCCCTCCACAAAGAGGGTAAGCCATCGAAGGTCATTGCTGGTTGTTCTCAGAGTTATTAATGGAAAGTTGACTGGAAGGGGAAAATGGGAAAAAGTGCACAAGGCTGGTGTCGGTGCACCAAGAGCCAGCAACAGAGACAATGTCAGAAGTGTCTTAACTGGTGTAAGGAGGAAAAGAACTGTTGCTCAGTGCCCCAAAGTCTTATTTTACCCGTGTGACGTCATTTTCTATTCTAATTTAATTTGCCGTTGCGTCGTATGCAGATATGTGATCATTTTGTTGTATTTCAGCTGGAAATTGTCAATTGAAAGCTAGGGCTTTGCTTATTTGTGACCATGCTTTTTAAATGGTGTGTTTGTTTCTAGGAAGAGGGGCAGGACCACTCGCAACCTTCAAGTGAGCAAGCAGTGACCGAGCAATACAACAGTCGCCAAGCCACAGGACAGGATGTAGATAAAACAGGTTGTGAAAGGTTAAATCAGAATAAAAAACACACTACAGAGTGAAATTCCATGCAAATAGATGCAGTAAAAAGCATTTGAGATGTTACACTTTTGAAATGTTCAGAACAAATTTTACACAATAGTATTGAAGCCTATCTGTTGTATTTACCATAAATGAACATAGGATGGCAATGTTGGGCAGCACAGGGCACTCTGGCTGCTCTGTGTCAGAATAAAAATGATTGTAAAAAAAAAAACAAAAAAAACAAAAACAAATAAATAATATACAGTTTTGTCTGAAATGTCGTTGTGAACAATGTTCTTTGAAAATAATTACTTGCACAATAATGTTGGTGGAATAGGGGAATTTTACATCACATAATTATGATTTCAGAGTATCATCACACATTTGATACCACCAAAGTTGGGAATTTTTTATCCATTCAAAATGTTTCTTTAGGTGAAATGGTTCATTGAAGAGAAACTGATAGACACTGATTTCTTTACAATGCTGGTGAATGGAAACAGGAGTTGCCTTGACTACAACACAAATACAGAATTTTTTCTTTGTAAAGTGCCTTTTAATGTACTGCAGGTGCCATGAATGGTGTTAAAATACATTTTAGGCCAAAAGAATTTTGAAATAAATAAGGCAATATCCAATAAAATAGGCCTTAATTGTCAAATATTTCACACCCATACACATGCGTGCGAACACACACACACATACACACACACACATACACACACACACACACACACACACAAACACACACACACACACACACACACACACACACACACACACACACACACACACACACACACACACACACACACAGTTATACATTTATGCACATTATATGTAAATCAAAAAGATCAAATGCATGGCTTCTCATTTATTATATTCAAATCTTAGGTGCCTATGACTGGTCTTTACAAATTAATACTGATGAATGAAAACAATTGGGTGGTATTTATACACATCAGACATTCAATTAATCAAGAGTTTTATGACCCTGAATAGTGAGTCACATTTTGTTCAGTGCTGTGACCCTGAAGGTTTCCACTTTGGTGTCTCCAACAGCTTAAAGACGAGCATCTTGTTGCTTAGCTCTGTGGCCTTCATAAAATCAGCAGCCAGCTTTTTGTGAATTTTGGAGAAACAAAACTGCAGAAAAATAACCCACTACATGGTTACGTTTCTGCCTTCAGTGTCTTCCAAAAAAGAAAATCAAATCAATGAAAGTTGGAGGTTTGAATTCTTGGCCAACTGAAAAATCGACAAAGCACTGAACTTTCAGAACTTTGTGCAATTAAAATGTACCCCTATACGTCTATGCATAGAAACAGAGGCCTACCCTCAAACGTTTTACATCCATGTCACTCAGCACTCTGTTGTCATAACGACAGAACTGAGCAGCACTGTTATTTTTTCTTCTCTACTTGAGGCCCAATTTCAAAGATAATCATGTGGTATGATTGTGTGCAGCAGTACACAAGATTTTTACACCTGTCCTTGCACTACAGGTCAAGATTAAGGGAAGAAAAATTCATTGAATATGGCGATGGTGGAGCACATCTGACCTTACATTCTGTCTCTGCGAGCAGATATGACACTGTCAAGATTGATTTTTTTTTATAAATGCATGAAAGTGTGCCTTAAAATCACTTCATTTCAACAGTAAAAGCTTATTCACTGCAGCGATGGTGAATCTACAGGTTGTCTGATGACTAAGCACACTTTGAAGAGCAACATGTTTTCTTTCAGACAAGCTCAATTATGCTTTTTGCAAGACTGTGCTGCTCTTCAGGGATTATACATAATATCTGCAGATATTTCTAAGAAAGCACAGTGAAAACATCTCTACTTTAACCCATTTAAAGCTGAATTGCACAAGCTTTCTTAAGTGGACTACAGTGTGTCAGAAAAGTGTTCAAAGCACTTCCCTTTTCGATATTTTGTTATGCTACAGCCTTATTCCAAAATGGATTTAATTTATATATTTACCTCAAAGTTCTACACACAATACCCCACAATGACAAAGTGAGAAACATTTGTTTGAAATCTTTGCAAATGTATTAAAAATAAAACAAAAAAATGAACATTTACATAAGTATTGGTTAAATACTTTGTTGAAGCACATTTGGCAGCAATTACAGCCTCAAGTCTTTTTGATTATGATGCTACAAGCTTGGAACCTGTTTTTGGGAATTTTCTCCCATTCTTCTTTGCAGAACATCTCAAGCCCCATCAGATTGGATGGGGAGCATCAGTGCACAGCCCTTTTTAGATATCTTCAGAGATATTCAATTGGGTTCACATTGGGCTCTGGCTGGGCCACTCAAGGACATTTACACGGTTGTCGCGAAGCCACTCCTTAGTGACTCCTTAGAAAGATAAACCTTAATTCCACTCTGAGATCCAGAGCACTGTGCAGCAGGTTATCATCAAGGATGTCTCTGTACATCGCTGTAGTCATCTTTACCTCAACCCTGACTAGTCTCCCAGTTTCTGCTGCAGAAAAACATCCCCACAACATGATGGTACCACCACCATGCTTCACTGTAGGAATGGTATTGGCTAGATGATGAGGATTGCCTGCATTCCTCCAGACATAATGCTTGGCATTCAGTCCAAAAAGTTTAATCCTTATGGTCTGAGAGTACTTTAGGTGCCTTTTGGTGAACTCCAGATGGGCTGTCATGTGTCTTTTACTGACAAGTGGCTTCCATCTGCCCCCTCTACCATACAGGCCTGATTGGTGGAGTTCTATAGAAATGGTTGTCCTTCTGTAAGGTTCTCTTCTCTCCACAGAGTGGAGGGCTGTCAGAGTGACCTTTGGGTTCTTGGTCACCTCCCTGACTAAGGCCCTTTTACCACAATTGCTCAGTTGAGCCAGGCAGCCAGGTCTATGAAGAATCCTGGTGGTTCCAAACTTCTTCCATTTATGGATGATGGAGGCTACTGTGCTCATTGGGACCTTCAATGCAGGAGAAATGTTTCTGTACCTTTCTCCAGATCTGAGTCTTGATAGGATCTACAGACAATTCCTTCATGGCTTGGTGTGTGGTCTGACATGCCCTGTCTACTATGGGACCTTATATAAACAGGTGTATGCCTTTCCAAATGTATCCAATCAATTGAATTAACCATAGGTGTCCAATCAAGCTGAAGAAGCATCTGAAGGATGACCAGAGCTCAGTTTTTTGAGTCTCATGTATTTCAAACAAACTTTCCTCACTTTGTCATTGTGGGGTAATGCGAGTAGAATTTTGAGGGGAAGAAGTGAATTGAATCCATTTTGGAATACGGCTGTACCATAACAAAATGTGCAAATATTGAAGTGCCACGAATACATTCCAGATACACTGTAAATGGCTGAGAGTCTCTGCATTCTTGTCTTGAGTTTTTTCATATATGCAGCAAAACCACGTAGTAAAGAAATGTAGCGTATAGCGAATCTGATTTAAAGGTCTCAATGTAAATGTTCAGTCAGAAAAAGTCTGAAAGAATATATCAAGGCTACAGTTTTCTTCATACAGCACCTCATAATTTAAAAGTCAGCTTCTCTAAAGCCTTCAGTTTGTACTATGAAAGGAATATATTAATGAAAGTGTACACTATGTATACTGTGGTCATACTGAGGACAGAAAGAGAAACAGGTATTCAGGCTGTTGAACGATAAAATAACTTATGGTTCAAGTCCAACTGACCTGTTCTATTGACAGTTCTTTTCTGTTGAGATTAAATAAACTTTATGTGCTCAACTGAACTCATCTGACCTCATTAATGCTCTTGTGTCTGAATTCAATCGTGTCTTTAAAGCAAAGGTCCAACATCCAGTAAAAGCAAAGGCAGACAATGTTGTGCTGCATGTTTTTGTGGATTCCATGCTCTCAACACCCCTATTCAACTTAGCTAATTTACAAGGTCTTTCATAGTTGAAGGGGTGTTCATGCAGAGAATCCACAAAAATGTGCAGGGTAGACGGGCCCCAAAACCAGGTTTGAGTAACATTTGAGTAGTAGATTGGGAAGTTATTGATAGCTGAGAAGCCTTTCATGAATGCTGATGTGCTGCAGGGTTCTATCGTGGAAAAAACAGTAATCCATCCAAAAATAAATAATCAGCACATTATTTATGTCTAAGTGATTTCTTAGCAAAATAAAGATGAGCAGAATTGTTCTTTTCGAAGAGCACTGGTTTTCTGCTTGCAACCCTGCCATGCACACCATTGTTCAATGTTCTGGACTTGTGAACATCGCTCGTGAACGTTAGTCAATATAAGGAGAGTAAGACTGAACACAAAGTCATGGAACTCCTGCATGTTTCCCTGTTTGGTATTTTTGCTGCCGTGGAGCTGAAATGGAGATTCTGATTGGTTAGAGTGTCTGTTATCCTACTCCACAGGTACAATAGAGATTTTGATATTGACTGATGGTCAGCAGTCTGTTCAGTTTAGGGCGAGTGGATTTTTTCTCGGATAAAAGTTTAGCCATTGAAATCATTTTCAGAAATCAGTGCACCCCCGTCTCCAGTCGTGGTAATTATTTCATGGATTTTTCCATGTTGTGACAGCTGTGTGTAAACAGACCATTACAAACAAGGCATTTAGGCAATAAACAACAGCCAGGAGTGGAGCTCTGAACATCAGCCACCACCATCACAGCTCACACTGCTGTGGTTGTTGTATTTTTTTGTTGTTTTTTGTTTATTTGTATTTTTTTTTTTTTTTTTTGGAACAGTCAGTCAGCTATTTTAAGCAAACTATTATTTACCTTGAAAGCAAGCTAGACTAAAAAAGCTCCCATTTATTATGCTTTCAGTCCATGGCAGACTGGATCTACTAATCTCTTCTCCATTACCACTGTTGCTGAGGGCCTTCTCTCCTTTCATTTCATGGAAAAACATTACATAAAGTTATATCATCAAATTTGAATCACCTCAGGTTTGCATAAAATGCATACAGCGTGAACCCCCATTATGAATCTGATTATGAATCAACTCTATCGTTCCATCTTTATAAAATAAGAAACTTTCTTTTCTCTTAACATGACATGACATGAAATAATTTAGCTGACTGGAACCTGGCCAGGGCTAGACAAGCATTGCCACGCTGGTCAACCAGCATCGACAAGTTGGTTGACCAGCATGACCAATCATGACCAAAATCAAATGCAACATATATGCTGGTCATGAGCGAGTTAACTATCTAGCTCAGGGTATATATTCACCTGACCAGCTTCTCAACCACCTTTCAACTGATACCTTGGTCAAAGGAATGAAAGCAACCATCAGCAACACTCAGACAAAAGAACAGACTGAGAAAAGACTGCCAGGGGGACCCTCCAGTTTGAAGTCCTAGGACAGCTTTTGAAATGCATCTGTCACTGCACTGTCCAGGTATTTCTATGCATCCTTTGTGGGCGAACCTGGCGACAGGTGCGGAAGTTGTGATAATGTTCTTGCTGCAAGAACTCAGTGGAGTAAACGGATAAAAAAGGAATAAATTCTCTTCAAAATGTTTTCTCTTCCTCGTCTCCATATGGCTGGACTTCTCTGCCGCACAATTTCCAGTGGTACTGCTCCACTCCATTCATATCCTCAAGCTTGCAGACAGCGTACACAGACAGAAGGTTCCATCTGCATCCGTGACCATATTTAACAATGAGTATAAATGAGCCTTAATAGTGTCTTTGTGCATTTAAGGCAATAAGAAATCTGGTGGTGAATGATTATGAGTGTGACAATCAGCTGACATCACAATTGTGCCGAATGAGGCAGGCAGACAGCCCTGCTCTGCCTTAATTCCAGTCAGACTTCAGGAAACGATTAAGTGCAGTTTTGCAAGCCAGCAGTCTGAGATGAAGTTAGGCAGAGGTTGCCCTCCTCTTTCTTTATCATCAGAAAGATGATATTCAATTATTGTTCCACCGTAAGGGACTGAGATACAAATAACATGAACAGAGTTCAAATAAATCCAGCATTTTAGTGGAGAAAGATGAATGTTATTGCATTTATCCACAAGGGTGTGCTCCAGAAGTGTTATTCTCAGTGTCTGAGAAGCAATTGGGGTCAAATAGAAGAGTATTTGTTTTGACTACAGCGGCCTATTGTTCCACTGTCTATGCACTTTCCTGATCACAGAGGTTCACCTGTCTGAGACGGCTTTATCCAAGCATCCGAGTGTTCAGGTTACTGTAAGTGTACAAGCTGTCAGTAAAGGCCTCTGAAGTGATGCAGGATTTATTTATGGTAGAACACTTTTGAAGGACTAGAGGATGACCGGCACAAACTGTGCAGAGACAGATGAGCTTCCTGTACATCTAAAGGGTGGAGCAACTAGGTAGGAGTGTGTAATGGAGTGGACAGTGAGTGTTTAAACACTCCAGCAGCACTGCTGTTTCTGATCCCCTCCACATCCCAAACCAGGGGTATCAGGTCAGGACCATTTAAAACATTAACTTTGTTGCTCTTTAAACATTCTTTAGTAGAACAATCTGTGTGGTTAGGGTTGTCTTGCTGCATGACCCACATTCTCTGGAGGCACAGCTCATGGATAAATGTCCTCACATTTTCATAAAATGTGCTGGTACAATTCAGAATTTATTGTTCCATCAACCATCCTGGACCAGACACAACAAAACAGGCTCAAACCCTGATACTTCCACCACCATGTTTCACAGATTGAAAAAGGTTTCTATGCTGAAATGCAGTGTCTTCCCTTCTGCAGACTTAACTCTTCTCATTCAAACCAAAAAGATCAAGTTGGCTCTCAAGTGTTGATAAAACATTGTTTCAGTAGCTTTCTGGCTCCTTGCAACTGTTCCATGCACACTTGTTCTCCTGACGTGGACTCATGAACATTAGCTTTAGCCAATCTCAGAAAGGCCTTCACTTATTTAGAAGTTATACTGTACACATCTGTCTGACTGTGGATTAGGGGAGTCCAAACTCTTTAGAGACTGGATCATCTGCCTCTGTCTTGCCCTATCCCCTGCCTCTACTACTGTTACACCAACCATCTCCATGTCCACCTTCACTACATCCATAAACCTTCTCTGGGGTCCTCCTCTTCTCCTTCTGCCCGGCAGCTCCATCTCCAACCTTCTTTGTCCAATATATCCTCTTTTCCTCCCCAAACAAATGTCCAAACCATCTCAATCTGGCCTCTCCAAACTGTTCCACCTTCACTGTCCCTCTGATCTGCTCATTTCTAACCACTAACACATTGAATAATGGATCATTTTCCTCAATAAATAAATGTCATACTTAATTCTCCTGATTTGATTTGATCTACTTTTAGGATCTTGGACTTTAAGATTTGACGATTTAGAACACATTTAGAAAATTCTATAGAGTTCACAAACATTCAAAAACCACTGTGTGCAGTGTCTTTGGAAATTACTGTGTGGCATGAAACTGTATAGTTATCCAAAGGTGCATATCGTGGAGTACCATACAGTGGAGTTGTGGGTCACAGTAAGAGGGTTATGTAGAGTTCTTTTAAAAGTGTGAGGTGTCCACTGAGGTTGGTGGGGAAAAAGGTGTTTGTTTGTCTGTTTGTGCTGGCAGTCCTGACTCTACTACCAAAGGGTTGATGTTGGAAGAGGTGATGTCCAGGGTGCAAGAGGTCAATTGTTATCATGCCAGCACTCTTCATGCGTCTGCTGTTATACTATGCCCTGAAGCATTGGCAGAGCTCACACTCTGCTGTGCTGATTATGTGCTGGAGTTTGGCTCATTTTTGTGGCGGTTACTGAGGCGGACAACGCATTGAGGTGGATCATCAGGGCCTGGGCTAGGTTAGATTTCTTCAGCTGCCTGACAAAAACATCCAGAGGACAGAAAAACTGAAGGAGATCTCTTTAATAGCTTTTGTGGTTTCTCCTAGAGAATGAGATCAGATAAAGAGGCAGAAGACACATGTCTCCTGCTGCTCAAATGTGCCTTCTGAGATAAAGATCTTGCTGCTTGGAACAGCTTGGGCTTGAAAACATTTGACAAAAGCCACCGAACCATATATTGATGTTGATGGTGGATAGAAAGGGGGATGTGTCTGAAATCCACCATCATCTCTACAGTCTTTTTTCTTGTCTGCAACATGTGTTTGATGCTGTTCTAGAACACTAGCAGCCTAATTTACAACTGTAGGCAGCCTCAGTGTTGGTTAAGAGGCCCAGCATGGTAGTGTTGTCTGCAAGCTTCAGCATCTTCACAGTAAGGTCCTTGGAGATGCACTTGTTGGTGTAAATATTGAAGAGCATGGGGTGAGAACACACCGCTAGTGGTACTCCAGTACTGAGAGTCCAGGTGTCTGAATTTTTTTTCTAGCTGCACCTGCTGCCTCCAGTTGGTGAGAAAACCTGTGAAGCACTGGCACTGACAGCTCGGACAGTTTGACCTGCCGGAGATCTAACACGGTGCTTAAGCTGAGCTGTAGGCCACAAACAGATACCGTAGAATGAAGTACGGGGCCAATTTTACAAAATTATCGACAAACCTGTTTGCTCTGTATGTGAACTGCAAGGGGTCCAGCAGGGCATCCGTAACAGCTTTGAGATGGGCTAGAACCAGTTGGTCTTTAAGACTTTAATGCCTATAGACTCTATAGACTCTATAGACTTTAATGCCTATAGAAGTCAAAGCAATGTTTGTTTTTTGTGGTTGAAGACTTGAACCAAAGATCCATTGATTTCTTTAAAATGCCTGTGAAAATTGATGCTTGTTGAAGCCTTAGGTTGGAAACTATAAGTGGGACAAGAGCTTTTACCACCTTTTGTCTTTAGAGGAGGCTTGGCTATGTCCTGGTTGTCGTAGATGAAATGAAAAGGAGGTAGAGATGATAGAGAAGGGCTGGAGATTGCCCCTTGTATTTTTAAACCTGTAGTAGAACTAATTCAAGTCATTGGTGAGCTGGCCTTTGCTTGATGGAGAGTTTTTCTCACCTTGTGGCAGGTCATCTCCTGAAGGCCTTTCCAAATCTGAAGTTGGGTCATTAACAGCAATATGGCTTTTCATCTTCTCATTGCTTCTAAAGTCTGGTTCTCCAGCCTTTTTTGGCCTCTCTGTGGAGGATTCTTTCTGTACCCCTGAATACTATTCTTTGTGAAGCTGTTTGAAGTCCAGCTGGAAAACATGGCTCTTCATGGCTTTAGTTATAATACAGCTGGTCTCGCAGAAGCTGATGTAAGACGTCATGCTATCTGTGTTTTCAACTCGTCAGTCTGTTGCCTCTGTAAAAATAATGCATAAATCTGTTTTCGCTACTATTCAGTGTCTCCTCTGGTCCATCTCTTCCCTGCTCAGACAAAAGACGTGCTGTTTTTGAGCTTCTGCATTGTATTTTAGATAAGGTAAACAAGGCCGTGGTCAGAATGTCTGACAGCAGTGTAGCAGTGGTCCAGAATAGTGATGTCCCGATCAGGCATATTTTAATGGATTGTTATTGTAGGGGCCGAATGGGCATATTTTAATGAATCAGTATTTGAGGGGTTCTCCACCTTTAAATGTTCTCCAACTTTAAAATGTAAAATTGTTTTTGCCCTTTATTTCTGTGACAATGAAAACATGAGAATTAAGGCCTGATTCATGATTTAACGTTCTATTTCTTACCCACTATGGACTACTGCCTCACCCCAAGGAAAATGATCCATTATTCAATGTGTAAGTGGAAAAAGTGTGGAAACTTTTAGGATTAGCAGATAAATTGAAGACGAAATTAATGTCAGATGTTTTGAATCAATGGAAGACTCAGGTCTGGGTGGGATCCCTGTTTAATTTAAAGAACACGGATCTATCAAAGTCTGATCTTCACAACGCATAATTGTGGAAGTTTATCATGGCTCAAAGTATATTTCTGATGAGCTCAGATGAAGAGTTGTTGATACTCATCAAGCAAAACCATCTCTAAAGAGTTTGGACTCCACCAATCCACATCTACAAATAGAGGAAATTCAAGACCATTATTATCCTCCCCAGTGTGGTGTGGTTGTACAACATGGAAACATAATGTACTGTATAAATCCATTGTGGAAACAGCTGTTTTACTGGTGGAAGAATCATGTGCCTTTCTTTACTTTTAAACCAGCTGAGCTGATGAGCGAGTTCATTCACCACGTGTTGACGCACAACAGCAGATATCAGTCTCACTGGTATCAGCTGATACTCGCATTAAGAGACTTGGATCTGATCAGGGAGCAAAATATCTTGGTCAGTAAATCCCATTTCAGAGTTTCAGTCTCTTAACAAAAGTGGAATTTTTTGTATTTCGGCATTTTTGTGGAATCTTGGATCCTTACAAATTATTTGGAATTTTGTGATAATGTTGCATAAATCAGGTCTGCTATAAGCTTCAGCCTTTACACAACCTTTAAACAGCTTACTTCACATATTTAACAAAGCTCCCTGGTTTGCCAAAGACTATTTAGGTGAGGATGCTGGTGTGAGGTTAGGTCAGTGTTCACCAGTGGTTTGTAGCAAAGTTTGTATATTATCTTATATAAAACCTCATCATTCAGACAATCCAGTGGAATTCTGGAGAATAATTGTGTATTAGGTTTATGATGCAACAGCAGCTATTTTTATATCATAGCTTAGACCCAGAGCTCCTCAGGCTATGATCAGACCGCCAGCAAATCGGATTTGTTTACAGTTTGTTATTTACAAGTGACCAGATCAGATTTTGTCCAGACATCACATCTGCAGTGGTTACAGTTACATAGTTTTTGGGGCTCTTCTTGGATCTCCACATTTTGGTTACTTTGGATTTGTCGTTGTATGCTGTGATTAAAATCACGCAAAAGAAACTTTGAAATCCTGACCGAGATGTTTGTGTAGAAATCTGACTCCAATTACATTTCAAACCACCCCAAATGGTTTGAATTTGCAAAAATACCATTTCATATGTTACCTGGCAGTTTGACCTAGACCAGCCCCTCATAATTAGCAGAGCCCAATCAACTAGACAATTATGCATGTGATATATTTTACTATTATCCCAAATCCAACTCTAATTATTGTGCTGAAGTGTATGTATGTTTATTTACTTGATGCAGAGCTTACGAACCTTGTCAATCCTATGAACAACTATGTACACCAAGATCGTAGAGACGAACAGGATCTCCTAAAGAGGGAGAGCATCTTGCTTTGGGTGATGATTTAAAAATGCTTGAATTCTAGCAGCTCAGGACAGGAAAAGTGGTCGAGTCTAGTCTAGTGGTCTACTTTCACTTGGCCATGTGGTCATATGGTACTTGGGTCGGGGGGTAGGGAGCATTTGCAGTAATT
The DNA here is from genome assembly GCA_034509495.1 of Acestrorhynchus altus. Taxonomy (NCBI): domain Eukaryota; kingdom Metazoa; phylum Chordata; class Actinopteri; order Characiformes; family Acestrorhynchidae; genus Acestrorhynchus; species Acestrorhynchus altus. Next base: position 5,437,800 of record CM067519.1, on the reverse strand, counting down.
TGAGGAGTAAACAGGGCAATAGGTTGAAGCAAAATCTCATTTCCACCCTCTCTGTATCTTTATCTGCTGTGGACATCAAGGAGACAATAACAATATATGGGAGAATCCCGCGTCTTCTGGGAGACATGAAATGCCAGCTTTGAACATACAAATATGGAGCCAATCAGAGAATCCCCACCTCATTAAACCTCATGATTCAGTTACTTAACCATGTAAGGCCAGGTTTTCAGTTTGTAAACAGTCCGTGATGAACTGTGTATGGAAAATTCACCACAAGGGTTATCCTCCTGTTTGGTCCTGCAGTGTAAAAGAGGCCAAGGATGACTTAAGCCTTAAGGATGATGAATATTTGTGTTGTGTTAATAAAGGCTTTAAGGAAATGCAGACTGCCTCTACACACATTTCACTATGCATGACTTCCTTCTTGAATCTGTTCTATTAGATATCCTGGTGCCACAGCTGTGAAACGGAACAGAGCTGATGGGGACTCAACTTCATGTCATTGCTGCACAATATTCAAGTACATTTATTAAGTCATTCATACTGAAGGTGAACTTAAGCCTTTCAAAAAGGTGATCTCCATGTTCCATTGGGCTCCCTGTGGCACAGTAATTAATGTTTGACAGTGGCTACAAAAGGAGAGATAATAATGTGGAGAATATTCCCTGATGATTGGCGATATTGGACCACTCTTTGAGGTCTTGTAGTCAAGCAAATGAAAAAATGCATGTGATTTTACAGCAGTCCCTTCAGATTCAGATGGTATGGAGGCACAAATTTGTTTAAATAGGATGGTTTAGTTGGTCTACAAGCAACATCAACCTGATCATTCTAGACCCAGACATCCCAAGTCTCCTGGAATGTCTGGGAGTCTTACGCTTATTATATGATAAACATAGTGGCCTGCAAGTCATGGGAGATGGGGTCCGGTACAACTTGGGATGTCTGTAGACCATGCTGATTGACCTAAATAAGAAGTATTACCATGATGGTTGATCAGCATGACCAACATCTCCAAGCATATAGCGGTTCTCAGTGTGTGTGTGTGTGTGTGTGTGTGTGTGTGTGTGTGTGTGTGTGTGTGTGTGTGAAATAAAGACTGCAGTAACAGAAAGAAGAGAGTTAAAGTGAATTATATTGTATATTATATTATATTATATTTATACTGTAATGAAGAGGATGTGAATACTATACTATTATTGACTATTATTGACTAGTGTGTGTGTGTGTGAGTGTGTATGTGTAGATAGATAGATAGATAGACAGACACACAGACAGACAGATGTGGTGGGCGGGTTCCTCCTCTGACTGGGCTGTTATTGGACTGTGCTGGTCTGACGGTTCTCCTCAGTGGGAGACTGGGAGGGTAGTTCTTCTACTCTTCTTCAGTCAGGTGAGTGAGGTGAGCCTGTGTAACAGTGACTCTGAGCTGATGATCTTCAGCACGAGGCTGGAGAAGCTGGAAGAGTAAGAACCAGTGGGAGCTGCAGCACAGCTCTGTCTGCTGAGCTTCATTACTGACCTGCTGCTTTTCTGCTCCAGTTTGGAAGAAGAAGAAGGTAGGAAAACTGGTTTTATTGGATTTTTTTCTGTTCTTAATTTCATTTTGCTGAAGTTAAAGTAGGTGTTTAACAGGGAGATTTATAATGTGGAGCAGGTTTTTAGGTGGGAAATCCAGGTCTTGTAAGTAGAAACCCGCTCCAGGTTTTGGTGTGACGGTCTGGGCGGCTGAGTGAGACTGGATCTGCACGTTCTGGACCTGGAGTTCCCACCTCCACTGCCTTCTAAGCTGGTTTCTGTCATTCTAATGAGGGTTTATTCTTTACAGATGGATTTGGCCACCATTATTAAGAAGTTAGTTTAAATAATAAAATCAGCAAATGTCTACAAATATTATTTGTTTTTTATTTGATTATTTTTATATTATTTTAAATCAGCAAATGTCTACAAATATTATTATTTTATTTATTTTATTATTTTTATATTATTTTTACTTTAAAAAAATATTTTTTTTAGTGTATATATTGATCAAGTTTACTTTTAGCTAATTTTTCTAAACAATTAAATAAATAATGAGTTAAATACAGTGTCCGTCACAATCACTTTCCTATCAGATCTGTTATTTTTGTGCAATTTGTTTTAAATATTAATATATAATAAAGGTGTAAAAATCTGTAAAGCACTGCCTCACAGACGCATCACTAGAATGAGAGAAATAAGATAACAGAGCTCAGTACACAGTTTGTGTATATATAGGAACGTTATTTTTTTTACGTGAATTTTCCTGACATTGAGGTTTTATAGTTAGTCGTCCACCAGGGAGAACCTGAGCAGAGGAATGCACAGTCTGGATCTGTGGCGACCCCCTGGTGTTATTGAATAAGATCAGTGGCAAATATAAACTCACAGATTCAGGCACTTAAATTGAAATCGATCCTTATTTAATAATATAATTAATGATACCGTCTTTATATAATGACATGCATAAGCATTTAACTCATAAATGCATATAAATCAAATCAAATCAAAGTGTATTTTTATAGCACTTTTCCAACTGATATTGTCACAGATCAGCTTTACAGAAATAAAAAACAATGGTTAACAACACATGAACACAGGATAAGACATAAACCCCATAAACGGTGGCAAGGAGGAACCAGGCTCACAAGGGGGGACCCCTCCTCCTCTGGTCAAACTACTTATACATAGTTAGTTAGGGGACACTGGACCCCCACACATCTGTTCTGATACTTTGGTGTACTGAAGTAATGTTAGTTCACTGGTGGACACATAACTAATACTAATATTGTAATATCAGGAGCAGCCGTGGCCTGGTGATAGGGAACCAGTCTTGTGACTGAAAGGTCACTGGTTCGAATCCCTGAACTGGCAGGACCTTGAGCAAGGCACTGAAGTCCCCAGCTGCTCTCCGAGGATAGGGCTGCCCACCGCTCCGGGCACATGTGCTCACTGCCCGCTGGTGTGTGAATTCACTGGTGTGTGTATGTGTCACTGTGTGTGGACCAAATGAGTATAATTACTTTCTATTAGTACTATTAGTGGCTAATGATAAAGACGAATATGTTATATACACATTCCAATAAAATGGGTGGCATGGTGATGCGGCAGGTAGTGTGAGTTACACAGGGGCTTCTGGGTTCGATCCCCGCTTGGTTCACTGTCTGTGAGGAGTTTGGTGTGTTCTCTCTGTTTCTGTGCAGGTTTCCTCCAGATACTTTGGTTTCTTCCCGCCTCCAGAAAATGCAGGTGAATTGGCCATGCTAAATTGCCCCAAGGTTTGTGTGTGTGTGTGTGTTTGTGTTTGTGTGTGTGTGTATGGCACCATGCAATGGACTGCCTTATTCCCAGTGACTCCAGGTGTGCTCTGGATCCACCATGACCCTATTCAGGAGGAAGCAGATAAGATAATGACTGACTGTCTGACCCCCATAAAACCTCACAGTGGTGATATTAGAGTGAAATTTTGAGGTGGGGCCTCCATCAGCATCAGTGAACCTTGAGTGCTCATGAACCTGTCACTGGTTCACCAGTTGTGCTTCTTTGGAGCAAACTTTGGTAGGTACTAACCACTGCGCACTGAGAGCACCTCACATTGCCTGCCAGATGTTTTGGAAATGTCCAGCTGTCTTGGCCAGGATTTTGTATCCTGTGAGCTGAATACCACCAGGAGGCGTGAATCACTCTCTGGTGATTTATTTCTCAATAATGGGTACAATAATGGGTACACTCGGGGGGGAGGGGGGGGGTATGTAAAAATTGTCTACTATAAGTACAAATTGAGAAATAAATCATGCACAAACTATAACGTTATGTAAGCACTGCAATGCAAATGAAAAATGATCAGTTTCGGGTGATGCAGCAAGACGTAGATTGCTGACACTGTTCCTCAGAAAAAGAAAAAAAAATCCACAAGTACAACCCAGACTACATCAGATCTCTTAAAATAGACTGATTGTCGACATGGAGACTGACAGACAGCTTTTAGAGAGAATTAAAGAAGTCCATGTTTGGTAGACACTAGACGTGTCATCTGATGTTATCAGTGCATGTTTACTGCTCGTTTTTGTGAGAGACATTTAGGACAAATGTGTTCATGCAAATCCACTATTTTTAAGCTATTGTTCAGACCACTTGCACATTTTTACTGTCAGAAAACCTTTCTTGTAGGCCGATCTGTCTGGTTATGAAAAGTTAGGAAAAGGTGAGGTGGATAAGGTTGAGAACCCTTGGTCTAGACATCACAGTTTGGTTCTAATGTCAAAGTCATGCATATCTTGGCCATTTTTCACCACATCAATTTAAAATTGGTGCCCAATATACACCCCTTGAAAGGTGCCATTGGAGCCAGATCAATGTTATTCACTTTACCTACCTAGGTTTTAATGTTATGGCTAAACAGTGTACCCACATCTGAATGAATAATCTGTAGTTTGTGAAAAGTGTGTATAGTCTGTCACTTTGCATTGCAATCTATAAAGTGCCCAAAAGTATTGGTACACCTGCTCATTCAGTGTATCAAAAGGAGTTTGTCCTGGTTTTATTGGATTAACTTTTATTGGCTGTCCAGGGAAGGCTTTCTCCAAGATTCTGGGGCATTGCTGTGAGGATTTGATTGCATTCAGATTTGATTTGTTTCGCATCATTCCAGAGAACACGGTTCCACTGCTCCACAACTCAATGCTGTGGGGCTTTATATCCCGCTAGACCATGACTGGCATTCGGCAGGGTCCCTATTTGCGCCAGAGTGACCTATTCTACTTTTCTCCATCTGTCAGGAGTAGCTGTATCTTAAAGGTGCTGAATGCGTGGATTCAAAGGGGAATCCACAAACATTTGGACAGTTGATTCGAATGGTTTTATATGGGCAGCTTCAACAAATTGGTTTTATGGTATTAAAACCAGTAATGTTTGAAACATTTGGAAAAGGGTAGATTTTATCTAGGATTGCCTCCACTGCTTAATTTCCCGGTGATTGTTGTGTTGTTTGTGTTCTGGCATCATGAGTCATCAATTGATGGAGCTTACTTATCCCTATTATAAGGAATGTGTAATAGCATGATAATTATCCCTCTGATTACACGCTGCCCTTTGTCCTCATGCTCCAGGGACCATTATGAATAATGTGATCTACATAACAACATCAATACCTTCAGTCTGTCAGTGACATTTAAATAGCTGCATAATCAATTGCATTAGTTATTGGACTGGATAAACAGATTTAGCATTTAGGAATGAAAGGATGGAATACACTGCGAGAGTTTGTCTTTCTCACTCTCTCTTTTGTCCATATACGTTTATCGTCAGGTCTGCCCATGGAAGGACATCTTGGAAGAGCTGAAGTTGGTGTGGAGGGAGAATTGTGGACAGAACCACCCACGCTCTTCATGATCCCAGCATACATCATCAACATCACCAACAACACCAACTCGACTCCTGAGGAACATACCCTGTTCTCTCCATATTACCAGCACTCGCTGGGCATGGCGGCCGTGTTCATCCTGGCCTACCTGTTCATCTTCCTGCTCTGTATGATTGGAAATGGGGTGGTGTGCCTGATAGTGCTGAGAAACCGACACATGTGGACGGTCACTAATGCATTCATTCTGAACCTCTCCATCAGTGATCTCCTTGTGGGCATCTTCTGCATTCCTACAACCTTAGTGGACAATCTCATTACAGGCAAGTGGCATCACCCAAGTGGCATCACCCAAGTCAGGCCTGAGGGCTTAGCAACACTGGCTCTTCTACACTGAATTAAGGTGCCACTGGATGGTTGAAAACAGACCATATTGTCTTAAAAATAATGATTTATTTACTTAAAGGTCTGTGTTTCTGTCTCACAATGTTGCGGAATTTCAAAATAATGACCAATGTTTCTGACAAAATATCTTGAAATATTGACTTATTTTGACCGAAGTTTGATTTATTATGTCAAAAAATGACATACTTTGTTGAAATATTAACACTTGTTCTTAGATTTTAGATTAATATTAAAAAAAGTTATTTTATCAACGTGATGACATGGTGATGTGGAAAAATCTCAAAATAATTACTTTTGTTCTTGAATTTATGCCTTAGTATTTCGAAATGATACCTTTATTTACTCAAAATATTGTCTTACTACCTTGCCATTGTCACTATTTGGCTGATATTTTAAAATAGTAACTCATTTGGTTAAGTTATTATTTAAAACAATACATTTCTGATCATTATAAATTAAATTACCTGTTAAAATAATGAATACTCAATAAAACATTTAAATAATTACTGTATAAATAATAATATGTCAAATAATTCACCAATATCTTAAAATGATGACATTCATTTTCAAGAAAACTGGCCTATTCATGGATAACATACGTACGTTCTGTTTATTTTTGGATAAATCAAAAGGTTTTAGGAAATATGTAATTAATTTGAGGCAGTGTTTCTTCTGCAGAAGTGGCTTCTTTGTCATTTTACTGGATGGTACTTGGAAGGACCATCTCTGTAGAGTTGAAGTAAGCATTAAACCTTTTTAAATGTAACAAACGTCCATTTAATGTAGAGGTTCTTGATTAATTAAAGATTTTTCTACAACTGTAAATGCTTAAAATAAAACCTTTGGGAACCTTTATCTGGGAATCTGTATCAAGACTGTTTGACCACGAGGGCTTAATTATCAGTTATCATTATTAACCCAGACATATCTTCCACATCTCTTCTCAAACTCTTCTAATAAAATTCTGTTGGACTTCTTTTGAAGCTGATCTGATAAGACAAACCTGGTACGACACAGCTGGATAATCAAGGTCTTCAAGAGTATCTGAACATCAGAGTAAGTTGTATGAAGCATTGGAATTAAGCTCTGTTGGGTGTTTCCTCACACAGATGTGAGAAGCTGAGAGGAAGCAACAGCAGAGTGTTAAATGCAAATGATACATATAAGTCTTGATTTTAATACAGATAGACATATTTTGGGATAGTGTCCATTACTGTTTCTTATATTGCCCTGCAGAAGGATTCTCACGTTATTTGTCCTTGACAAAATTATTTTCCAAATCATCATACAGAATACAGTTATACAGAAATGGACAAAACTAGAGAGGACAGAAAAGAGGAAAAGTTTAAGATTGAGGAAGATTGTAGGCAAGAGAGAATAGATATAGTGGCATGCAAAGGTTTGGACCCTCGGAATGTGTTGCTGTATGTAGTTATGTGAGTAGAAGATTTCAGAAAGGCATACAGTTAAAAAAGCACCATCCCTTTATCTTCATGTTTTTACAGACAGTGTGATGTTTACTTCCATAGTTTGCTGGTTTTTAATTGAATCCATTCTTCCCTCTACCTCTGAAATTCCTGTGCCACTGTCTGCAACAAAAGCCCAAGGTACGGTTGTTCTTAACAGTTGGTAAGGTGTTCTTTTTTCTCTAAAGTGTTGCCAAAAGGTGCACTGGACCGAAATGCATCAGGCTTCTTTAGATCTGCCTTTTAAACGTTTGATGGTGAATTTTATGTTGAGGGTCCCAGAAACCTTTTCTTTTGATGACTATTCTTTGTAGGTCATATTTGTGCGGGTGTTGCTGCACAGTAGAACAGTGCACCTACAGTGTCTGCTAAATGTATCCAGACCACATTTGAGCTCTGCTGTTTCTGTAAACCGGGGGTCTCTGACCAGTTCTTCAACCAACCGGCATGGTTGCAGGTTTTATTTCATCCATATGGAAATGCATGTTTGAAGCCTGGCTGATGGATTAAGCAGGTGGAATCAGGTGTTACTGCTGGTTGTTTTTAATGAAAACCTGCAGCCACACAGGCCCTTTGCAGATACAATATGAGACCCCTTTTGTGGACCCCTGTTTATAATATATCATACAGAGAAAGTAGCTACTTGAAAACTCTTCTTACGCTAACTGTATCCTGTTTTCCGTTTCATTTTCTCTGTAACAGAAATTCTGACCTGGGGTGCCTAAATCTTTGCAATGCCATGGTATGTATTAGGGATGTAATGATATAGTCTACTCACTACATTTGGGATGATTTGGGAATGAGGTGGGATGGTGATCATCCATCTTCCTGACCTCACTATTGCTCATTGAGTGCAATCAAATCCTCACATCAATGGTCCAAAATCTGGTAAAGCCTTCCCAGAACAGTAAAGCTATTCCAACAAAAGCTGGATGAACTCTTTTAATACCCTTTATTTCAGAAGGAACAACGAATAAGCAGGTGTCCACACACATTGTCCACAACACAACAGTGTGTGTTGGTGAAATATGAGTGAAATAATGTAATTGCAGTCTGCAAAGGCATCTTTAATTGCCTTTTCATGCTTTTCTAACTCACCTTTGATGCTTCTGTGCATGCACAGGTTGGCCTTTCAGTGACGTGATGTGCAAACTGAGTGGCCTTGTGCAGGGGACATCTGTCTGTGCCTCTGTCTTCACACTCGTGGCCATTGCAGTGGATAGGTAAGTGTTTAGTGGAATTTTTTAGGGGAAACTGATTCAGAGACTTGATTGCAGCTGTAATTTCCAACACTTGCCACTAATAGCTCCTAATAGGTCAGCCCCCAGTCTGTGTGCCACTCACCACGGTGTGGCATAATTACAGAAGTGGTGGGAAGTACTAAAATCATTTTCTCAAAAATCATGGACAGTTCAATCCTAGCCTTTCACCTAGAAGTAAAAATGGCTGTCAACAATTGTACCCAGAAGTAAAAGTGAAAAAGGATTTTTTATCACACTGACAAAAGACAAGCTCAATATGAAGTTCTGGAAACAATAGCAGTTTTGGGCATCATGTCAGAATGAGAGCCTATATCTCCATTTTGACCTTTATAAATATTTTTGATGAATCTGAAAGCAGCAGTTGCTCTTTCTGTTGTGTGAAGATGATAGTTGGGTCTAGAATTTTGGGCTCCCAGTTGAGCCATATATAGCACTGGTACTTTGGCCTAAGTTTGAAAGCTTGAGCACACAGTTGGCCTTGCTCTCTGAATGGGTAGATGGCGCTCTCTCCCACTGTGATGTTGTCCAGCACAGGCATCTGTTGGCTGATGTCTCAGAGCTTTCCTCTGAGCGTGTTGGCTGCCCAGTGAAGCTGCACGGGTGGCAGTTTGAAGGGACTTTACATGTATTTGAGAAGGCATGCGCTTGTCCTCACTCTCCTAGTGTCAGGAGCTTTGCATGTGACCGGCGGAGTCCTAGTGAGCAGGTGGACTCATTGGGCGAATATGGTGAAATGTGATCAACAAAAAATCATTGAGAATAAACAGTGAGAATAAAGTCTTTCTCACATTGTCGTCTTTCTTATCTGAGTACCAGTGTAACAAATATTTTTAACTCCGTCTATAAAGTCACTTTGGACATAGGAGTTGCTGTCCTGAAGGCCATCCTGACAATGACGTTATTTGTAACCTCATCTTTCCTTTGCAAAATGAGATCACACCCCAGCCGTGATCCATGTTTACATTTGCATAATGATGACCAAATGCATTTGTTTTTTAAGCGCTTTTGAGAAAGGGAGGTGAGTGAATCAGTTAAACTAGCATTCAAATATCTGTCACATACATTGTTCTGAAATATATTCAAATATATTTCATTACCTGTTTTTATGGTTGTTGTTTCTTTTCACATGTGACACGTGTTATACATGAGATACAGACCATTTCACCCACTTTGATATATCAGAGAGAAATCGGAAGAGCTTTATAGTGAGGATGTGTTTCAATCCCTACAACACAGTATCCTAAGCTGTGTTCCTATAAGAGCCTCTCACTTTTATGTTATGTTGTACATAGTATTTTAGCTTATGGCTGGTGCAGTACGTCCCATTCAACCAAAGTATTTTGGTTCATACAATATATTGAATACTGTAGGATAAACCATCATGTTAGGACAGCCAATCAATCAACCAATCAATCAATCAATCAATCAAAGTTTATTTTTACAGCACTACAACAAATGAGTTGTCTAATAAACTGAGGTGATTCAAAAACAACAATTTCTTGAAGAAGAACTACAAAAAAAAACAATTTGCAAAATGTAATTAATAAAAATGCATGTCTCTTGAGTGGAAAGTGAGGACACCTTCTGTCCTAATAGCTAGTATTTACTCCTTTGCCTGAAATAATGTCAATTAGATGTTAATTATTTAACTGTCTTCCAGTCTCTGACATTGACTGCAAGAAAGATTTTCCCACTCCTCTATGCATAATTCTTTCAGCAATATGATGTTTCAGTGCCCGTCTTTGTACAAAAGTAGAATAAACTATTTTTATTACCTCAATTTACTAAATAAAATAATAATAATAATAATAATAATAATAATAATAATAATAATAATAATAATAATAATAATAATAATAATAATAATAATAATAAATAAATAAAAAAAGCAAGTGTCCCAGTAATGTTTTATTTTTTTTTTTATATCAACTTTCATTCAAAACTAAGAACATTTTAGAAATGCATGTTTTTGTTCTCTCTATGTAAAAGTAAAGGTTTCTTCCACAAAGGTTCCATTTCTCAGCTAATATGATATTATACAGCTCAAGCACCATTCCTGAAACCTTTCAACAAATAAAATATTAATACTGTGTATATAAACGATCAGTGTGCTGCAGGGAAAAGGGGGCTGCTTCAGAAATGAAAAGCTTTCCTAGTCTTTGCATATATATCAATGAAATGATGGAAGGAAGGTGGTGAGTGCCAGTAGGAGGACCATTAACCTTTTAAACTCTCAAACAGTTATTTTAGAGTAAAAACATATAAAGTAGTAAAAAATCATTCATAATAAGAACTAAATAATTCAGAGTAGACTGGATAATTCATAGTGGATACTGAATAATTCATAATAGAACCTAAATAAATCATAGTAGATCATAGTAATAACTCATGGTGGATAATGAATGAAAAACTGAATAATCCACAATGAATTCTGAATAAATTACAAATTGTTTATTAAGGATGCTACAGAATGTATAGTAAATAATACATATTTATTGTAGATCATTCATAGAGGATACTGAATAATTAAAAGTGCATTGTACACATTATTTATAATTGATACTGAATAGTTTATAGCAGGTACTGAATGATTCTAAATTATAAATTATTCATAGTGGATATTAATTCATTCATAATGAATTAATGAAATGATTCATAGTAGTAATTCAATTAAGACTGAATGAAGAGCACTAGTTAAGATTGAATTTTGTTTTGATTGGAAAAGTAACTGTAGAGTAATTATAGTAGACAGTTAAAGGCCCTTAAATTTAAAGACTAGGGATTAAGGGGTTAAGGGGTTAAGGGGCAATCAGATCCTGAATGGTGGCCCTAATTCTGGAACCAGCCCTGGTTAAACAAAACTCTGGTCAAGACAGCAACAGTGAATATGATTCATCATTCTAACATCTAACTTTTATATCTTAGTAATAAGAACTGCTGTGATATTTTGGCCCAAACTGCTTTTGTTTTTTCTTAATGAATTTCCCTTTCCTTCGGGATTGTAGGGATCAATAAAGTATTATCTTATCTTATCTCTTATCTTAGAGGCTGAAAATGCTCTGAACCCACTGGGACATTTCAGGGAAGTGCTTCTGGAATTCAACAAGAAAGAGTTCTTTGAAGATGTCATACATTTGACAAAAGCATAGATTTTCCATTCAAGGCCATGATTGACAAAATCCACTTAAATACAGTAATGAAGTGATCTGACACTTTCCATCGTTGCATAACTGAACGCAATTTATCTGAAATATGAAACGTAAAATCTGACACTAATAAAGAATTTTATAATTAACATCAGATTGACTGTGAGTAATATGGGAATAAAGTCACCTAAACGCAATCATACTCATGAAAACACGCACAAAGTAACGATTCTTGGTTTTGTCTTGGCTTCAGTTGGAGCTTCACCTAGCTTTGTTCCTTCACCTGAGGAAACTGAGTGGCTAAGTGGAGTAATACGCCGAATCCCTCTTCACGCTGCTTTGCCATCAGCAGCAGGAGCCCGAGAGAGCACAATTGGCCACACACTTTGACCCCTTCATTCCCACTGTGATGCTGGCTGATGTTTCAGAGCTGGGGATCTGGGTGCTGTCCTCCGAGTGTGTTGGCTTCCAGTGATGCTGCATTGGCAGCAGTTTGAAAAGAGGCGGTGGTTGACTTCACATGTATGGTAGGAGGTGTATGCATCTCCGTACCTCAGGAGCATTGCAAGTGATGGGGGAGTCGTCATGAGAGGGTGGGTTAATTGGCACCAAATGAGGAGAAAAGGGGTAAAATATGATAAACAACCTATTATAAAAGAAATTGATCACATATAGAATCGTACAAAACATTCTAACATACATAACATATGGTCTCAGATGAGTTTTTTAGAATATAACTGTTCTTTACACGTTTGATTTGGTGGAATATCAGTGTTCTGCAAGCTAATTCGCAGTCTTTTGTCTATCTAGAACTGCTTCAGGGCTAATATATGTTGTACTGTATATGCAACACGCACAAAATTATAAAAACTCAGTCCTTCATGGGCTGAGTCAGACATGTTCATTATCATACAGAGCTCACAAGAGGAGCATAAGTACACTGAAGACCCTACATGGTAAAATTAGATGTGGGAGTATGGTTCAGTACACTTGTGTGTGCATAGGATTCGATGAATGTAGTCAAATGTTAGACTAGATATATCACCATGCTTTTCAAACTATATATCCAAATGTTTGTTGACACCCTTTCAATTGGATGCACTGCTAACACAGATGTGCAAGTGCACACACAAACAAAAGCATACAGCTTGTCTTGTCCCAGTGCAGACGTTTTGCCAATAGAATAGGACTCTGGAGCAGATAAACATGAGCTTATTGGCACCATGTCTCATGCCACGCATGAGCTAGAGGGATCTGAAGCCTCTCAGCATTGAGCTGTGGAGCAGTGAAACTATATTCTCTGGAATGATTGCGCTACATCCAGTAGAGAGTAGAGGGATAAGGTGGGTTTGATGATTATCCAGCATCCTGACCTCACTAATGGTGTTCATCAGATTCCCAAAGCAATGCTCCAAGCAGTTGAGAGAGTTGCTCCAATAAAAAAATAAAAAAAAAACTTTTTTATAAAACCCTCGGAAGAAACACTGAATGAGCATGTGTTCCAATACTTTTGTCCATATAGTGTATGAGGTGGATCTTATATTAGCACCTTATATTAGCAACTTTCTGACTGGCATAATACAGGACTGTATAGACAGGCTGCCCACTTTCCAGCTACAGGACTTGGACTAGTTTCCCACCCAGTCTAGGAATAGTTGTTCACCTGCCATCACAAACTATGAAGAAAGCAACATGGAGCCTAATTATCTGCTACTGTTACTATAATATACCACCAAACCATCATTACTTCAGTACACCTGAACATTACAGCAGATAGCAGTGGTGTTCCAGTGTCCCCTTATCAATAAACTATGACTAATTTGAACCCTGGAGTGGGGTCCCCCCTTGTAAGCCTGGTTCCTCCCAAGGTGTCTTCCACCAGCTCTGAGGGAGTTTTTCCCTGACATTGTTGCCCTTTGGCTCACCAGCTCATCAGCAAGCCCTTAGAGCGGGAAAAAGTACTACAGTGTGCAAGGCAGGGAGTCCCCCAAGATTTACCAATTTAGCTGTGTCAAAATTGTGACAATTGGTGCAAGTTTATGTTATGACTTTATGCTTAATGCATTCTTCTTTCTCTTTTCTCTCCATACCATTGCTCCACCCACCAGGTTCCGCTGCATTGTTTACCCTTTTAAGCCCAAACTTACACTCCTCGTTGCTAAGGCAACCATTGGGATGATATGGCTCCTGGCTCTGATCATCATGTTCCCCTCAGCCCTCATGTTGACAGTTGAGCAAGAGAGAGGGCACTTCACGGTTTATAACAACAACTACAACCTCACCTACCCACTTTACTCCTGCTACGAAACCTGGCCTGATCCACAAATGCGGAAGGTGTACACCACGGTCCTGTTTGCCCACATATACCTAGTCCCCCTCATCCTCATCGTCCTGATGTATGGCCGCATTGGAGCCAAGCTCTACTCCACCACGGTGCTGGTTAACATCGACCAAGCTGATGCTGCCCCTCATGGGAAGTGCCCTGTATCACAGAGGAAGATCAAAGTCATCAAGATGTTGATCATGGTGGCCCTGCTTTTTATGCTGTCCTGGCTGCCTCTGTGGACTCTTATGCTGTTGACTGATTATGCACGTCCTGAAGGAGACCAGCTGAAGCTCCTGACAGGCTACATATTCCCCTTCTCACACTGGCTGGCCTTTGCCAATTCCAGCGTCAACCCCATTATCTACGGTTACTTCAACGAGAACTTCAAGAGAGGCTTTCGGGCCGTCTGTCAGCAAACGTCCTGCTGCAGCCAAGGGAAGCATTCTAGGCTTGGTTTCAAGAGGCCTGAGAGACGTGCTGAGGTTTCCACACACCTGGAAAAAGCCCTCAACTCTAATAATCTCAGCTTGGGTTTGAGGAACAGAGTCTACACGGACAGCGACTTAACAGGTTGTGTTCGTCTTGAGATGGAGCACAGGAGGGCCTCAACGGAGTTGAGAAGCTCAGGGGCTGAAGGGGGTCTCGGTGGAACCTTAATCAAAAGAGAGCTCCTGGAAAACATTGAGAGGGTCTCTCCAACAGGGGCTACTGTTTACCAAGCCTGGGAACTTTGAATTTGTAACCTAGAGTTAGGCATGTTCCTGAAGACATAGTGTTCATGGCCTGCACCAAGATTACCCTTACACTGGCTTTAGATGATGAAATATCCATGCAACAATAACTTCAGTACAACTTGCCTTTTTAACAGTCATTGTTTCACAACACATTCGTTTACTTCACAGGCCTAATTGGTTAGTTCTCAGTACGTAGGACCTGTTATTTACATAATTCTAGTTATTTGTAGTATTTCTGTCATTCTGCATGTTTTCTTTCCAGCTGATGTTCTACACCCTTAAAATGGTTCTTCAAGGTTG
This sequence comes from Acestrorhynchus altus, assembly GCA_034509495.1. NCBI lineage: Eukaryota > Metazoa > Chordata > Actinopteri > Characiformes > Acestrorhynchidae > Acestrorhynchus > Acestrorhynchus altus. The sequence goes on along the minus strand of CM067519.1, from coordinate 5,422,784 downwards.
TTTTCTTTTAGTAAAGTCAGTGTTCTTTCAGACATCCAAACAACAATTTGGGTAACTCCATTCTATTGTTTCAGTATATGCAATAACAACTGGAAAACACAGCTACATACAGTTGTGGTCAGATGTTTACATACGCTCAGCATGGACTTGAATGTCATGGCCTAATTGGTCTTTTGATGCTTTCTTTGAACCATATGAGTTAATCCACATATGAACGAGTGTACTACACACATCTTTAGTAGAAAAAACAAGACTTTGATGCATAAGGTTTAAAGGTTTGAGACTATACTGAAAAATTCTGAGATTTTGTAATTGGGCAACATTGTCCCGACATATGAATGCCCATCATTGTCAATGATGGGGCAAGGAGAGGTGAAACATGGGCCCCATCTGTGTAGTATACTGCATGTGGGACCTAGATAGGACCCATGAGATTTAGCTCAAATGGCTCCATTAACAGCACCATTACACAGCCACTCAGAGCCCATCTAGTAGCTGTTACAGTGTTGAGGCTGAATGCCTCACCTTTTGTTTCTCTAAACATGCCTCTTTCATTGTCTCATCTGACCATAAAACCTTCCTCCAGAAGACCATTTCTTTGTTCATCTGGTCCAGCTTTAAACTATAGTCAAGCTTTATGGTGGAGAGGGTTCTTTTAAACAGTCTCTCAGTACATGCCAATGTAAAACATGCTGGCCTATAGATGATGACACTGGGGTTCCAGCAAGTTCAGTGCCTGTGCCTTTGTGGTTCTTGGGTTGTTCTTGACCATCTGAACCAATTTCCTCTCAGCTGAGGATGATTGTTTAGGTCTTCTTCCAGACTTTGGTAAAGCAGATCTAACTCTCTGGAACTTTAGTAGTCTGAACTGATGATCTCAGAATCTGCTGTTATTTAGAAACTGTTCCAGCTGACAATTCTGTCTGTAAATTTTCTTATTGTACTGTATGTTGGATAATCCAATGAGTGCTGAAAAGCAAACCTTCTTATGTGGCACAGAAAATGGTTTGCTTCACTCACGATTACGATGATAATCATAAAAAATGGGACATTTCGGCGCCACTGAATTAATAATCTAAATGGGCGTACTGCCATATAGGCATTTGATCTTCATTCTAGCTGTTTGGAGAAATTGAGGGTGATATAAGTACACATAAAACACCAAACTCTTTTCTTGTGAGGGAAAAGTTAGGACACCCCCACATTTATTGTTACTTGAATGATTAGACCATCTTTGGAGGAGGCTGTCTTATTTAAACCTGAGACATGGGTTTGGTTTTGCTCTTGATTGTTGAATCAAGCAGTGTCACCATCAAGATTGAAAGAACTCGCTGAGGCCTTCAGAGGGACAGGTTGTAGATGTAGATGAGTCTGGTAAGGGATTTTTAAAGATCCTAAAACAATTAGAAATCTTTTTGAATCCGAGAAGGATTGACAAAAAAATGTTAGACCATCTGTACAAAGACTGATGCTGAAACATAACATATATGAAAGAATTAAACATGGAGGAGTGAGAAAATCGTTCAGAGACTGGAAGGTGGTTATAGGAAACATCTACTTGACATTATTTCAGCCAAAGGAGGATATATATATATATATATATATATAGCTATAGTGTTCAAACTTTCATCACCAAAAAACGTCTATTATTATTCATTAAAAATATAATTCTGTTAAGCACAAATTATTTTTAATATCACATCCATCTCTCAGTAAAGTTCAAATGCAGAGCAAATGTCTATGTTTCAATAGGTTAAAATTTAAAAAATGAAAATGTATATTTTGATCCTGTATGTATAATTCTATGTATAATAAGTACTGTTTTCAGAAAACTCAAAAAAGAAACCAAATTCCTGTTTTTATTGTATAATTTCATTCATTTCTGTTCCAGAAAAAGTCCATTTTAAAGTTAATGTAGCAAAACAAAAGTAATATCTCCAGGCTTCCAACAGCTAAGCCATGGGCTGTTAAAGTCTGCGGCCGGGCTTAAGCCATGTCCAGGAAACATTCCTTTCATTGTGAATAGCTTTGACGGTGAACATCATCAGGTGATATTTGTTGTTTCGGCTGCCGAACCAATTAAAGCATTTAGTAGCTGCTGACATTGTGTTGCTACAAGCAATGTTCTGAATGTCAACAGGAGACACGAAGATTGCAAGTTAAGGTGAAATGGGTTGGTGTCCACAAAGTGAAATTGCTCAAATTTTGAGTGGCCTTTCCAATGAAAGTCTAATACTGTTGGAACAGATAACAGACCTGTCCTAGCTTATGATTGCTTGCCCTCTGGAGAAGCCGGTGATTTGTCAAGTCATTTGCAAGTAAAGTAACACAAAATCAGCCGTAAATGAATGAATCTCGGTGCTGCGGTTTGGGAAAGGCTTCAGAACGTTTTCACTGCTCTACTAATGTTCACCGAACTCTGTTTGAAGGAGTATGTACAATGAATGTCCAGACTTTTGTAAGTTGAGGACAGAATGAATGTGTTTACTTTGCTAAGACGGCCATTTGTTTCGGGCTTACTTTCTCGAGGCTCATTATTCATAGGCTGTCATTCTATTAGCTTCTGCCAGCTTTCATTTTCCAAGCTAGTTTCTTTTCCTGCTATGCTGTGTCGGTCCTGTCAACCCTGCAACAGAGAACTGTCTGCAAATGTTGCTTTTTTGGGGTGTTAAAATAATGCATGCCGTTTAGGTGTTTCCTGTAATATGGCTTATGAGCAGACCCGCTGCTGTGGACGGGCCTCGGGAGGCTCGTTAGGTTACAGCCCAGTTAGGTTACCAGATGGCTTTCCAAAAAAACTGGTTGTGATGTAAAGTTCAGCCTACACTTCTAAAAATACAAGTGCTAAATACAATGCCACAGAAAAAGCACTCGTGGTTCTATAAAGGACCATCTTTGCAGAAGTATGAGTGTGAAGAACCTTTTATATGACCTTGTTCAATGCGCCAGTATTTTTGCTCAGTCGTTACTTTTAACACTTTTGTTGTCTTAAGGGTAAAACACGACCCACCGTTGGGGGCTCTGAGTGGGTAAGTTGTCTAATGCATTAACCCTGTGATCTGCGGCTCACAGGTTTGAATCCTGAGTCATGCTGCTTGCCGTCGGCAGCCGAAATCCAAGAAAAAAGAAAAAATTGGCCATGCTTTTTCTAGGTGCGTAGATGTCGCTCTCTCCCCACATCACAATTAATGGGATTCTCCGACAAGTCACTTTGCTGTGCCATGAGCATGGTGGCCAGTGCTCAACCACACTACCACTTCACAACTTTACTTATGTCTCCTGAGCTAAAATCGCTCCATAATTAAAATTCATAGTGTATATATGACTTTTGGCCTTTCAGTGTAGTGTAGATTGTCTTTGGGCCTCTTTTGCCCCTCAGGACAAGGGTTGTATATGGAATTTTAAGACAACGCAAGGTTCAAGAGTGTATGGAATACAAAGTCAAAAGAGAATAATTGTCCTCACTCCCTTTAGGTGACGATGGACTCTTCCACTCCCACAGATATGTCGTTTTTATTTTTCAGTCCTTGTGGGACTGATGATGTGGTGGTGTTTCACATGCCTTAGTGGAAATGAACACTAACCTTTACACTGACAACCCTGAGAGCATTGTGAATTGGGGTACAGTTTGAAAGTGGGTGGGATTTGGAAGTAGCAAAATTGGGGAAAACAGTATAAATAGTTATATTAAAAATAGTCCTAATTAAAATAACAATTTTTTAATCTAGCCAATAGTGAGAAGGCTGAAGCAGTATCTCTGATTTGCAGTGTTCACCCCGAACAGAATCCAGCGCGTGACTCAGAAAAATGATTTCAAGCTGTTTTGAAACCTTGCAGCTACGACCACATTTCAAGCCTCGTTGCTCATTGTTCTTTAGCATGAACAAACTTGCACCCTGAAATGACCTGCATGTGAATGTCACAAACATCAAACTGAGGCTGAAACCTAAATGGTTCTTTTTAAGCCTGATAAAGAACTCTTTCGGAATCAGGGTTGTTAGAGTGTAACAGTTTCACGGTTAGTGACTGTGGACTTTTCCGGAATACTGATTAAAATGCAGTTTCTGTAGAATGCTTAAACTCAGAATTTAATCAATACATGCCCAAATGTTTGTGGACATCACTTCTAATAAATGCATTCAGCTGATTTAAGTTGCACCCATTGCTGACACAGATGTGCAAATGCACACAGTAAGTAGGACACAGATGAACAAGAACCCAAAAGACAATATCAAGAATTACTTCCAATTACTGGTTCTAAAGCTAGCAGTTCACCACCAGCACATATGAAATCTATTCTCCAGTATGCAAATCTATTCAGTTCTTGTTCACCAGTTATTCACCATTAAATCATAATTATGATCAAAGTTGAATCAAGGTTTGGTCTTGAAAAGTTAAATAAAAGTAAAAGTTTCAACACTGGTTTCAAAGCTGTTATTTTCAAATGCTTATTATTGTTTTGTTAAAAGTGATTTGCTAACCTCGCAACCATTTAAATAACCATCGTTTCTATTTTTTCATAGTTGAAGCAACAAATAACATAAATTTAACCACATTTCAACTTTAAAGAATGGACATGCATCTGCTGGGTTCCTGAAAACTGTTAAAATTCATATTTCAACTTGAGTGGGTCCTCAAAAATCAGAGGACCCAGTAACATATAGAGAAAAATGGACAAAAGGCCAAACATCACTAGCAGTTGGTGCAGCATAGTGAGTAACACTGCCTGCCCCTGTGGCAGACTGGGGATTGATTGCTTGACTGGGCAAGTACAATTTGCTAAACCAAGAGTGTGAGCCAAGTCCTGTAAATATAAAATGCATCAGATTGGCAAGAATGACAACAGGCTGCGACGGGGCTGGTTTAGAAAATTGTATTCGTTGTTCTCACAGTTTCTGACAATTTCATTCATTCAATCTAAAAATGTTACAACAAGCAATTCATCTGGGTTTATTCAATTCCAATAAATGCTTTGAATCGAACAACATTCATTCAGTGTCGGTGTGAGTTGATTAAACCAAGTTTAATTGGTTGCTGCCAGTCATTTTTTAGGTTGAATGAATGAATTGTTTATAGTGCCTCCCGAAATCCAGCTTAGACCCATAGTTTCTATTATGGGCATGACGGTGACTGTTTATTCCTTTCATTGGGGCCGCAGGTCTGCAGAGGAGCATTAACAAACCTGTCACGATTGTTGATCTAGGGGACTCTAGTTTCACTTTTTTGTCCTTGGCAGTAAGCAGACACTGATTACATGTAGCAGCTGAGGTATCTTCCAGTATTGACCATGTCATTGACTGTTGCAGTTCGTGAGATACTTTGGTTGCCAATTTGGCAAGTTTGACAGAACCAGCTGCTGAAGAAGTGCTTGGCTGGCTTGTACAGTACATGCTGCTCGGGTCAGTAGAGATGGACCTTTCGAGTTGAGGAGGCTCTGTTACCTCAGATAGTTGTGGTGTTGTGTCATTCCGTGCTTTGTTTATTTGTACATTTTATTTTGACTCCTGGAAAATAGCCTATTTTTGTCCCTTGTTATATCGTCTCTGGCATGTCCTCCAACGCAGGAACCGTTATGGTTAGGTTGAATCCGAAGATGAGTTTTAAAATATCCAGTTCCAATATGTGGAAAATATTAATTGAGTCTAAGCTGTTGCTCTTTGGCCGGTATGGATTGCAAGCCTAGTCACACAACTGTAGTCAGAACTGAGCCCGTTTTAGTCCGTTAACAACCTCTAGGCATTTGTTAGAGTTGCAATGTTCTGAACGTTGTAGCTAATGTGAGCACAAATACAAGTTCTCCATTGGTTAATGATATTTCTCTGGAGATTAGATATAAGATAATCCACTTGTATAAGAAGGATGGAAGGCTGGAGGCAGAGAAACAGGAGTTTTCAAAACCGGAGTTCAAAAATGATTAAAACAGACAGAGAAATTGTGGTGTCCAACAGCCGGGTAAGAACGGGTTGGCAACCAACCAAGCTCCAGACCTGAAAACATCCATGTGAGTTTCTGATCATCCTTCTGCTTCCGTTCTTCTACATTTATTCAGCAACATTGAGGTCTGCTCTCTGGGGTCTTCAGACAGCAGCACTGAAAAGACTTTTGATGGTAAACAATACATTTGTCTTTGTTTTTATAGAGTTTTACATGCAAAGACCACCTTGCTGCATCTAAAATTGGCTCGAGTCAGTGGTGTGTCCAGTTAAATCTGGCCAGTTTATCTGTAATCATCGTAATTCAGATTAAGTCAGCAAAGTGAGTGAGAAATCATATTCCCTTGCAGAAAAGTCTGGTTCAGTTGGTCCCATGGTTGGACCCATACTGACTTGGGGGAAATAATCATATTGAGCTCTGACGCAGCAGAAGATGACTCAGCGCTGCGGGTCTGAAAGGATGTGGAGCTGATCCAGAAGCTCTTACTGAGAAAAGTAAACAGACAAAAAATAAGAGAATTCAAGCACATTAAATTAAGTTGCTGCTGTCCTCCAAACAGTGAGCTGGTGATGCACAATGGCGCTCCAAAACCGAAACATCTCAGGAAACATTGAAACCCTGAAAGTGAGTCCCATGAAGAGAATGGAAGCTGTGTTAAATATAAAGGGTGGGAACACTGAACTGAAGCATCTCATAATATTTCACTGCTGTCTAATGAAAACCAGGTATCTTCATTTGTGTCCAGTTTTAATTTCTCCATGGTTTGAAACCTGTAGCTGGACAGTAGAAACCAGTAAAATAAGCTCTAATTCTATATTAACTTCCATTCAAAGTTAAGAGTATTTTTGCCTTGTGTACAGTGACCAGTTTGGAGATACATGGCTTTTCACTGGACCGTATGATATGTAGTTGTTGAAGCGTCTGTTTAGGGTTGCACCAGTATGATGTTTTGCCTTTAGGAGAACCGTCTTCATGATAACTGGTTTTACAGTATTACAGGACAGTTTGTCACAAGTCTTGTTCTTCTTCCTATAATTGTTGCATTATTGTAATATGACCTTTATTATAATGAAAACATGAGGCATTTTGGTATAGTTACAAATATACTTCATCAAAAATAGTTATTGATATTATATTAAACTATATATTTAAATTGAATGAACAATCACGCACAAGCTTTATTGAGCTTGTTTGATTATTTTTGTTTTAATCTGCTGATAGATTTTTCCATTAATTGTCAGATTTTTTTTATATTAAGAAATTGGTGAGATTCTCTGTTTGGTTGTATGTTTTTTACGTTTTTAAGCAGATGTTCACAGTATGATTAGCTATAATATAAAAATAAATAGCTAATGATTCTTTTGATTTGATATTAAGTAAATAAAGATGAGCTCTGACGTTTGTACACTACTGCATGTCATATCAGTATTGCAAGTGTATAAGACGTGAATGTTTTAGGATTTTGTTTCACTAAAGGGAAAACTGGTGCTGTGCTTACAATAGTTGTTCTGGCTTTTATATATTTAAATGTGATGTAGCTCCTGCTGATGTAATACTGGAAACAGCCAATCAGTTTGTGTCATTATAATAAATATAAAAACATATAATACGTGCATTGAATGTAACCATGTTCTGGAATGTCATTATCAATGAACTATTTTTGGTGATATTTATATTTGTGAATGGCTTTGAAGCACTTTGTGATATTTGACATTAAAAAGTCTTGTGCTAATCTGTTTCTTCTTTGTTTCACTCACTGTACGATGTCATTTTGGTCATTTTATTTATCTATACATGATATGAAAATGGTGAAAATGTTTGTGAAAAAAAAAATTTTGTTTAGAACTTAATTCATAAAGTGAGGAAAAGTATAAAGTGATATATTTCAAGGTTTCTTTAGTTATAATTTTGATACTGTCTGATTAGTCATTTAGTCAAACTTGAAATTAGGTTTACTTATAATGTGAGATTCTGGATTTCTGATTGTCATGAGCTATAAGCCATACAAACAGTAAAACAAGAAAGTATGAAATATGTCGCTCTATAATGAAAATAAAACCTTTTTTTGTTTGAACGATGAACACAGTGTTTCACAATATTTCACAACTTCTTTTTTAGCTGCTCTAGTACATACAAGCAAGCCAACGTATATAACTGCATATCAGGCAGTTATAGTATTGTGACAAATTTTCCTGTATCTTCTTTTGATTTTATAAGTTATTTTCTATAGAGCCATACAGTCTGACACTATGGGCAGGAGAGGAGTCCTGCTGGAAAAGGAAATCAGCATCTCCATAAAGCTCATCAGCAGATGGAAGCATGAAGTGCTCTAAAATCTCCTGGTAGACGCTGTGTTGCCCCTGAACCATCACAGAATGCAAAAACTTCACACTGGACTTCAGACACCTTGGATTCTGGGCCTCCCCACTCTTCCTCCAGACTCTAGAAGCTTGACTTGAGATTCTATGAATCTTGATTTCCAACGGAAATGCAGAATTCACTCTCATCTGAAGAGATGAGTTTGGAGCTCTGAGCAGCAGTCCTATTCTTTTCTCCTTAGCCCAGGTTAGACACTTCTGATGTTGTCTCTGCTTCAGGAGGGGCTTGATATTAGGAATGCTGCAGTTGGAGCCCCGTTCCTGGAGACATCTGTGTATGGTGACTCTTGCCTCATGCCTCAGTCCACTGCTTGTAAAGCTCTCTCAAGTGCTTGAATCAACATTGCATGTGCACCACATTCCCCTTCCAGCCAGCTCCAAAAATACACTTTTCCACAAAATTCAATCCTCTGGGCAACACTAGCATAATCTTGAGGTAGATTAGCTACAAAAGAAGAAGGCCACATTGGCAATAACAGAAAACTGAAGCTGCAGTGAAAAAAAAAGCTTGGTCTGTTGAAACTCGATTTTTATTGAGACTTTACAGATGATTTTTGAATTTGGCACCACCGGCATGAATCCATTATCCCAACCTGCCATATGTTAACAGTCCAGACTGGTGGACGTGCTGGAATGATGTTGGGAATATTTTATGGGCACACTTTGGGCTGTCAATACCAATTAATCATGGCTTTAATGCCACGGACTATTCAGTATTATTGCTGACCACGTGTATCCCTTATGACCACTTCTGCCCACTACTTCTAGCATGATGACCCACCAGGTCACAAAGCAAAACTTTGTTTCAAACTGGATTCATGAACATGACAGTGAACATAGTATATGACAGTATAGTGTTCATGAATCAGATATGAACCCAACAGAGCCTTTATGTGGCAGAATCATTAAAGTTTTCCTGAAAAATCTACAGCAAGTACACGACACAATCGCGTCAACATGAACCACATCTCAAGGGATGCTTCCATCATCTTGTAGAATCCACGCGATGGAGATCTGTTGCTCTTTTGAGAGCACAAGGAGGCCCTACCCAGTGTCAGTATAGTGTTACTAATACAGAGCTCTGTACATGTATATGAGTCACTGCTCTATAGGAGGGGCTGAGTGACAGCCGGCTGCCATTTACTTTGGACCTCTTCTGTGCAAACGATCAACAGAGCTGCTCCCTCTTTAGCCCAGAGCTCAATGTGAAGTCACACCGCCTGTTGCCACAGTGGTCTATCTAGAACACACGTTCTCAGTAGGGGAAAAGGTTAATTTCCTGCATGCTACAGTCAGTTTGCCCCCCATTCCAAAAAGCACATGAATTTAGGAAAAGCAAGCCTTGCTGGACAACCTGCTGCATATTACTCTATACCACATTACCAATGTACGGAATGAAAAGAGGAGACAAATTAGAAGAAGTCAGTTAGGATAATTAATATGACCTGAAGAAGCCATTAAGGATAATTAACATTACTCGAAAAAGTCATTAAGGATAATTAACATTGCTTGAAGAAGTCAATTAACATAATTAACAGCACCTTGCACTGCATTGACATTACAGAGTCCAACTGACCATGTTTTGCTCAGAAAAGAGGACACCTGGCACACAGGCATCCATGATAGGTAGGATGCCGTGGCTGGAGGTCATAGGACCATGGCAGTCTACATTTACATTTACATTTGAGTTATTTAGCAGATGCCCTTATCCAGAGCAACTTAAACAAGAGCTTTGCTGTTCACTCAGACGATATCCAGAGATTCTATGTATGTGTGAAAGGGCAGGAGAGAGTTAAATATCTAAAAGAGAATCATGCGATTCTGTTGATGAACATAAATATGTAAGTATACATCTCTCTCAACTCAACAGCTCAGGACAAAGCAAAACATTTATATTTTATAAAAGTTTACTTATGGATTCCTTTACTTATAGATTCCAATATTTCTGTAAATTCATAAACTGTAAATTTAAATTTGTATATTTCTGTTTTGTGCATTAATTTTACTGCAGTTCACTAACATAAGTCTCTTCCTTTGCTAGCTGACCCTAGGCTGCCAAGTCATAATGCTAAACAAAATATTTATAATAATAATAATAATAATAATAATAAATAATTTTTTATATATATATATATATATATATATATATATATGGTGTGTTTCAAGGCAGTTCGATGATATACTAGTGCACCTAAAAAAATAAAAACAGCTCATTCGTGATCACAATTTCAGTCAAAAATGTAATATTTTGAAATAAATCACAATAAGGCAGCATTTCTTATATTTCAGACACATCCATGGAGAGCTCTTTGAGAAGTACCACCACATTGATTTCATTAGGGGTATAGCGCCACCTAGTGCATGTTCTGTGCAAATTTTCTGATGAATATACGAACAATTAAGTAAAGCTAGCTTTATGTTCTTTAATGTCAGTTGAACTAACATCTCATCTGCTGCTACCTGGTCACCTGATCAGTATGTTGGTCAGCTTTCAGGTTTCGGCCTTGAGCCTGCATGTGTATTACTTCATATTTTCCCAATAATATTTTTACTTTCCTTTACAGAATTCATCCAGTTCTTGTGTGTGTTTGCATTTCACGAAATGTTTATCTTAGATATGTTTGTATTTTTTATTTATCTTTATGTCAAAAATACAAAGTTATAAAAAGGGACTTCAGTAACAGCCCTGACACTGACAGTGCATCACTGCCTCTTTATACTGTCTCCCGCTGTGCTTCCCCCAATAGGCCTTCAGGCATCGCTATTCAGGAATAGAATCCAGCATCCGGCAAAGAGCACCCCTAGTCCCAACATCAACAAAAACAAGCCATAGATAGACGCCCCTCTGGAGCAGGAGGCTGTAATGGGGGGGTGAGAATCATGCATTCAGGCACTTAAATGTGAATGTCACCAAACAAAATCACACTCTGCCACTCAGGCCTTTTGTCTTTGTCTCTACACAGACATACATGTGTTATTACAGCACTGTCAGTCCGTTCCACACCTGTATGACCTCTATTATTATTTTGTTAATTTGCCTGCCACACGCAGCCCCAGTAAGCCTTTAATGGAATAGAGAGTGAGAGAAAAATTCACTCTTGTCTAGAAAGACAGGAAAGACACACTTTTGCCATCACGTAATTGTTCCTGTTTGATTTGAGCAATCATATGATTACAGCTGTTGGAGTTCATCAGTCTCAAGGAGTTTGCTGCCATTTCTGTGAATGTTCTCGTACCAGAGGGTAGAGGGGTGCACTTGCAACCCAGTTTATAGGATACTGTGCAAAATTTTTAGACACCTGTGATAATTATGATGAAAAAGCTCTTTATCTGGTTTTCCATCTCTGTGTTCATTAAACCATCTCCAAAGCTCTCCTCTTGGGTGTCTAGTATTATTTATAGTTCTCATTCGACGCCTACTTTGGTAAATCAGTAACAATGTTAAGTCAGGTGAGTTGGCGATGGAATTGGATGTCCAAGCATAACCTAGAACCGAGTTTTTACAGTTTTTAATGCTCTTATTGCTGAGAGAAATGTGTTTAAATCACAAACTAAGGTCCCCACTGTATACTGTATATGTGACTGAATTGATGGTTGACAACCTTGGAACTGTAGGACAGGAATCAACATGCATGAGACAATGCATTATAAATATGCCTGATAGCTTATTTGGAATAGGAGTTGGAATAGAGTACAATTGTGGCTACTAGTATGTTCTGGTTGGAGAAAATTCATACAACACAAGACCACAGCAACATGCATTATTACTGGAATAGGGACTCTTACTGTACGTTTTCCAGTAGTACGGTAAAATAATGAGTACCTTATACCTTCAGCACAACTCTCTCCCACCAGTCTTTACTGCACACTTTCATCCAGAGGTTTTGTGTCATCAGCGGTCAGACTAGTGTTCGGCTCAAGTGCCTCGGAATGCAGAAGAACATGACATCCTCTCACCCCTTCTTTAATAAGCGAATGTGAAGAACTTTCCTGTCGTAACTGAAACCTCAGGTAACACACTGCTGCTCCTCTTACTCTAATTGGACTGGCATTATGCTTGTTGTCATGGCACTGAGTAAAATAAGTGGTACTCTACACATGAGTCACTTTGGATCGAGTTACTTGTAGCATGTACATAAACAGAGAGTGTTAAGTGGAGTGTAAATATACTCACCTTAGTCTTAATCTATAATCAGAATGAATTTGCATCTTCAGGTTTTCCTGGGGGATGTGATGTGAATCTGGCAGTTGTTTTTTTATGTTGTGTCAATAGGTTAAAATGGATGGACCAATAGGAATGCTCCAAAATCACGCCTTGGGTTGTCTGTTCGACGCAACCCAGTGCAATCCTGAAGAGGACAAAGTGATTAAAAAGATGGAAGCTGTCAAAGTCTGCAAGTGAAAAATCAGTTCCAGAACCAAACTGTGATGGCTAGACCACTCGGTTAGAACATCTGATAAACATCAGGCCAATCATGGGTGTTCCTGTTATGCAGAGGTCAGTACCTACCACAAGCGTTCCAAGGAAGAACCACCAGAGACTTGGTGGCAGCTACCACAGGGCCCAAACTGAAGGCACAACCTGATGGTCTATCTCAGATAGTCACGGTTCCCTACTATGTTTGACAGCATCAGGCCAGTAAAGCTTCTTGAGGTGATCTGTGTTGAGGAATGTGCGAAATGTTCTGCAGGGACAGTCATACATCATGATGCTCTTGAGTGCCCTCCAACAAACTTGAGTGGAAGGGCACTCAGATCTTCTCTCAAACCCCAGCTGTTACTAGGACAACAGTTTACATGATGGAACTGCAGATGTTTCAAATTTGGGGGGAGATGAAGAAAGTGAGATGCGTGGTTCAACTGAAATCACAAAAGAAGAGGAACTCCAAAAAGTGACATGAAAGCAGCTGAAACTGGCAGGACACACACTGTGTAGTTTCGTGCAGGCGCAGATGTTTGCACTGTGCTCTAGCAGGAAAGCAGGGAACAGGCATTCCACTAGCTTCTTCCTTTTTACAGTATCATGTTATTCTATCAGGCAGTCCATCATCATCATCTTGAGCCTCAAAACAAAGCAATTTTGGGAAACAATTTGTGAAATAAATTCACAATCAGAAATTCTAGTCATGCTGGTCCACACCCTGACAACTGCTGATCTTCACTACTCCCATTTCATGCAAGAAGTGTTTCCTGATATGTGTTCATCTTGCAGTTGGGTGATATTTTTAGCTTTGTTGATTTGATTTCATGCTTCAAGTCCCTGTACTCTTCAGGAGTGCTTCTACATTTGTGCATGCGTTTCTTTCCTTCTCATGCGTCAGTGCATTCCAGGTGTGTGCTGTGTAAGTGGGGGCAAGTGAAGGCCATCATCACTTGTCTACCAAACAAAATTTGCTTAATGAAAAAGACGCTTCGTTGAACTGAAAGTATGAGTCACGCCATAAATTTGGAATCAGCAAAATGGTAACTTTACAGGAGAAGATAAAACCTTCTTAAGTTGTCAATGGAATTATATTATACCAACGCATTTGCTAGCAATTCCATTGGTCAATCATGAAATTCTGGCACACTTTAATCAACTTGCAGACTCACATTTTGTCAAAAAGGTGGAAAAAAGCCCACCCTTCTACACAAAGCAGCCAAATGATGAAGCTCTCTGTAGCCAGATTATGAGAGATACAACACTTCTTGATGTTGCTGAAGTATCAACAGCTGCTAGATATGAACGTTTGGTGTAATCATTAACCCTTAACATTTTCACCCAATAGCAAAGAAGTCTAGATTACTAACCTTTGGTTCAGATGTGACTTGGTGTCTTCCTGCTGAATTGCACAGCTCTGAAGAGCAGCAACTTTGCTTTTCTTTCTGCCCTGCAGACCTGCAGTCTGGTCATGTCCTGCCCTGATGTTCTCAGTCACCTGAGGAGAATTTCCTTACACATCACACTAACGAAGAAGCATCACACTCAATGAATATGCACCTTCATCCACAATTTCCAGCCTGTTTATTCAATGTCCTTCCCTTGGATATATTCGACTTAGATCTTTCTCGTCATCTTCATGCACAATTGAGGTCAGCTGAGCCTGATCAGGACACGCAGAGCATGTTATGGTGATAATTGCTTAATGCATGTGAACATCTGTACTCGTTATGTTTCTTTGCTCATTAATTCAGGATTTTTATAATATATTTATATATAATATTTATATTTACATATAATATATTATATTTTCATAATATTTTTATATAACTGTTTCAATAATAGAAAAAAATTATGCTCAGAACCAGAATGATTCACAAAAAAACAAAACAGCAAAAATGCAAGGTTTAAGGACAGAAATATAATTCATAAATTAATTATTAAACCAAGTGTAGCAAATATTGTGAAATGTCCAATCAATTGTCAGATTGATGCCCGCCACCCCATCTGTCCCAATTGTCCTCCTTTTTAACCTTTAGTACTCTAGGCCAGTTTTCCACTAAGTTTACATTAGTCTGACATACATTTACTTGCTAAACAATAGAAATATCCTGTGCTATGTTGGCTGTTAGTCACTATTTTAGGCAATTTCAAGCACTGTCATTTTGTAAACACAACCTAGACCACTAGCTAAATACATCCCTGACTGAGTGGATGCTTTATATAGAGTTACTGGACTTGTGAAATATATCTCCCATTCATTTTCAATAGTGCAAAAATTATTATGTGATAGTGGGCAGTGTGAATATGACTTGCACTGACCAATCAGGCAAAGCAACATCCCTGAAATCCCCCAGATTCCCAACACCTGTGAGTTGATGGTATTATGTTGGAGTAGTGAACCACTACAATGTGTAGGGCAGGGTTTTCTCCTGGACTAGAACTGAGAATCACTGACTTAAAACACAAATGACCTTACTGTAGGCCTTAACCTGGTCAGCGTCACAAGTTTGAACTGTGATCGTCATGAGTTCATTTTTATTTCCAGTTTACATTAAACAAATCCCAGTTTCTCAATGGGGTCTCAGACCACAAGCAATTCAACAAGTTCATTTTGTAATTCTTGCATTGGGGCCCTTAAGATCCCAGTTCTGCCTCTAGATATGAACAAAGTGATCTGTTAGTTCGCTCCTTTTTGGTGGGAACTCCACTGTGAATTGCAAGTCACAGCGGGAGGCATGCATGGAAAGAAGATACAGGATGAGTGGTCAACTCTATGGCTGTCACCAGCGACACTATAAGAGGGCCCCGGACCAACCGGAGTGGCAACATCTCCAAACTTGTCAGCACGATGGGGTTGACAGCATATAGTCCTGCCCTCTGCGCTGGATCACAAGATCAACAAGGACAAGGCTGTTTGTTCCTCACTCAACCCACCCTCCCCATCCACCCCCCACTTCCCTTACCCCAACCACATTGATCCGCCTGCCCCAAAGGGCGAGAAAATTGTGAAGCGTTTTCACAAGACCATCACAGGTGTCTGGAGCCAGTGTCTCCATTTTGCTCCTTTAGATCTATTTGCAGGGAACGTTTTATCTTTCTCCATGGAGTTGGCCACACTTGGGTGTGCACGGACCATAATCCTCTGTATCTTGCTGCTGCTTCGTTGGGGTCAGGCGAGTCCAATTCCATCACTTGAAGAGCCCTGGTCAGTTTCAGGAGCAGTCGGGCCAGCGGATCTATCTCTGCTGGACCAGGATAATAACGTGGATGCTCAGGAATTGCTGGGCCACTTCCTCTACATGTTAAATTTGACTGAGCAGGGGCCAGCACCAAGGGCCCAGGCTGCTCGCGTCGAGCCACCAGAGTACATGCTGGAACTATACAACCACTACGCTAATGACCGCAGCACCATGCCTGAGGCTAATATTGCACGCAGTTTCAAGAATGAAGGTACAATCTACACTTTTTCAAAGTGGTTTGATTATCTCTGCTACAAAGAAGCATTTTCAAAGGTTATTTGGGGGTTTATGACAACTGCTCTTACTAAAGAACCCATGAGGACCAGTTATATCATATCGTCTGATAGACTAATAAATGCACTTAATTCACTTTAAAATTTATTCCACTAATTTTATCGATCATAATTATTAGTAATAGTGCAATCGTTCTAGTTTTTCAGTAATGTCCT